>VZZY01014501.1:34331-214331 GCA_013400335.1 Eurystomus gularis | reverse complement strand
CCTCTGTCTTCGCAGGAGGACTTGGTAATTTGACACCCGACCTCTTAACCCAGCCATTGTTTGTAGGAACTAAATTTCCTTCCCCATGGGGAAGAACTGGAAGGAGACTGTTAGTTTCAATGAATTCAGCATCATTGCCCCACCAGGCCCTCTCCGCTGTGTTCCTGCCAAAGCAGACAATTTGGCTCCAAATGACTGGCGTGATTCTTTAAAAAAAAACCAAAAAAACCAAAAAACCAAAACATTTCTGCCTTATCTGAAATTATTGAGTCTACATGGTTAGCATTATTAATTTGTAATGACCTTCCCCATGGCCTTCATGGACTGAGATTGTTGGGTGTGTTAGTACATACAGAGTGAAAATATTGCTGTGAAATGATAGATTGTATTTATAGACAACAGGGCAACATCCTGGCTTCTATTATAAAAAAGAAAATACTAAAAAGAGAGCATTTACGCACTTTTAATGAGTATTGAGCTTGCCAAAATCTCTCAAATTGGTCCAGAGGTTTGGAATGAAGAATTATCATTTGAAGACAAACAGTACGAGTTCTGCTGCAATTTCAGCAGCAATCCCCAGACCTGTTTTCTTTATCTCATGAAAACTTCAGAAACATAAACTGTGCTGAATTGCCACTGGTGCTGAATAATGCGGCTTTTATTGTTGCCTGGGCTCTCCTGTATATTCAAGAAAATAATTTAATATTTATTAATAAGTAGAAGGTAACTAAAGATGACGGTGATCTAGTCTGTTGAAAATTTCTCAGTACCCTTAATTTGTTAGTAAATTCAATATATTTTATTTAAGCAGAATCAGATATACAGTATATTAACTTTTTTCCAGGCAATCTTTACTCAGCACAGAAAGGCCAGATGTATGGGAATTGTAAAAAATCAGGATATGCATAAAAACTGTTCAAGTGCATAAAGCAGCCCCATCTGGAAGACATCTAACAGAAATGAAGTTGTACAAAACCATTCCATTGATAATAAAGCTAATTTTTATGGGTCTGACAAGTATGTAATTATGTTCAGTGGTGCTTTTCAGATTTTATCACAGTCAATAAACCGCAGTGGTAATTTCATTCCCATTTGACATATTTACATGGAAACATTTGATTGGAGGAATTAGTAACCCTGAAAGCCTTGATAGATATGTTTTAATGATCTGTGACCTCCGCAGTCCCTCATCTGTTTATTGTTGCAACAGGCGAGAAGTCGTTCCTCTGTGACCTTTGTGGCTTTGCCGGCGGGACACGTCATGCCCTCACCAAGCATCGGCGGCAGCACACAGGTCAGTAGAGCTGTCTTTACTCTTTGCTGTATTTTCTCCAGCAAGGGAGTCCCTCTACGCTGGGGAGTAACGCAAGTCAAACAGCACATTGCAGTGCAAATAGTACCTCGGCTCGTTGTTGACTTTGCTGTTCCTCGTCTTTGTAAAATCGCAGTGCCCAAGGTCTGCAGCAAATCTGTTAGCTGGGAGTTGAATAATTGCTTAGGGGGGAGCGGGGGTATTTTTGGTGTTTTTTCTGAAGGAAGTAAAATTGTAAAGACTGGCTTTCTTCTTTGAATGAATGCTAAGTCTACTATTATTTTTTTTTTTTTCCCAAGGCCCAAATAGATTACCTACTGTGAAGATTTTGCAGGAGTCTGCTAGAATGTCCCTGGGTGAAAATTAGAGACCATGTATAGATTAATCCATTATTTTGGACTGAGACGTAGTTGAAAGCTAGTGTTGTTTCAGTTGCTCTTTTGTAATTTTAAGATAGTTTGTAATTAATAGGTGCAACTTTAAGAGTTACCACATGGTTGGCATGTAAAGCAGGATTTCTCTCCCAGAATTAGTGAAGCTTTCCTACCACCTGGTTATAAAAAATTAATATCTGATAAAATTAAATTGGTTCTTACTTTCAGAAGACCAGAAAAAGTGTAAGTATTAAACATTTATTAATACATTTTACCTTAATTATGCTTTCTAGTAGTTCCTTGTAAGTGTTTGATTATTTGAATAGACTTTATTAAAACAGATGCAGAAGCGCTGCTGCTTAAGCCACTGTAGTTTTTGTTCCACTGGCTATCGTGGGGATAATGTAATATCATCAGGAATTGCTGCGTGAGTTAAGTGGCCATTGTCTAATGTACACTGGAAAGAAATGGCTAACAAATGAGAAGCTGTAGTTGTTACATCATGAATTTTCCATGGATTTTGTAAAGGAATCTCAGTAGGAGATTTTATTATGTCCCTGAATAAACTAATCTTGATTCAGGACATACACCATCTAAGTGTATAATTTCCTGGAGAACAGCTACTCTCTTTCTTGAGAGCCTGAAGCCGTTCTTTCCACCCTGTTTTCAGTTTATTAAAGCAACCACATTTGGAGCAGAGTCTGATGCTTTCAAAAAGGCGGGGTTTTCAGCGCTGATCAGGCAATATCTTGACATGGAGAAGCTCTAAAAAAAATACACAGGGCTAAATTTTGTTTTCAAGTCTAACAGTAATCATACTTCCAGAATTTTACTTCTGATAACAAGGAACATACATTTGTGTGAGTGCTGCCACAATCAGTCCCCATTCACTGCAGGAAGCTTGTATTTTTAAAGTGTCCAAGAGGAGGCATTTAGTAAATAACAAAAAGTGTAGTAGGATTAGACTCAGTTGTAACTAATGGTTTCTGTTTTTCTGGAGCTTTGAAGAATTTTTATATTGACTTAAGTTTACCAAATGTGGGCTGAGAATGAAAATTATTTCTCTTTTCGCTTCAGCAGAAATAAATCACTGTTATCAATAGGATGGGAACTACCTTTTGTTTTTTATTGGCCTGCCGTGTGGCATGCTGGGATCATGCATATGTCTAGGACTCACAGTCACTGCAGCCACACAAATGGTAAAGAATCATTTCAGAATGGAAAAGTAGAAGAAAGGCATATTCTTGTCGTTACCCTTCTTGTCTTTACCTATTACGTGAGTGCAGATCGGGTTCTCTGAAATGTAAGCCCTTATCATCGGTTATATATTTATATTTTTGTATCATTAGGCAACAAGCAGATGGAAAAAAATATTTTATTTCCTGGCTGAAAATATGGTATGTTCCTGGTGAAGAGCTGTCCAGGTTTTCGATGGCATGTTGCCCTTCTTTTGCCAGTATGGTAGAGACTTCTGTGCTATGATCACAGGGGTTCACAGGTTATAGATCATGGAGCTTGCATCTAGCAGGCATAACTTTATATTTTATGTCAGGACTGGAGGCTCGTTATTACTTTGCTATTAACTTTATACTATACAGGACAGTATCTCAGAGGCAGAGGATCTATCTTTTTGGCATTTATCTGCCTCTGTGGCACAAACAATCAGAGAAGATTCTTTAGCAGAAAAATTATTGGTAGCTTCTATTTGTTTCAAGGAGAATGACACAATCCACCTTTGCCTGCACTGGTGCACTTACCTGGGTTCACTTGTATTTTCCTCCAGTGCAGAACTTTATCTCAGTCCTTAGCTGCATGTACTCCTCTTTGTACCTGTATTTTTTCTTCTGTGTCCCCAGTTGGCACAATTTTCCCAGAGCAGGATGCCAAAGTAAATTACAATCAGGTCTGAAAGGGATAGGTATCAAAAATAGTCTAAATGGCTTAAATAATTCCCTACTGTAATACAAGCTGTCTAGAGGGCTGACACAGAACATCTTCCAATCCAAGATTTACTTCTATCACCTGTCAGAGACCCTTGATTCAAGGGCAAATGAGCAAATCCTCACATGTAGTTGAGGAGCCTTAACCGGCTTAACAAGTTCCCTCTCGTCCCAGCCTCAAGGCCTGAGGTGTCCTGACACCGCAGAGAAATGTTCAGCTGCTGATAGATATTTGACACAAGAGAGGGCTGGCTGGAGGACCAGCCACTTAGACTTTTGATGCTCTTGATTCTGTTATTTCTTACTCTTTTCCCCTCTTTTTTTAGATGAGATTATTTCTGTGTACCTGGAGAAGTACCTTTACCTTGTGAAAGATGCATTTTCTTTGGAAATATTAAAGGGAACATAAAGCGTAGCTCGGTGTGAATAACTGGTGGAGTCTGGCCGTCAGTCACTTGTGGAGCAAACTGCAGGGACTCATTTGGTAAATAGGATGTTATCCCTTGCAGATAGTTTTTTGGTTTTTAAATGAAAAGAAGTACAGGAATGTTAAACTGAAAGAAAAAGGCATTCGTTTTCAGACTTGAAAAATGTTTGTACTTAATTTATTTGCAAACATGATTCTATCTCCATACTGATCTCCTTGATACAAGCTTTCTCAACTGTAAAGTAGACCTGGGAAGTAGAAGAAAAATAATTTAACCTATCAAGAGATCCCTGGTGATTCACTAGATGACGTTTTTATTCTGTGTTAAATATGTGATGTCCTTAATGACTGACCTGGTCCCATGAGAGTGCACGCTTTGAACACAGAATAATCTAAGTCTTTGGCTGATTTTTGTCCCAGTAAAATGTTCCAGCATTGTCTTATGATCTGAATGCATCTTCTTCCAGCCCTATTCTGCAAGAATCAATCTACAAAATTCTTCAAGTCTTTCACTGGCTGTGTAAACACCAGTGGCCCAATCTTCTATTTTAGGAACTGAAGCAATGGCACCTTCAAGAGTGATCCAAAGATTGACCAGAATTTTATCACGCTGTAAAGAATACTTACGTCTCTGTCTTTGTCAAATGCTTTACAACAAATGCTTGCAGCTGCCTACACTGTGAGCAGAAACTATCTGAAGAGACCTAGACCACTTGCAATGTGTGGGAAATAATGGACAGCTTGTGGTGTGGTAAGAACATACATGCTGTCGTTCTGGTGCCTCAACATGACTGGGAGGAAAACCTTTCATCTTTTGAGTCGTCCTGAAACAGTTATATTTGTTTCATATTTTGTCACAGTAAGGAGATCTGCCTGAAGATAGGAAGATAAATAATGTTGCAAATTTTAGTGCTGAATTTAGAATTAATTGAATTCCACAAAGAATTTAAGTGATTTTCTGAATTTTATAAAACAGTAAATAACCTCTAAATCAGCCACCAAAACCACACACAAAAGAAACATCATTTAAATATCACATAATTTAAATATTTTGCTGTAAACATGATCAACTAGGAAACTGCATAAGAAAGTAAAAACAAGCAAGGGTAATTACTTCCGGCTTGAAATGAAAAAATGAAAACCGTTCTGAGTTTTAAAATGCCTTTTTTTGCTCCTGATGTTACTGTTCTGCTCTCTTCCTTTGTCTGCCTGCCTTTTGGTATCACTCTAGTTTTCCCTTCTTCTACATGTTTCCCAGTAAGCTTCCATTTCGTGCTGTAGTAGCTGGCTCGAACCAACAGTGCTGATCAGTGAGAGCCTGTGTTCCCTGACATGAAATTCTTTTATTACTGTTGGTTAGTATTCCTGCAAATTACAAAAACCCCCCATCCTCATCTTCCACACAATGGCAGCTGCGTTTGCTTCTCCTGTGCTGGTTGTGGTGGAATCTTTCTGGGGACCATAGAAGTACATTACAGTAGCAGAGTAGAGTCACCCTGGACCTATGGAGCTGCTTAAGAAGATTGTGTCTTTGTTCAGGTATTTCCATGAATTTTTGAAGATGGGATCTTATATTGTACAGATCACTGTTTGTATGATTGCTTCTGCTCACTCATTTCAATCTCGCTCTTCTCAAGACATTTATAGGTCAATGTAATAAAGAAAGAAAATTTAATAATATATGTGTTTTTATCCAGATGAGTGACTCACTTTGTGTTTCTGTTTCTCATGTGAACTGCTCTTTGACTTTAATGTGGAGTTACATTACTCGGCATTGAATTTAATGTATAATGTAGCCTCTTCCCTTCAACTTGCCCACCACAGCTTAAAAAAATTATAATGTTGCATACTGCAGAAAATGTAGCACAGTAAGAAGACTTACTGCACTTTTCAGCAAAAGAGGTGAAATTTGAAGAGGATTTGTGTTGGTTTTCCTTTTCCATTTATGACAACGTTTGCAGCAGAGTGTGGAACTTGATTATAGCAAACCTTTGGCCAGAAACAACACTAAAACCCTGGGTATCTTCAAAACTACCTAAGTAAAATTGTGTAGTTAAACAGTTTTCCTTCTATTTCTGAGCATACAAATATCAATCATTTTCTGCTATGGAGGAGCAACCCTATAGCATCTACAGGGTTTCTCATTGGAAAGCAAGGGATCAAGGATGTACTTATTTTTATATGTCTTACATGCAAAAAAAAGCTGACCAGACTAAAAGCAAACAGAATTTACTTTAATATACTTCAGGCTTCGTTAGCAAGCCTGTAAGTGCCTCTCCAGGGAATAGCCTTAACAAACACTAGAAATAGTTGGAAATAATAAGAAAAAAGTCTTCTAACATGTAAGCAGATGGCTGTGTTTTGTGGTCTGCTCATTCGTTAGGTCAGATGAAACTTAAAGGGTTCTTTCTGTGCTGCTCAATACATCATGTGACAGACAAATAGGACTAAAAGCAATAGTTTCCTGATGAGACAACCAGGGTAAGATTTTTTGCAACTTACTAAGATTCTGATTAGTTGCTCAAGACTTGCAAATTGAAGGCACCATTTGATTTTGATTTTTCCTTCAATTATGTGGGAGCTGGATCCTCAGTAGCACATTTGTACAAATGCTATATATAATCCATAGGTAGAAATTGTTGGGATAGTCACGATTATAAATAGAAATTTAATTTTGCCATCCACAAATCAACCTCTATCAGCAAGATTTCTAGTTTTCGTTATTGTGCTGTTTCATTTTTCCTTTAAAAAGTACACGTTAAGTACATAACTGCACAGAGAAATTTATGATTGCAGGAAGGTATGCTCTGTGTCCTAAGAAGCTCATCATCAAAGACATAGAACTCAAAAGAGGTAAAATCAGAGAAAAGAGGAAGGACAGAAAAATAAAGCTGTAATTTGGGGGAGAAGGAAAAAGATGCTAAAAGAAATCAGTGCAGAATTTGGAGAGGCAAGAGAAGAGAAAAAAACATTGGTTGTGGTGGTTTAAGAAGAGCGGAATGGGTAGAGCTGACGAGGCTAACTGGTTAGCAGCGGTTAGTAACTGCTTTGGGGCAGTCTGCTGCTTCCCATGACCTGACCCTTTTATCAGTTGCTTTCCCAACCTTTGATAACTGGAGCTAAAGTTTTCCATGTCGGGTGACTTAAAACAACTGATACGCTTCAGAAGTTGCCTACAGTATTGTCAAAAAAGCAAAACCATTTCTTCTTTTGTGATCCTGTGGTTAGGGAACAGCTTTTTGAAAGTGCTTGTGTTAAAATAAACCCCCCAAAGATAGCATATCCTTCCTTTTTCCCCAGAGAGCTTGTTGGATTTTGGGCCCTCTTCGGGCACCTGTCCTTCTTTTTCTTGGGGTTTATTATTGATAAAGTTAGAGATGGTGAGGCACGGACAAGTCTTCTGTAATGGTACAGTAGGGAAGGGGTTGATTTGTTGTTTTTGAATCTTTAAATACATAGACTTTGTCCTTATACATTTTTGGATATGCTATTTTATAGTTATTGCATAATGTTGTTTAAAAAATACTGTCACTATTGCTTTTTTGATTTGTGTTATTTTAATTTTTTATCACTTAGGTCCTTGACTAGGGGTGTAGGAGAATCCTCCTGGAATATTTAATGGTAGCCCATATAAAATAAAATTTAAGTTTATTACCTGAAATGTCTGAGGGGAGAAAGGAGGGAAGGAAAATTGGGACACAAAGGCTGATAAAGAATATACTTGCCCAAAGATACGGAAGACAAAATATTAATTAAATGAGTAGGTCTGTGGAAAACTTAAATAGAAGTGTATTAGCTACTGCTAATATATTCTTCAACACCCCTCAAAATACCCAGTCTTCTTTTTTATTTTTTTCAGCTGTACGTATCAACCTGGTTAATTTTGCATAAAAAGAAATGCTTTTCCCTATGTGCAGCTGCTGAGAATTACAGGCCAAGCCAGGCCGTCTTTTTTCCTCCCAGTTTAGTTGGCTTTTGTCATGTGGTGCTGCTATGATATATTTTCTGTCAGATGAGATTTACACACAGTCCACTTGACAGGAGCAGTTAGCTACAAGGATTTCCTAGGAAAAACTTCCTGGAGCAGCGGGCATGGATTATCATTTTTCTTGTGGTCACGATGGAATTTGCCAGCTCTCCTGCCTTCCATGGGCCCTCACCTGTCCGTCAGCCCCACTGGTCCTGCCCCAGCACAGCCTCAGAGCTTCACCTGATCCCTCCTCCCTTGAGTGGCAAACTAAAAATCTCCTTTCAGTTCAGATCTGTTAGGTTTTTTATGGAGGGGCAAGCTGGCAAGGTTCTATTGCATTTGAAATGAAAGCAGTTAAAATAAGTATGTGTGTTATCTAAAATACCTGTGGCTTTACTACTTCGGGTTGAAAATGTTGCTATCTTCTTTAATACTAGAAGATAGAATAAATCAGGCACAGGAAATCTTCAGTTCAAGAACGGGTTATGTTGCTAGGGAGTCTGTGGCCTCCCAGAGAGTTTAATTGAAGCAGCAGCTAGTACCATTCAAGCTGCTGGAGAATCAACTTCTCTGGAGCAGGGAGTCAGTGTCTGACAGGAAAACCCCATTTGGGGCAGGAAAGACATACTTTCTTGCAATCTCAATTTGTCCAGCACAGAGACTTCCGCCTTGTGTCCTGCCCCTTCACCTTTCCTTGTCCCATGAAACAATAAATGAAAAATAGTGGTTGGTATTCTCTCCAGGAGCTGCTAAAAGCGATTTTTCCAAGTCTTTCTGAAGCTTTCAGAAGCTTCTCCGTTGTCCTTCCATACAGCATTAAGGCTTTTCAGGCCTGGAGACCTTGCATTTCTTTTTCCCATGAGAGGAAAAAAAACTCAGTCTCCAAGAATGAAAAATGCAGATTTATCTCCTCAGAATTCTGGCAAAGTCTTTTTGGAATTCTTGAGTGTCTCACGCTGTAAACAGGCTTGAAAAATCTGGCTTGGTGGCATGGCCACTTAGGAGTGGCCTTTTGCTAGTGATCTGTCTTCTGCTGGTGGTGTGTCTCCTGTCAGTCTGAAAAACTGCAAATTGTACCTACTAAGAGGCTTAGGGTTCAATTTTGAAACTACCTACGCTAGACCTCTGAACACTCTACAAGGTAAGTGTCCATCCCTAGCCGTTTTATTCAGACATCTTAAGTTAAGGATGTTGACTTCTTGTGTAGTCTTTAGGATAAGTCTTTCTGAAGGCTTGCACAATGCAGTCAAGATCACCTAAGTTAGGAGCTGCCTTTTGTCTTCTGCATACAAAGAAAAACCCATTTCCTCTCTAAATGGTAATTACATGTGCCTGTAAGACACATAGAATATTTTTGGAGCAACCAGTTGGAAAAATGGGCTGCAGGTGTCTTAGCTAGGCATCACAGTGTGTGTATCTGTCGTGAGATTTTGTCTTAGTGTCTTCTAAGGGGTGGACCCCTCCGCTGAAAGGAAAAGCACACTTTTCACATAATAATTTATAAGCTAGAGTTTTTTCATCTTTCTTCAATTAGTCGTCCTCTAGAAATCTTCAGTGCAGTTGCAAATTCAGCAGAGGTTGAATTTCAGTCTTCTGAAAATATTGTTGTCCTAGTCGAAGTTTGATAGTTGTGTTTTGTTTTGGTTTTTTTGTTTTGTTAGTGTTTCAAGTCCTTCTGCTGAAAGGGGCCCGCTGTTCAGAAAAGACTCATAAGAGCAGAATGGTAGCAGGGGGGAGAGAGTGGGAATGGAGCACTGAGTTCTGGTTCATATTCTTAGTCCTGGTTTATGTGTACTATTTAATGGGTAAAATGAAAAATTCAGGACTAGAGACAAAACCAAAGACACATTCCTCCTGGAGATGTTCCTTTCTGAACAGGCACTGAGTACAAGCTTCAGACTGACTTCTCACCTTCTATCTCCAACAGTGTTGCTTTCAGGACTGTTCATGGGCAAAACAGAAGGTGTAGGGGGAGAGGAATGCCTGTCACCTGATGATGATACTTTCATGCAATAAGGTCCAGTAACATGGCTACCCTGTTTCAGTGCAGTTCCTTCTCCTCCTTTTTGCTGCCATGTACCACCATGTGGGAAGTCAGCTGGCTGCTGATGTGTCTATATCATAGTGAGAATTGTATTTTGCAATTAACACACTGTATTTGGAAATTTATTTTGTATTTGCAGTTGTTATATATACGTGGCCTGAAATCTATCTCAAGGGATATGCCAGAAATTTAGACTTGTCTTCCTTTTCTGTTGATGAAAACTGATGGTTCATGTCTTCTCTTGTCACATTCTAGGAGAGAAACCATTCAAATGTGATGAGTGTAACTTCGCTTCCACAACACAATCGCATCTGACACGACATAAGCGTGTCCATACTGGAGAAAAGCCCTACAGATGTCCCTGGTGTGACTACAGGTAATGAGTCATTAACTAAAGCATGATGAGAGAAGGGTTAAGGTGATCAGTTGAGGTTCATTTGAAGTCACCAATAAAAATATATTGCCATTAAAACACCATCAGGGCAGCAGTAATTGCATATTAAATTAGGAGCTAAATATAAAAACTTAGTCTTCAATATTTAGGTATTACTTTATAAAGAAAAACAAATGATGGGAAACCTTTTAGTGGTAACACCGCAGTGCTAATGTTGAGTGTTTGTTTCACAGCTGCTCTAGTGTCTGTCGGAATTCTCCGTGGTGAGGCCTCTTGTCTGCACCGCCTTTTTAAATCAGTTGCAGTTTTGAAATTTTCCTTGGTTGAGTTACAACCATTTCACCAAGAAAGGAGAAGTCCCCTAAAAGGCCTAGCAGCCTAAATACTCACCGGACGCTTATTAGAACGAGAAGCAACTGGAGCTAGTTACAGTGCTGCAGAGTCTTGTTTTTCTGCTCCAGCTTTCCTTGTCCTTGCCAGCCGGGGTGTTCAGATGAGAGTTGGCCGTAGGGTTGGTTGCGTGGCAAAGTCTCCCATGTTGCACCACTAAACCCCATCCTGTTAGGGCAGGAGATTAAATTACCAAAAATCACATGAATAGACAGTGGAGATTACTTCTGGTGCTCATCCCATGTGTCTTTTCTTCATCATAGAAAACTTACTAAATTATCCCATATAGCTGCTTAAATGATTCTTTACTCTTCTTAAACATACTTCCAGTCTTGAATACTTCTAATACCTCGCAGTGAGGTGCCTAGTCTGCATTGAAGGATAAAGGAATCCAGAGAAGTTATTCATGAGCAATGTGCAAGGGTTGATGTTCAAAAACTTTTTAAAAAATCAGTATTTATTTGATAGATAGCATATGATTATGTAAGTAGATGTATATGCTGTGATGCATTGCACACAAGAGGAGAAAGTTAAACATTTGATTACACCTCTATAGCTTTTTTTATTTTCTTTTAATGCTGAGCACACAACTGTAATGTTCTTTTAGTATAAGTTTTAATGTAGTTTCCTAAAACAGGATTATGTAACAAAGCCTAGCCGCTGTCGTAATACCTGGTTTCACGCGATTTATGAGCTACTTTACAGAAGCTCCTGTACAGGAAACTTCTACAGTTGTCATGCAGTTCCTGAACAAAAATTGTTGCATTGGTTTGTGCATGTGGAGCAAATGTTCTGTATTGAGCACCCGTTAAGCTACTGCCTGGAACTGCAGAGAACTGAATTTGATAACCTCAGGGAGGGTGAATTTACATTTCTCAGAAAAAGAGGTGGGTTTGTTAGAGTGGTTGCGTTAAAGGTCTGTGTTGAGTGAAGTGAGAGCGTATTAGAGATAGTGTGACATGATGTGCTGCGATGACGGTGAAGGGAGAGCTATCATTGATGCTGCTTGTTTGAGAAGGCTTAATCTTGTGGTCATCCACTTGAGTGAACCATCCGAGCTGGGAGGAGTAGTCTTGTTACAGAGCTAGGTAATGAGAGGTGGGTTACGGTGGGTTTGAGCTCCTGGCTTGAAGACCCTAGAGACTGGGAGCGTTGTAGATGTGAATCAGTTTACAGTTTGGAGTTTGTTACACACACAGTGAGTGGATGCAATTCCCTCAGCATGACAAAATGCGTAACTTTAATGCTCTGTTTAGTGGAAGATGGGAGATCATTTTAATTTGGATGGACAGTTTTCTGTATGGGAAATTCCAAGAAATGACAAGTTTTTTACTAGTATTTTATTATATTGGAGGTTATTAGAGAAGAAGCAAGCATACCTTATTTTGTCAGGATTAACAAGAAATCTCTGAGCATCCTCTGTCTCTATATTATTGAGAAATGAATGTTTCATGGTAATAGGACATTAGTTTCCATCCCTCACTGGCCAATTTTGACCTAATCTTTGGAGGCTGATCTCTACAGATACCAGCTGATGAAGCTTTGATTCTGCAGGAAATTTGTTCTGAGCTCAGCTGAAAAACATCTGGCAGGGATGCAGGAATGGGAGCTGTGCCGCTGCTGCTGCACGTCCAGACAGGCAGTGAGGCACTCGCTGCAGCGGCGGAGGAGCCGGTAGAGAGGCTGCTGTATTTATTAGCCCAGCAGTCCTGCTTGTGCCTGCCAGTTTCCACAGTCCTGGGATATTAGCCAGCCTTGCTGGCAAGTATATTTTTTGCTCTCTATCCACCTCTTTCATTTTTTTCCCTCTTTTTTTTTTCTTTTTTTGTTTTAAAATGCAATCTTAAAGGAATCACATGTTGCCTCCTTGTCAACTCACCCAGTACTACCTCTCTTCATGGAAAGGTATTAGCAACTCTGTAAGTACATCCTTTACACCAGTTCAGCAGACAGTGTGTACTTCTGCCAGTGTCACCTACAGAATACATAAAATCAAGATTTTAAAATCTGCCGACCTAGTGATAAAAGCCACCCCTATGTCTTGTGGTGGGGTTCTCACGGTGGGGCTTTCCGCTCAGCCTTGCACTGTATGTTCGTCCAGACTATTTCAGATGTTACTGTTTAGTGTTGCTTGGCAACTGCAGACTCTTTAGTGACCCTTGTAGTTTCAGTAAGGTGAATATTCCTCATTTTGTGTACAGATATGGAGTAGAGTATTGTTAGCGCTACCATAAAGTCTCCTTTTACTGATGGGTGAAGTGATCTCTCTGTTCTGTGAAGTAGTTTGAGACACTTGAATTAAAAGAGTGTCTAAATACAAGGTATTTTAATTATTCCTGTTCAGCTCATCAGTGCTTAGAGGGTTCTTAGAGATTCCTGATTTCAAGCTTTACAGTTCCTCAGGAGGAAATTATGAACAATCATGCTGCAAAAGCGCTTGCCAGTCTAGTGCGTGGAAGGCTAGCTAACCCTGGCTAGAAGTACAGAAAGAAAGGCTATTGTAAGAAAATAATCTGAATTTAGGAACTGTTATGAAAATCTAGATTATCTGTGGCTGGACAGGCACCTAGAACATTTTTTTTTTTTTTTTGGCTTAGCAGCAAAAACTGAAGTAAAATAGTCTGTAAGATACTGTGGGGAAAAAAATTCTGGCTGCATAGAGTAAAAGGGGAATTTATTCCCTATATAACCCACAGCATGAGAAATTCTTTTCTTAACTAGGAAAAGACATGAATGGATGTGGTTTTCTGAAGTGAATAATAAACCACAAATAATATATTCTCAATAGTATGCATATTCCCAAAAAGAAAATGGGAGATTTTGCTCATTTTATTTTACCAAGTTGCATTTATAATCTGTTTACAGTTGTACTTAAATATTCTTGCAAAAAACGTTACCTTCCATCTCTACTTTTTGTACTGTGACCACTTGATATTTACATTTGTCTAAATCTTTTCTATATTGATATCAAAGAAATGAACATCTGCTTTTCTACATAGCAGTATGAGACTTCTAGTAATGATTATGATTTGAAATTATATTTTCAGTCTAGTTTTAAAAATCTAATTCCTTTTGAAGGAAGAAAAATATAATAAATATATTCATAAATATAAGAATTTGCTTGTTAAGTGTGTTGGTTTTTATTTTGCACATTTGTGTTTTCACTTTAGGTTTGCCTTATTTAGATGAAAATATGCACAATTTTCCTTTACATTTTACTTTTCCAAACCGCACAGCATGTCTTTCCATTCTTAAGTCACTGTGCTTTGTCATACAAAAATATTCATTCACTCCTAATTAATGTTCAACATAATTTTATACTACAGAATTGGTCTCATAGGGCCCTACACCACCATTGCGTATGCAATGCTTATTTTATATTTCGCAGTCATTTAAAAGGGATGTGTTACCTGGCTGAACTTTTCAGGTTACATGATCCTGGAGTTACACTGACAACCGTGCTGCGTGCGTTTGGTAACGGGCACAGTCAGAAGTTTCCCTCTTTCTCCTCAAACTGCCTCCTCAAACTGAGCAACGCCGCGAGCTTCAGCTGACTTCCAAATGTGTCAGTGGCCAGACTTTTTAACCTGCCGTGTATTTAGGCACCTGAATTTAACCTGGTTTCAGAAGTCCCAAACTCCCATAAGTCCGATGATGTCAATGCAAGATGCAGCTATACAATACAGCATTTTAAATAACCGGACCGGTTTTGTGCATGTGTCTAAAGAATTAGGAATCTCATTTTAGTCATATGTTAGGCTTTAAATTCACGTCCCATTGGTACTGACTTTCCATGTAACTATCGCAGCTTCTCAGGCAAGTGATAATTTATGTTCATGGTGTGTGCGAGGGGGATGTTTTCAGTGCAAAATGAATCTGGATTACATAGTTCTGCAGTGGGGTGGGGCAAAAGGCAAGGCCCCGCTACCTCTCACCATCAAATTTGTTGGAGTTCAGGCTCAAGAGGAGCACTGGTGTAGTGTTGTGATACAGCTCTAATCGTGAGCGTGTGGGACAGGTATAATGTTAATGAACTTTGCGCCATCCCTGTGCTGTAGTTAAACAAAATGGCTCCCATTTCTCTGGGATTCCACTGTATGATTCATTTTGCATAGAGTACCCATGGCAGTGAGGGCAAGGAGGGAATAGAGGGCAACATCCTGGGGACTGGTGGTGTTCCACAGCCACAGGTAAGAGGCTTTAGAAGCTGTGTGAAACAAACAGCCAGGCCAGCAAAACAGCATTAATTCCATAAATGCACCTTTCTATAAAGTATATGACTTGTGAAGGATGTCTTACAAGACTGAGAATAAATAGCATGCATTTTTAATATAATTATGTAAACTAAAATAAATATTTTACATTTATTATGCATAATAAAATAATTAGACAACATTCTGTAAGGGATTATGGCATCTGAAATTCCAACTGCAGAAGGATTCATTGCATATTTTCAGCAGCAGCGGCAACATGACTTAGGGGGAGTGACTCCACAGGGGCTACTTTTCTTTTTTCAGACAGCATCCCTGGGGAGTTCCTTTTTCCCTCTAACTTACAGTATCTGTTCATACGTTGTAAAGACCAGTTAATAATACACTCCAGGATTTGCACCTAAGTCATAAGAACGTGCAAAGTAAGTGTTTTGTCTTTTTCTGGTCAATTTAATAACCTTTAGTTGCCTTGGTATGACTGCATCCGCTGTGCAGTATTCCCTGGTTATATCAAGGATAACCAGGGACTACTTTAAACACTGAGGTAACAATATGTACTTATTCATCGCCAAACTGAAAGGCTGTTGAGGCATCTTCTACATAAAATGATGAAACGGTGTATTTATCATTAAAATGTTAACATTAATATGCTCTTCGTAACCAGCGCAATTTAATGTGCATGTATAGGAAATAACTAGGTTGTACAACTGTATGGAACATTAGGCTGATGAGGACTCCAAGTGGCAACCACCACTGTACTGTGGAAAAACACTTCTTAATATATAACACAAAGGCAGAATTAGGCAAAAAAAAAAAAAGTGTATGTACTTTGTGCTAATAAGAAATTGCTAAGGACGATAATGCACGCATGTATTAGAGCAAACTGGGCCTTCAGGAAGCACTTAAGCTTCCGTTGTGATCAGCAGCAGGAGTTGAGGATATCCAGTGCCTTGTGCTAGCAGACTTATAAACAAATGAAGATAGAAGTTTAGAGAGAAATTCCGTCAGTGCATGGGCATAGTTCACAGACACAAACTCCTCAGAATATTATTCAGCCCTTAGTTTTAACAAATACTCAGATAAAATATTTGGTAATATTTCTATTAATCAGGAATAAAATATGCTGCAGCATTTAAGTCTATAAAAAATAATCTGAAATAAAATTTAGATATAGCCACAAAATATTTAAATTATTCTAGTGAACACATGGCATACAGAACAATTGTAAATATAATTCCCTTTATGATGTTTCTGTTGCTTAATAAAACTCTTTATATTCACCTAGTTATAGCAAAGATTTCATATGGTAAACTCAGAATAAAAATCTGTACAAAATACATAGATCAGCTACCATGTTAACCAAGAGCCTCGACTTCAGAGGTGGTTCCTAGCATTCCAGAACTTGCAGAACCAGAGAGCACACGGGCTGGGTCATGTGTGAGGTGGCTGCACACTGAGGAATCCTCTCTCTGCAATTTCAGAGAATCGTGTTGGCAGAAGTATACAAAAAACCCTTAAACTCCCTCACTTGCAGCTCTCCCTGTCCTCCCTGCCAGGTGCCAGTGTCACTGCATGGGCTGCTTAACAGAATGTAGTATTATTAGAAAACGTGGTTGCTTCTAAAAAAAAAGGACACGTATGTACATGCACGTACAAATATATTGGTATATGTAGACTTGAGGACTATGGCCCACAATTTAATTGCCCTGTTAAGAGCCTACTGCACAGCATGCAATAGTATAGTCACTTGAAGTCCTTTGCTTTCTGTATTTTTAATTAATAGCATAGTAATGCATTCTACTTGGTAGAAGGATAATATGAATTTTTATTTATTTTAATGAATAATAGTCCTTATTATATGGAAATCCATCAAGAAGTCCTGTCAGCATTGGTAACTCCAGCTTCTTGTGTTGGTTTGTTTTTTCTTATTTCTATTTGTTTATTCCTGTCCTCCTTTTTTTTTTTTTTTTTTTTTTTTTCCTTTGGCCACTCTAAGTAAGGAATTAAAAATTGCCTTTTTAATTTAATGAATCTGATTCTCATGCTAACACTGAACCACCAGACTTGGGGCTTTAAAGACCCACGTATCTTTAAAGCAGTGATGTGATTGCATGCATCGATAATACTATTCTAGCCTCATTTTGGATTGAGTCCTTTGAATAACAACTTTAAGTGATGTATTTATACATCATAATAGTGAAGAGAGTCTGAAGGAATGAAGACTCTCCCTTGGTTGATCAGGATTGAGTTGGAGATCATTTAAGCAAACTGGACACCCACAAATCCATGGGCCCTGCTGGGATCCACCCTTGAGTGCTGAGGGAGCTGGCTGATGTTGCTATGCCGCTTTGCATCATTTTTGAAAGATGATGGAGAATGAGAGAGGTGCCTGAGGACTGGAGGAAAGCCAGTGTCATGCCAGTCTTCAAAAAGGGCAAAGAGAACCCAGGAAATTACAGACCAGTCATCATCACCTCCATCCCTGGAAAGGTGATGGAACAGCTCATTCTGGAGGTCATCTCTGAGCATGTGGAGGAAAAGGAGGTTACCAGGAGTAGTCAGCTTGGGTTCACTGAGGAGAAATTATGCTTGACTAATCTGACAGCCTTCTCTGATGTTGTGACTGGGTGGGTGGATGAGAGGAGAGCAGTGGCTGTTGTCTACCTTGACTTCAGCAAGGCTTTTGACACTGTCTCCCATAGCATCCTTACAGGTAAGCTCAGGAGGTGTGGGTTAGACATGTGCACAGGGCAACGGATGCAAACTGGAACACAGGAAGTTCCACCTAAACATGAGGAGAAACTTTACCATGAGGGTGACGGAGCACTGGAACAGGCTGCCCAGGGAGGTCTCTGGATAATTTCAAAACCTGCCCGGAAGCGTTCCTGTGCAACCTGCTCTAGGTGAACCTGCTTTAGCAGGGGGTTGGACTAGATGATCTCCAGAGGTCCCTTCCAAACCCTACCATGCAGTGATTTAAGCCTAAATGCCATGTTAAATTACTCAGTGGTGCCCACCAGGTTTAATGTTACTGAGACATGCAGCCATTTTGATATCGGTGTGAAAATTCCTGCGTAGTTTTAACTTTGACATCTTTTCTCTGTTGCAGCCTGTCATGATCCTAGCTCAGTGCTCTATCAGTTTGTTCACGCTTTAAGTTCTGCAAAAACATTCTCAGGTTCGTGATTTCTCTCCGTAGTTACTGTCTTCCCCTTGCCGTACAATTTGGGGCTGTGCCCCTACACATTTTGTTCTTATGCAGCCTCTTCTCTGTTGTATTGATGCTTTTTTTTTTTTTTTTTAAATCAGAGTCCAACACACTTAACCCAAAACCTGAAGTATTTGACGTTTAGGGAATATGAATAAGACCACTTCATGCAGTGGGCAGATTAATGTAACTAATGTCTTCTACTATCACATTTTATCTTCCTCCTGTCCGTGCACTTCTTTTTCCCCATCACATGCAATCATCACTGTCTTATCTATTCCTTTTTCTTAAGGAGCATAGATATGTTACAATAAATACACCTATATTTAAAACACAGTTAATTATTTTTTATAAACCTAGACCATTAGCATATGTATATTCAAATTCAAATTCAAATAATATGAAGTAGGTTGTATTTTGATAGTAAATAAAATTTTAATACTAACCTGAAGATGAATGGCAAGGCTGTGGTCTTAATATAGCTTTTAGTAACAAAAAAGACTTATAATTTCCTGTTCTTACAGTGCTTCTGATAAAAATGTACACTGAAAATCTTCTTTTATGCCTACAAATAAACTTTCATTTGTTAGAATAATTTGATCTAAAAATAGTCATTGGCATCAGAGCTTAATTAATATGTCCTTTTTAGGTAAAAAGTAGTTTAAAAAAAGGCTAAAGTGACTATATATGTTTTCTTTGCTCTTGCTTGTTAATACAGACTAAAAAATATATTTGTTTCTTTTGCCATTCCTTAATCACCAATCCAGTCATTATAAAAAGGCCAAAGCTATCTTTAGGGGTGGTCAAATCTCCAAGGAATTATTATTATTGCTAACTACCTGGCTGGTAGTTAGCAATCTGAAAATATTTTGGTCGCGTTACAGGCCTTCAAGATGAAATTAATAGAGGCTGGGCTGTTGTGTTACGTGTGGTTTATTCTCCAGACAATATGGCTACTACCATGTAAAAAACTTTGTGTGAATGCTGTCTTCATGACAACCTTCCCTCTTCTTCCTTCATACGTAACATACCGAAGGGGTTAAAATGTTGAGGAGTGACAGAAAACAAATCCCGTTCAGAAGCAGTTCCAGAGAGAGGTGCACCCTAGTACAACGGGGATAAGTTTTTTTCCTTTAAAGACTGATGAAAATAAGGGAAAGAAAAGAATTGTTGAGTAGAAAGGAAGGGAAGGAAGGAAGGAAGAAGAAAAAACTGAGCTTTTCTGTTTGAGAAAAACTTGCTACTTAGATACTTCTAAGGCATTGGAATTGGCGAGCAATTTTCCAAATAAATACAGCTTTCTTAGACACTCCTGATTTCTTGAGGCTGAATAGAATTGCTTGCACATGCCAAGAGTTGCCCTTGTCTTTGTGACAGCTTCTGCCCAAATTCCACTGGAGGAGTAGGTTGGGCCACCTTGGGAGCTCAGGTATGAAAGCCTCTGCCTCCAGCATGAAGCTCCCTGCATCAAAAGTGGAAGTTGTGGGCTCCATGAACATTTGCGGCATGGCTGGAGAGCGTTTACCAGGGTATACGTATGGTGTAGACATAACCCACCATAAAACATGGTGGGACTGAGGTTCTGGGGCAGAGTTAGCAGCTGAGGTTTGGGAGGCTGGTGCCTGCCGGTCAGTCTGGAGAGGAGCCTATTGTCTAAGTAGCTCATTAAGTTGCTTGTTAGAACTACTTTGCTCCTGACTGGGGTGCTCTTTGGGGTTTTTGCTAGGCCTGTTTAGGTCTGAATAGCAAGTATAGACACAGCTGAGACTTCTTTGAGGGCATACTTCAGAAAAGGCGGCAGATAAAGCCCTCAGTTTTGTTATTGCAAGTGATGGAGTGCTGCTCTGGTGTTGTTGTTTTTTGGGTTTGTTTTTTTTAAAACCACTTAAAAAGCTGAAGGATATTTGCACGTCAGGTCAGTTAGCATTTTTGTTTCCAGTTTCCTTTCTGTCTGTTAAAAAAGTTAAAGTGATGGTAGTAGCATTCATTGAATTTGTTTATTATATTAGTTTTGTTTGTTTAGCTTTGTCCTTAACCTGTTGCATACTACATGCACCTGAACTCTGTGCTTTAATTTCTTTTTAAATGTGTTATTTTAATAATGGAAAAATAATCAAGGGGGGGAAAAAAAAAAAACAGAATCCAAAATATATATGAAAAAAAGGTTGTTCTGCATTCTTGGATGCCCTGGGTCAAAGCTGTTGCTTCAGACTTTACATCCTCAGAGGAAAGATGAGGTCTGTACATCCTTTTCCCCTCCCAGGTCATACATACTGAGATGTAGTGTGCTGGCAGAAACTTGCAACACTGTTCTCCTACGTCACACCGCCATGGGATGCAGGATTGGAGTGGACACATTCCTTGATATTTCCCCATCTCCCTCAGTAAATGAACTAAACCAGGGAGTTAGTGGGAACTAAGAGTGGTAGGAAATTGCTGCTGCTGCTCATAGCCTGAGAGCAAATCGATTATTCTTTCTGAAGTAAAGAGGAGGTTGCAAAGTGACTTTTGGTTCTCAAAGAATGCCCAGATCTCCCTGGTGCCGCCAGGTTGGTAGCACAGCTGCAGGTTGCTCTGGACCTCAGGCCATCTGGCCTCCAGTCCAGTTCTGATTTGTTTTCCTTCTACTTAGGCAAACCGCCCAACTCACCATCATGCCTAGAATATACGCCCATACATGTATATGCATGTGTTAAAATAATGCTTTGAAGTAACACTTCTTCTGATGTTCTTCAGCATCGCTTTTTATATTTAGTGATGTTATCATTTTTAAAACACGAAACTAGAAACTCTGCAGTTCATAGAATTGTAAAATTATTTGTGTTGTAGTTCTATAAATACATCAAGTGGTTCTAGTGACATCATGAACTGCCTGAACATCATCCTACTGGTTCATTGTGATGTTCCTGCTGCCCTTTAAAATATAGTATTTATGGTTTTATATTTGTAACTTCAGTGCAATTTACTTCAATCCCTGTTGAAGATAATTATGGATTCTGTCTAACAACCGTAGTCAAGGACATAATTTGTTCTGCTAGAAATCCCATGTGGAACATCTTCCCATACTGAGCTTCCTCAAAACATTTCTGTTGAAATCTTGCATGCACAGTCTACAGGGCAAACAATACTTTAAATCATTTTGAAGTTGTAGGTTGTGTGATTATGAAAACGAATTCTGAAGTTCTGATGAGTTTTCATTAGAAAAATGTGGTATTTCATACATCTTTTTGTTAACAAGCTCTTGGTAAAATGCAGGGGACCATTTCCATTAGCACATTTTGGAGATGTGTGCTATGGGTATTTTAACATCTAAAAAGCCATTAGTAATTTGTTTTCTTTTCAGGAAAGTGATGTGTCTTTAGTTCAAAAAGGCAATTCTTATAAATCAGTTGATGAGGATTGATTTTTAGCCCGATGTCCCTAACTTACTCTGAGACTTGCACCAGCCCATCCATCCATCTTCTGTCAGTTCCTTTAATAACTTTTTAAGCTGTTGGCCAATTTCAGTCAAAACTGACACCCTGTAGTTGTTGCTGAGATAATTTAAGTTCCTACATGTTTCCTGAAAGAGGTTGATGAGGAGATGAGAGAAAAAAAAACAGTGAGGAACAGGCAGGCAAAATACAGCTCTCCTACATTCTTCTCTCTTAAAACCAGCCAGTGTGTTGTTGTAGCCTTGCTACCCAGCATAGCTACTGGTGGGAGTATCTTGAAGGGCATGTTGAGAAGCTGCTGTTACTGTGCTGGGAGATGTACTGAACAGGGCAAGAATCCATAGGAAACCATGCTTCAGTTGGTACAGTGCTCACGTGTCAATGGCTTTGGGTCCAAAAGTAACTGTTTAAAGTCATCAGGAGGGGTCATTTGAAAAGTTAAAACTTGAGAGGTGTTTTTATGGCTAAAGAAAACACGCCCAGCTGTCTGTGTTTTTCCTGAGAAAAGAGATTATCTGGAAGAGATTTGTCCACCTGAGACTGAGAGCACTGACATGTCTTATTCAGTCAGTGAACAGAAAGAAGCTCCCCATTACGGAGAGATTATTCCAAAAGCCCTTTTTTGGGCATTTCTTCTGTTTTCATTAGGTCATTTACTGACAAACTGTGATGTAATGCAGAGGTCTAGATAGATGTATTTACATGAGGAAAAGAAGCAAAGTTTGAACAAATACTTACCTTCTTTTTACATGTTTTTAGTGATACTGAGCATCCATGAATTCTCATCTCACGTGGGGTCCAGTGGCTCTGTACCTATTTGGAATTCAGCTTTTTCATTTAGGTGACTAAATGTGGCTTTCATCACATTTTAATTTGAATTTTAATTATTCAGCCTTTAAGATTTTGATCAGCACTAATAAATTATAGCACAGTCATCTCATGCGGTATTTAGCTGATTGATTTTTGTATGCTAAAATGTAGTCACTTTGAGGAGAAATAAAAATACTTCCAAGTACAAGAAAGGTTTCAAAGAGAAAGGCATTTGTACCAGATTTGTTCAAGTCTGTGTCAGACCAGAGAGGGAAGGGCTGACTCTGAGCCCTTGCGAGGACAAAGCAGGTGGGTCCCATCCATTCTTGTTTAAATAAATGCAGCAACATCAAGTCAGGCCAATCAAGGCTGGTGGATGCAGCTTTTGGGAACTGCTCGGTGTTGTCTGGTAGTGGGACAGGAGGTGAGAGATGAATACACAGTGTTAGGTGATGCTGGCTCTATTAATGCTCTAGGTTGCAGAAGTGTATTCGGAAGGGCAAATGCAGCATTTATTTGTTCTAGCTGAGTTCTTGTCCACCCACATCTGTTCCTCACTTCTTTATGTTTGGATCTCTTTTCCACCAGAACAGCATAAGGCATTATCGGGAGAATCTTTATTTTCTTTTCCTGCTCTGCAGAGCCCGTTTTTAGTTTCAGTTCCCCAGTAGCATGGCAGGAGTGTAACAGAAAGGATTATAACTAAGCCCCTCTCCATCTAAGTGTCTCTGCTCCATAGCTCAGTTGGGAGTCAGCTTGCACGAGCTGGATAGTGTGTACTGTCATGGGGTCGATACTATAAAACAAAAATAAAGACAGTGGATAAAGTCCTGGCCCCACTGGTGTTAATCACATCACCTCCATGTCCTCAGTGAAGCGATTCTCTGCCTGTCATGAAGTACCTGCTGCTTAAAAGAGAAATGGAAAGCCAGGGAGTTGACGACACATTTCACAAGTCTTTGTATCCCAAACAGTAAAAAAGTTAAACTGGGCAAGTAGATTGTGGGATCAAGGAGCCAGATACTTCTAATTTCCATTCAACTTTGCAGAGAGGATCCAAATCCCCTAAATCATGCCAAAAACCATCTAAATCCAAAAGCAGCTACTCCTGTAGGAGTTTCTATTTTCCCGTTCCCCCTCTACTGAGTTGGCAGGTTCTTGCACAACTCAGGGAAATCGCTGAGGCATGCTCAGAAGTCTCTGTCCTGGAGAGATGCGTGTTATTCTTTAGGATTCTCAGCTGAGAGGGCACAAGAACAGCGGTTTGGGAGCCTGTTGTTTGGATTTTGTAGGAAAGTGGGGAACATAACTGAAAACAGAAGAACAATTCTGAAAATGAGGATTAGCTCTGCTTTCGGCTCCTGTTGGTTCCTCACTGTCCGTTGCCAGAGTTTCAAGAAGAAAGGTTATGTGCAAGACATTTCATGCCAGCTAATACACTTTCCTGGAACACAAGAGAACAGGACTCAGCCCTCCTCAAGATAAGGGCAGCCCAAAACTCAGTACTTCTACTTCCTAGAATAGTGCCTTAATTTCTCAGAACTTAGGGGCACCACTGTTTCCTTTTCCTGGACAGATGAAAGCTCCAGATGTTTCATATTGGCTACCTACACTTTATTTAGAGAAAGCAGACACCTAATTCAAGCAGATCTTGAGACCTACATTAATTCTTTCTTATCTCTGCCAGTTTTATTGGGAATGTGAGTAGTTATGGAGGACAGACTAGGTTGCCTTCTAAAGCCAATATGCTGTGCAGTGGGAACATACCAGCTTTCTTGGAGCCAGACTTTGCATCGTAAACATAGGATTGCATTTCACCATAGGAGCATAGGAAAGCCTGTACTCTTATGGTGAAACCTTACTGTTACCAAGGCTGTGACGCTGTTTGATGGCTAAAACCTCAAAGAAGCTTGAACAGCTGGGAGCCTGCACTCAGCTGAAGTGCAGAGTTGGTGCCTAATCCCCATAGTCTCCTTAGAAAAATCTCATCTCTCGTTTCTAGGACTAGTAATCCAATACCTTTCACAAGAACTAAATGCATATAAATAGAATTTTTCAAATACATGTGCAGTCTTATAAGTTGTCAGGATCAGCCTTGGCTGTTTCAGTCTGGTTTTCATTTTAAGCTTGACCTTCAAATATGTGTCTCTCTAAACGCATTTCTGGGTGCGTTTATTTGGGGGTTTTTCTTTTGGAGTTTGTGTCATTGTTATCTAGTGGAAGAAAGGGTAGTACTGAAAGCCATGCATCTTGGAATGCAAGTGGAACTATTTAGATTCTTTTCCTTTAAAGCACAGCTTCTTGATCTATAACCAGTATTTAGAAAGAAAGGGTATCAGGGTATTAGGAGCTATATTCTTCTCTTGCTGTTCTCTTGATGTTAGTAAGCTGCTCTTCCATAAACTCCTGGAACGTACAGACTACTTTCACCCCAGCAGCACAGAAACGCCTGTTTACATCTCATAATAAAAAGGAAACAAATACATATATGTCTTTTTCTTCCTAAATTTCTATTATTTACTTTATTTATGTTCACTTTTTGGAAAATACTTGGATTATTTATGATAGTTACACAGTAAACTCTGGTGGCCTTTAAAGAGGTATGTGGATTAATGACTTCTCAAAGAATTGTTTTACAAGAGCACTGTGGTATTTTTAGAATGAGAGCTTAGTTAAAATAGTCACTGAGGGCATGTTAGTCACATAGGCATCTTTTGTACAAAACCTATGTATTTTTTATTATCTATGCATTGTGCCTTGATTCAGTAATGCACCTTTGTATACGTACATATCACGTAAGTGTATGAATAGGTCTAGTTGTTCTACAGTTAGTTGTGTTCCCTAGAATAACGTACTGAATTAGCCCTTTAAGGGCTGTATTGCTGTGATGCAAAATAGATTCAAAGGAATCGTTTGGTTTTATATAAAAGGTGAGGTGTGCAGGGTTTTTTTTTGTGGTTTTTTTTTTTTGGTTTAAGAGTGGAATATATGTTTTCTTTAGCTGTAAAAGCACAATCAAGGCAACATGATAAGTGAGTCAGTGTTGTAAAAGTAAAACTAATTTTGCCTTCACTCACATGAGCTATAGAAGGAGGAAGCTTTATTGTCCCTGGGAAGGTGATAAGGCAGAGTAATTGTATATTATACTGTCCTGGAACATCTGCCTGAAGACTGTTGGAGCAATTCATCTATCATGGACGATACAGCATGTTTTGTCTTTCTGCTTTAACCCATCCCCACTGCTGGCCTGCACGAAGGTTTTGATAGGGACTGTGCCTGGGCTGGGGCTCACATTAATCAGTCCCCTTGTTCAACACTCCAGCTGACATAATTACAACCTGCGCACAGCAGTTATTCAAGTCGAGTCCTTGTCACTCGTGGTGCGAAACTACACAGCTCAGATCCCGAAGGAGATTGCCTTATCACACAGAACAAGGGCTCACAGGAGTTGAAGAGAATAGAAATGGGAAAATGTCTTCCGGGAGTACTATATATTCCTTTAAAATAAGACATTTGAGAGACTTACAAGGGACAAAGAGAAGCATTGTGCAAGGTCTGAAATGAACAGGTTATTATTTTTAAAAGGATTACACAGGCCATTTTTGTGAAATGGACATGGATTATTAAATAAATTCAGTGGTCTCTCTCTCTTATCATTCAGTGACTCTGCCCTATTAGTTTTCTTCAGAAGTGATAAAATAGTTTTTGACTCGTGTAAGCTTTAAGTATCTCTCAGTAGAAATCATCAGAACACAACTAATAAAAGTGCACATATTATACCAGTAAAATTGGCACACACATTGGGAAGATCGGCAAGGATCAGAGTTAAGGGTGAAGGAAGCAGCGTGCAAAAGGGCTTTCGAAGACGGGCAAGTTCATTAGTTTCTGCTGTAGTGTGATACAAGAATGTGAAAGATGAAGCCAAAGAACAAGTTTCATATTTTACCATTTTTCCCTCTTCATGTTAACCCTCTGTGGGGAAAAAAGGGAAAGTCCGTAACACTATATTAAATGAAAGAAGTTTATTTCCATGTAATATGATGGGGTTTATTTTTATGTGAGGTTTGTTTTTTTTTAATATAAGACAGAGCCTTTTCATCCATGATCATAAGATAATTTATTTGGCATTGGTCTGTAAAATTCCTCAATATGACAGAATTCCATTGGCATTCAGAAGGCTTTTCCCTGGTGTTTGAACTTTTTCTTCTTGCATACTTAGATCAGCTTTTTGAAGCAATACTATTCAGGCAGTTCCTACTCTTCTCAATCAATAGATTTACAGTGTTGCCCTGATTTCTCGTCTAGTTAAAATACTGCATCTAATATTTAGACATCATTATGTATAGTTGAAAGAACAGTAATTTATCTGCCCTCGGTGGTCCAATTCTAAGCTAATATTTTTACAAGACAGTTTATCTAGGACTTTGGATAATCTGAAGTAGAAGTGCTAGAACATCTACGTTCTCCTCTGCATATATGCACTAGCTACGCTAGGTAAGTCAGACTCATACTTCAGTACTTTCGTTCAACAGCATTCCCTTTTGGTATCTCTTGGTGAAGTACACAGCACATTGAACTTGATGTGTAGGTCTACTGTGAAAATCTAGCTGCATGAAAACTACAGTTTCTTACTGAGCAGCAGGGTGTCCTTCTAGGCAAATCTACTCTTGTAAGAACAAAAATTAAGTTTTGCTTGTGTCCTGCTCTTAAAACCAGTTCTCCTGGGGTGAATGATGACTGTGAAGTAAGCTCAAAGTACAGAGCCAAATGCTGCATTTACTTATATTTGTGCAGACAATGGCATTATGAGGACATAATCTGAAGAGAATGATGCTTCTCCAATATATATTTCAAGGCAGATTTTAGATCAGATAATCAATCATACCTCCAACTAAAGAAACAAATTTGACTTTGAGAACCTAAGATGATTTTGCAGAATTGACAGCCAGGAAGAATATATCTTAATTTGCAGACTGAACAAATTTCCATGACATCATGGAAACACAATAAATGTCTGACCTCACAATGACATTTTTCAGACTTAAACTGTACTTCTTGTAGACCTTGAACCTGGAAAAAGCCTTAAGCTCAGCTAGTCTGACCTTCTACATAAAACAAACTGCATATTTTTTTTCCAGTTTACTCTGTACTGATCCTCTTGCATTTCACTAAATTTTATCATCTAGAAAGTTATTCAGGTTTGATCTGAAAACATCCAAAGTTGGAGAACCCACTCCCCTTATGTGAAAGGTTAATTGCTGTAAGTGCTGTAGAAATTGTGCTTTATTTCTCATTTGAATTTGACTGTAGCTTGTCATTGTTTTTGGTTTTGTTCCAGGTTTTCTCTAAGTTAAGGTGTCCCTTAATCACACATTTATTCCCTGTGAAGTTACTCATGCCCCGAGCTCAGGTGTAGTGAGTAAAATAGAGGGTTTGTTGGTTTTGTTGTTTGTTTTTATTTTTTAATTTCACACAGAATCACAGAATGTTAGGGGTTGGAAGGGACCTTGAGAGATCATCAAGTCCAAGCCCGTTTTGAGTTTTTTGCCCCCTTAACTTGTATTTCTATTTATAATAATTTTGCGGCTGTTTGATTTTAAAAATGTTAGCAGTAATCCAAGTAGATATTCTAGAACTAGTTTCTCCAGTGTCATTAAAAAGAGCATTACATCCTTATATTTGATTGCTACTACTTCCTTGCTTACACATCCAAAGATAACATGGGACCTTTCTGCTTATGGCGTCACCCTGGAAGCTCACATTTAAACCCCTGGTCCACTAATCCCTGAATCATTTGCAGTGTCACAGCTTTTCACAGTGTTCTCGCATTCCATAAGTTCCTTGCCAGCGTCGTGCAAAGGTGGGAGACCTAACGTGTAGTTGTATGTGCACGTGTTTGGACTGAGCAGGCCTTGCGTGTGAAACTGCTCTGCGTGACTGCGGTGTCATCGGGACTGACCATGCCACCAATCACGGTGTCATCTGCAAATTTTATTAGCAGAGGTTTTATGTATACTTTTGGCATGCATAACAAAAGTGAATCTTTCAGACAATTAATGCTTTAATCCATTGATAAATTGGAACATTTGAAATGAAGAAAACTTCCGTCTCTTTTTGCATGGGGGGGTTGGGGCTGGGAGAGGGCAAGAGGAGGCAGTGCATTAGCATTTAAAAACCCTACTTTGAGCAGAGATCGGACAGACCACAGTGCCCTGGGTGTGAATCCAGGCTGCAGAGCAACAGGATCTACCCTCTGGGGAGCTGGGTTGTCACTAAAATGGCTGAAGGGACTGACACAAAGGCCAGTTGGAAGAAGTGCCATCTGCATCTGAGATTGACAGGCAGCCTTTAGGGTCTGTTGCTATCATTTCTGACTCCAGCAGCATGAGGAGTCCAGTTTCATCTTGTGCAGCCTGTAGACTCCACACCCTTTCTTAGGCTCCATCTGCACTTCTATATTTGTAAAAATACTTTATGGGTTCCTGAGGATATACAAACAGATTCTACAGAATTGTTCAGTTACTTTATGTGGTCATTAAAAGAAGTACAATAGGGAAAAAAATTGATGTTGAAAGGAAATGTGTGTCTTCAGTTAAATTCATCCTAGCTTTTTTTAAAAATGGATGCTTTCCATGGCCTCATTTCAGCAAGGTATTTGATCATGGACATAAATTTAAGCTTGTGAGTCATTCTTTTGTAGTCAATGGGGCTACTTGTACTTCAGCTGCACAAGTGCAGAAGTACCTTGCTCAATCAGGGCCCGGTCCCCATCCTTACACCAGTGCAGAGATGCTGTTTCTCAGACCAACTTCTCTTTTATGCCATCTGCTCCGACAAGAAAGGAGAGGGGCGGGGGGGGAGGAAGCCCGTGAACAATGGAGTGATTATTCTCAGTTACTGCGAAATAGATGAACTCCACCTGCTCTTTCTGCCACTTAAACCTTGGCTGACACGGTGCAGCAGCGCACGGAGCACAGCAGAGCTCTGCATCCCTCACGCTGCAGGCAGGTGGGTCCAGAGAGCCCTTGAGCCACGATGCTACAGAGCCCACTGCCTGCACCAAGGAGGAAGCTCTGAGTCCTGGCAAAAGTTATGGAGAGTTGTCAGCAGCAGATCAGTCCTGGGAAAAATTGCTTTTTCTGCTACTGCTTTTTTTTTTCTTCTCTAGTCGGTAGAAGGAGGCACTGAGGCTCTCTCCAGATTGCTCCTCGGGCAGACTCAGAAGCTGAGCAGCCCAGCTCTGCAGGACACATCCGAGTGCAATGGGGACCACAGCACAGGTCAAGAGCTGAGCCACGTCTCGCTGCCTTTCTGTACCCTTTCCACCTGCTCCTCCCAAGTCTAGTAGCTCAGACATAATTTGCAGGTTTCTGTCTAAAAAGTTCCTCTTTATTTCTTTCTCTTCCTTTAGAAAGCAAAATTAATGGAAGCATTTAAGGCAGGAAGCCACTGTTTCCTTGGAGTCAGAGATAATTTTTTCTGCAAAAATGAGATTTCCTGGTGTAGCGTGTTGTGAACCAATTTTTTTTTGTTGTTTTTATACAAATATTCCTACTGAAAATTCTTGGGTAGATATGGATGCTAGCACTGGTTTTATACTTTGGTTGTTGTTCACTGCGCAGGGTTGTAATGTGGCTTTACAGATTCCTTAGAGGTAACCAAGAGTACATCACTTCTTATTTCCCTTCAGAATCTCCAATTACCCTGAATTTGCCTTTAAAAGCGTGGATTTTGGCTCTCGTAATCAACTCCTTGTATCACACATATTTGTAATGATCAATTATTTAGAATTGGGAATTTTTATTCCAGTATATTGTCAGCATAACAGTAGATCTGTGACCAGATTACAATTTGGACCCGCCAGTCTGCTGAATGGAGCTGGGATACAGGCTGTAATTATCAATCTTCCATCATTTTCAGTGCTGACGCACAACTTTTTGCTGCTTCCCTACAGAGCTCTGCTACTTTTTAGCAGCCAGCATTGGACATCTGTCACACATACTGTATGTCATAACAAATAGATCATTACAGAAAAAAAATTGCAATGCTATAAATGTAGAAAAGCAGAAAACATTACGATTATTATCCCTGGGTGTTACTATAATCCTGTCAGAATAAATCCCAAATACATTTTTATTATTTTCTTTGTGAAACTGACTGTAACACAAAATCTCATTAAAATGTGTAAATGTAGTGTGCTCTCTTTTATGGGCTACTTCATATTTTCTGAGTGGCAATACGTGGCAGGACATGTAAAACGTGGCAATACCTGTGGCCACCAGATTGTTGGGCCACCTTTATGACCCTCTGGGTGTGTGTTTCAGCCATCTTAGCTTGGTATGGTTGAAAAGCATCAGCTGTGGGCAAATGTGCCCTGCAGAAAGAGCTACAGTGGTAAAGACATTGCTGTCCCCCAGCAGTCCCTTGCCACTGTCCACCAGAGGTCTTTATGGGCAGTGTAGAGGGATGCTTGCCACCAGTGGCATAGACAGAACTGAGCTAGCACTGGGTGTGTTGTAGATGACCTCCTGAGTTCCCATGGAGCCATATGCTGCTGATTCTGGCAAGAATATTATAAGTCACTTGATAATTGAGGTTGGTTGTGGAGCACTGGAACTTGGATTCATGTCATTGTTCTCCCGGTCATTTAAAACCTAGATAAAAGGTAGGATTTTTGCTTTCAAAGGAAAAGAGCAAGGAAAAAGTAAGCCAGGTGCATGCTAGTAATAAGAAGACTGAGAAAATACATGACCAAAAAAATGGTCAGGGTGCTGAAACATCTCTCCTGTGAGAAAAGGCTGTGAGAGAGTTGGGGTTGGTCAGCATGGAGAAGAGAAGGCTCCAGGGAGACCTTATTGCACCCTTTCAGCACCTAAAGGGGGCAGGAATGATGGGGACAACCTTTTTAGCAGGGCCTGTTGTGACAGGACACGGGGTAATGTTATTAAACTAAAAAAGGGTAGATTTAGGCTAGATATAAGGAAGAAATTTTTTACATTGAGGATGGTGAGATACTGAAACAAGTTGTCCAGAGAGGTGGTAGATGCCCCATTCCTGGAAACGTTTCCATTCGGGTTGGATGGGGCTCTGAGCAACCTGATCTAGTTAAAGATGTCCCTGCTTACTGCAGGGGGGTTGGACTAGACGAGCTTTAGAGATGCACTCCAACCCAAACTATTCTATGATTCTATGAAAATGACATTCTGGTATATATATGTTATATATATGTTTTAATGTATAATAATAATTGCATTTTTATAGCATTAGTTTCAACACCTTTCAGCAAAATATCATAGCCAAAAATACATTCTATTTCTTGTTATTTTTTGCCAGTACAGCACTGACCTGTAGCACTGAGGAGGTAAGCCAGTACTTCAGCTTTTAAACTTGTGGTCTGAGCTGCGTGCCAGGGGTATATGCAGGTTGTGTATAAAGTTGTAGCTCGTTTGTGTAAAGTGGCCATCAGTTTATTTTAAAAACAGACACGTAGATCAATCTTGAGTATGCTGGGAAGAATTTTTGGTCGGTTGGTTTGTCTGGGTTTTTGCTTAGTAGAAGTTGGGCAGAATGACTGTTGTCGTGAAGGTTTTGATTGAATAAGCCTGTTCATATAATGCAACTACCACAAATTGTGATATTTATTTCCTTCCTGTCAAGAAACTGTTGCCAATTTGGTTGTTTACTGTCACTCTACTGAATGCTAGTTTTCATACAGTATAACGGAAGTAAGAAGGACAGGCTAGAAAGGTCGTAGTTTGGGAAGCAGTAATGCTGAAAATAGCCTGGAAGATTGTAGACTCATAGAATGGTTTGGGTTGGAAGGGACCTTAAAGATAATCTAGTTCCAACCCCCCTGCCATGGGCAGGGACACCTCCCACTAGACCAGATTGCTCAAAGCCCCATCCAACCTAGTCTTGAATGCATCCATTGTTGGGGCATCTACAGCCTCCCTGGGCAACCTGTTCCAGTGACTCACCACCCTCACAGTGAAAAACTTCTTCCTAATTTCTAATGTAAATCTCCACTCCTCCAGTTTAAAGACATTACCCCTTATCCTATCACTACAAGCCCATGTAAAAGTCCTTCCTAGCTTTCTTGTAGGCCCTCTTCAGATACTGCAAGGCCACAATGAGGTCTCCCCAGAGTCTTCTCTTCTCCAGGCTGAACAACCCCAATTCTCTTAGCCTGTCTTTGTAGGAGAGATGTTCTACCCCACTTATCATCTTAATGGCCCACCTCTGGACCTGCTTCAACAGGTCCATGTCTTTCGTGTGCCAGGGACTCAAAAGCTAGATGCGTGGTACTCCAGGAGGGGTCTCATGAGAGAGGAGTAGAGGGGCAGAATCACCTCCCTCAACCTGCTGGCCACTTCTTTCGATGCAGCCCAGGATACGGTTGGCAATCCCTGCATTTAAATGAGTAAACAGGAGTTCTTGGTGCTTCAAGCAGCATCCAGGAGCTCCCAGAACTCCTGGCTGGAGCTGGAGAATGCTGAGCTGGAGGAAAGTCATGACATCCATCTATGCAGCACTGGTGTGAAATGTGCTCTAGTATTGAAAGCTTAAAGCTATGTTTATGATTGAAAAGAGTTCAGGAAGAACGTGATCATTTCCCCCAGTGAGATAAAAAGAACTGGGTCTCTGAAGCTCATCTGCTAGTGGTCCAGACTGCAGAGGATACTTCAGCTGAGCAAAATGTGTTGGAAATGTAACAGTACCTGTTAACTGGATGCAGGAGTGTAAGAAATAGGAGTCTGTAAAAGTGAAAGTGATCAACTATAGAGTAATTCCCTATGACTTTCAGGATACGCCAGTGATTCTCCATCGCCTTCCATCAGATTTCAGTGTGTCTCTGTTAATCGCGGTTTAGAACCAAAAAGAGTTCAGGTTTGAGGAAAGAATCACTGGGCAAACTTTTTATGGAAGGTGCTACCAATGAGGCCAAGCTGAATGTTCTGTATGACTTCCCGCTTCTAAAAATCATGGCTCTCCTTTTCTAGTGTAACTAAATTATTGCAGTTTTGATTTAAAGACAATTTTCCAAGTTAGATGGCATTTTCTGTGAAAGAAACACCTGCAAATTTTTGGTGCAAGCAGCAGTTAAGAATCTGTGGTGATACACACAGCCTTCATGAGAAGTTTGCTTTCATCATCATAACTGCTTTTATTTCTGAAATAAAGCACCCGGAGGACTCTGTTGATTTTCAGTCAAAACACTGCAATTTCTGTGTGCTTCTTGCAGATCACATAGCAGGGTGTAAACAGAGCACAAGACCTCCAGAGTGCTCTCCACATGAGAGCAAAGTTGATTCATACTGACGAACAGGGGAAAAATAGAAATTCTTTCAATCGGTGGCTGTATTGCTGCGTTTGGTTTTGTGTTGTGAATAGTGACATCCATGGAGCTGCCCTAAGTCCTTGAGGTTATATGCATTTCTCTGCAGAAAGAGGATGTTTGTACCTAGTGTCCTGGAGAAAACCTTTTGAAAAAGATTTATTTTGTGCAACTAAGAGCTCTACAAGGTGCTAAAATTTTTAAAACTTAGTGGGCTAGATAATTAACATCTTGCCTCATTTACACCTCTGGAACCTTCCATTTCTGTGTCTTGCAGTGAGCATCTTTCTGAACATGTCAGGCACTGCATAATGGAAGAGCGTTCTAATTTCAGTTCCCTATTAGTAAAACATCTTAATAAAAATAGGTTGCTTCCCGCTATATTTCATTTAGCGGTTGAATACAATGCTAATGTATTCTCATGTACAAAACCCTTTGAAAATACACTATTCCTATTCTGCACGGGCAGATTTAGAATTAACAGAAGGTGCTTTGCGAATTGCCATTACTTCATGATTTTTATCCCAATGCCACGTAGAAGATGAGGACAGCAGACGTGGTACATCAGCCCCAGCTCTGAATTCAGCTGTTTCGTGGGTGCTTATCCCAGTGTTGCTGGTGGGGAGGAGGGCAAGGCACAGCCCCCTGTGTCCGGCCACAAGGCTGGGGCTGAGCCCCTCTGCGTGGGCAAGGGCTGCCCCAGTCCCTGCCCTCTCACAGCTTGTTGGTGAGACTGGCTGAGCTCTGCAAGATGGGAGAGAAGGAAGAGATGATGGGAGAATAATGACCACAGACAGCACTTACTGTGAGGACAGACCTTCAGGCTGAAAATTCTCCACCTGGCACAATTTTGATCCGAGGCTCAACGTTCCACCCATGTTTCCCTGTTGCCAACTTTGAACATCTCTGCTCTGCCATCCCAGAACTCCCAACAGCGCTGCTCTTTCCAATGGGTTAGGCCTGGTTTTGCTGAGGAATCTGTTCAGCAGCACACTCTAGCTTGCCAATGCAGCTGTGGAAATGTCTTCATAGGAGGAGAGTTACGCTACTTTTAGGAGCTAGAGAAACAGTAGTATTTTCTGTCTTAGGGAGGAAAGCAGTTAAGAGAACTTTTGCTTCATGCATTAAGAAACACCTTTTCACTGGGAGGGTGATCAAACACTGGCACAGGTTGCCCAGGGAGGCTGGAAGTCTCCATCCTTAGAGACGGTCAGAAACTACCTGAAGATGGTCCTGGACAACTAGCTCTAGGTGGCCCTGCTTGAGCAGGGAGGTTGGACGAGATGACCTCCAGAGGTCCAGAGTTCCCTTCCAACCTCAAGTATTCTATGATTCTGTGACTAAAGTACAGTTTTACAATTAACAAGTCATTTCCAGTTTATATTTGATTATGCAATATTTCATTTATTGAGAGAAGCAAAAGAAAGCCAGGTTGGTAGGAATGGACTTCTAATGACAACATGAAGTGTGCAAGTTAGAGCAGCAATGTGAACACATCACTGTGCGATGAACGTCAGAGACAAAAGCCCTTTTTTATCTTCAGCCAAAAGTGATTTTCCTTTTGTCGTAAGCAGTAGCTGCATTTCTTGGGAGAGGCTTGCCATCCATCTCCCTTACTTCAAAGTATTGTCCTTCACAGAAATGTGGGAGCTCTCCTGGATGTGCGCAGTGGGAAGTAGGCCTAGGCCCTTCCCAATGTATCAGTCTTTGATGGAGGAGATCGTACAGGCTTGTTGCAGGGCAAGTGTGGGCTCAGCTTTTCAGCTCCTCACATTTCCTGTTCATCTGCAGCGTGCCTGCATAGCACATCCCATCTCCTCTTTCACCACGTAGAGCACTGACAGGACACTGAAGACTCTGTAGAAGTCTTCCACGTCCATGTAAGAGAATTAGTGTGGGTTGTGCATTGAGTCTCAAACCTGTCCTCATGTATGCTAAAAAGACTCAGTGCGAGATGTGAAATAAAAATAAATTTTTGTTATGTTTCTCTGCATCAGTATTGAATATAAACCCCTAGGCTCTATCTTTAGACTAATTCAGTCTCTCTAATGAATTCCCTTCCTGTTACTGCAGAGCATGGAAAAATTGCCAGAAATATATACATTTGACTTTCAAAATGGAAAATGGATCATAAGGGCAAAAGCATGCTTACATTAAGAAATCATAATAGTAATTTAACTTAGAAACCTCTGGTTTAGCCATAGTGGAATACAAGCTAGCATCTTAAAAGCTGCATTTATTTGTTTGTGGCTTAAATTTGGAGTGGAACTCAAAAACCAGAAAGACTTTACTCAATTTCTTTTGGGCAGGGCCCAAAAGTTGCCATATTTCAGAACAAAGGGAATCTTTATCTCAAAGTTTATCAACTTCAGAAGTGAATTGTTTAACACAAAGCCTGTCAAATGCTTAACTATCGTCACTGTTGCAACACTCCAATATTTTAGCTAGATGTTTATCATGATACAGCTTTAACGAAAAAGCAGTGCTGTTTAAAATCACAGACCTTTGTGTTTCCTCCTATGAGATGAAGCTATGTAAGTACCCCCACACACAGAGTTTTGGGGGAGAATTGTGTGTCAGACATATAATAACATACTTGTACAGTACTTGGGAGAAGACTCCTAATAAAACAGACATTCAGAGCACACTGAATAGTTAAAAAAACATTTTATATGCGGTTCATTTTTGTCATGTCATATTTGAAAGTATTACTTGGCTTCAAAAGTGCTTGGATTTGCCAGTTGTTACCTTCATGGTTTACTTTATGATTGCAATTGCTTCACTGCAACCTAATACGAGAGGCCGTTTGTAATGCCTTGTGATCTCATATCTCTCAGTTCTGAATAAGCCTTTCTGGCCTCATCACATGGAAAAATACATTTTTTGAAAGTTTTTATTTCCCGTGATGAATATACCAGTATGTTGGTGTGTTTAGTCACAGATATTTACTGATGACTGAGAAAATGAGGCTTTAGGATTGCTCTGTTTTAAGCGGTTGGAGCAAATTCACAAATCAAAGGAGATAGAGCTGGTCTTTTATGACTTGAACAGGCTGGGTTTTCTTCACAACCCTTACATAGGTTTCCTCAGATCCTTTATATGTTTCACAGAAATATTTCAAAGTAAAAAGTTTTCTATCTTTCCTTAACATAGGACGAGAACTGAGCTGAAAGGACACAGATATTTTATTTCAGATTTGTATGCTCTGCTTTAATCTACTGCCCTTTAAAGTATAACCCATGATAGAAGGTCACCAGATTGTCTCCTGCTTTCATTGCCATGTACACTATCCTTTTTTTTTTTTAATAAAATACATGTTTCATTTTAACAACGTTTATGAGCATTGTAATTTTTTTAGGGCTAAATCCTGAAGGATGCCGAGGACCAATATTTCCCATATTTTTCAGTGAACATAAGTGTCTTCTCTGACATTCTCAGGAGTCTGATCATTATACTGGTATATAGCAGATGGACATGACAGAGGGTGAGCTTTGGCAGCACTGTAAGGCAGATATCAGCTTTACTCTGACCATCTCCAAGGGAGAGAAAAGCACTCCAACAGAATTTCAAGCTGCTATTTCTAGATTATTTTGGGGGTCCTTTTTTTTAGGTGCCTGTTCCTGTGGTATTTCTAACAGTGACAGGTAAACAATCAGTTGCTTAAAATGCTACTATTGTCTTATCTGAGTATTTGTGAAGTGTGATGTATTTATAGAGTTCACTTGAGTGTACTTTATTCAGTTAAACTGAGTTACTGTTCTTACTTTGACAATATTAATAGTGTATATTACTAAGAAAGTCTAAAAATATTTGCACACAGGCTGTTGTTTTGATTCAAGAATAACTATAATGGTTATTTCTGATTGACATAAATGAAGAAGTGGTATATTTTACATGGAATTTGTCACAGACCTTGAATAAATAGAAAATTCTAACGCAAAACAGTTTTGGAATGAGACTGCAAAATTTTAAAGACTGGAAATTAAAATTTACTGTCATGTTATGCATCTCTGCATAAAAGAGATGTGAAACATTTTTTATATTCACTTTTTTTTCAGAAATACTATTAGAAACATTTCTTTGAAATGCATAAAACTAATTGTGTATGTATTCTGACTTTTATGCATGAAAACTCCACTGCATCCACAAAAGCTGCATTTAAGGTATAACTCAGAATCTGTGCATGTTTTAAAAAAGGTTTAAAACTTGAACTCAACAAAAGTTCAAAACTTGAGCAAGGTTAGATGAGAGTTGGTGGAGTATTCTTACAAAAACCATTCACAGCAACACTTACGCAGTTTAAGAACTGTGTAGGAAAGGTTCATGTGAGCTCTGTTGGGGATATTATAGGCATCTGTGCATTTCAGTTTTGCTAAGTTAAAGACGTCTGCTTTAATTTCTGTCCGTCACTGACTACCATCAAGAAAAATAAAAGTTAAGACTTTTGGAAATGTGAAAAAATTGTTCATTTTTAAATGCTTCTGGTTCAGATGTGTTGCTTGGTTAACCTGAAACAGCTTTAGGAGCCTTCATGCAATGGACAACGTTTATGCAGAACCAAAGAGGATGCAAAAATTGAGCAGATAGTAAAAAAATGAGTAATGGCTACTTATTTTCTGTTGTAACACTAGGTTTTATTTGAACTTAGTAGGGAATAAATTGCTATATAACTTTTCTTTTTATCCTATTTTAGGTCTAACTGTGCTGAGAATATCCGTAAACACATCTTGCATACAGGAAAGCATGAAGGAGTAAAAATGTACAACTGTCCTAAATGTGACTATGGAACCAATATCCCTGTGGAGTTTCGTAACCACTTGAAAGACCTACACCCAGACATTGAAAATCCGGATCTGGCATATTTGCATGCTGGTAAGGTCATTCTTCCCTTCGCTTACAAATTCTTCTCTTTTCTATATGAGTGTTCTTAAATGATTGCAATAAGAAAGGTAGCTCTTACATTATTATTGTTTATTCCAAGGAGGAACATGGATTTAAAATGGACTTAGTCCTCTTTGAGTTTTCACGATGGGTGAAGGTTATGCAGTAAGCATTGAAGTGTTATTGTTTTAACTTTCATTTTAAGTCCCTCTGCCCACCCTTTCCCCCAAGAACAGAAAACCAAAATTCAGTAGGAAATACAGTGGCAAAATAATGTACCGCTTTAAAAAGATGTAGATTTCATTACAGAAAAGCAGAGAGTGTTCAACGTTAAAAGACAGAACAGCAGAGATCAGTCAATAACTTACATGTATGTTTTGAGGCTTTACATTAGAGAGCACACATGTGGAAGCCACTGGAGGAATGCAAAACAAAAACATTTCTTTGGAAACAGGAATGAAAAGAAAAGAGTTGGAGTATTTCCTGTTTAGGAACAATATTTTTATTTATTTCTTTTTTTAGAGATTCTATAGTTCAGAATAGAAGGCAGAAGTTTAACAGGAACATCACATTAGGAGAAAAATAAGAGTTCAAAGGCAAGAGGTTAAGAGAAATAATACAAAATTAGGCTGGAGCTTGAATGAAATGTGATCTTAAGAGGCAAATAACTTATCACTGGGCGGGAAGACAAGTCAGAGCAGTGGGGAAAAATAGAACAGATGGCGAGAAGAGTTGGGGAATCCAGAGGAGGAAGAAACTACCTGGGCCAAATTCTCCCTAAGGTGCAAATTAATCTTCCATTGAAGTACTACTGTTAGTACTGCTGTGTCAGATTTCAATCTTCTTCTGTAAGTAATTGATCTCATAAGTTTTTAAGCCCTCATACCTGTAAAAACCCATGACTTAGAGTGCTTTCATTCGGCTCTGTGCAGTATGTACACTCCAGTTATTTTAAAACCTCTCAGTCTTCTCAAATTGACTGCTTGCTTTCCTGACTAGAGGCAGTGTATTATTTGTACCATATATTTCTATTTGCCAAGTATTCCACTTCATTTTGGAACCAATCATCATGTCATGTCAGCATATGGTGGATAATATCTGGATGTGCAAACAAAATGCCAGTTGGCAGAATACCAATTTCAAAATAGGTCAGAAAACTGATCGTATTTCACCAGAGTTCTCACTAAAGTGAACGAATATTCAACTCAGACCTTAAATCCAGACACTGTGGGATTTTTACTACAATAATCCAACTTAAAATAATGTGAAAAATTAATGCTTCCAATAGACAGATGCACAGATATAACACAGGTGGCTGTAACACTGGTAGAATCACTAACATTTTTCAAAAATTACAAAATCTGTGTAAGTTTTCATGTTACTTGTTCAAGACTGTCTAGGTGAATGAATTGCTCATTGTAGCGTGCTGTGGTTAAAACTATTCAACTTGCTTGTCCTTGCAACATAGAAAAACAATCATCACTGTGTCATATGCTAACAATACCTATTTTCTATACATTAATTCTTATACTGTAGAAATCCCCTTACACTAAACAAGGTACTGTATGAACAAATTTATATCTGCAAGAACTGGTTAGCACCTAATTATTGCCAGGCTAGCCTAGAATTGGTATAAAATAGAAGTGTTCAGACACTGTTTGCATAATCCCATTGCTAAAAGGGCAATGCTGTACTTTTCTGTGAGGAAGAAGCACTATTGAAGCAGGACCTAGGTGATAATTGCGTATTCATGTCAGAGTTAAATTAAAGGGGTTTTTATCTCTTTTTTTTTAATCCATTTCTGGCTGCTGGACATCTGAGAGTTAAAGGTTTTAGAGAAGACTTTTAGAGGAATGAGGGGAAAGCTCCTGTGCCCTGGCTAACATCCCTTATCAAAATAAGATTTGTTCTGTGTCTGGTTCATGGTTACTGACGACATATTGGTCACTGGCTGCATCCACAGAGAATCCACAACACGATGTAGAACCCTTTAAGGATGACAGGAGTATGAAAGCATCACCCAAGATCAATTTTTTTAACTTAAATGTATTTTCTGTTCGAATATTGCTTTGTAACGGGAAAGCCAGCCCCTTTGCTTCTTTGAGCAGAATAGAAATAGAGTAAGTTTCATCACTGGCAAAGAGACAGACGCCAGCTCCAGCGTACCTTCAGGATCAGGTTGCGATGTACCTTCAGGGAGTTAAAATCAAGACTGCTTCTCATCTGTGAAGTTAAGATTACCAGTTGGATTTCCTATTCAAAGTTAATGCTCTTCATAATATAAAGCTCTAATACTAATTTCTGTTTAGCCTTTGTCTATGTTTAGCCTGCATCCAGGGCTAAACTAGAGCAGCTGCTCTATCACCCGATGGCCCCTCACTGGCAGAGAAGGGGGATCAGGAAAAGGAGACGAGACCCATGGGTTGAAATGAAAACAGATTTAGTGAAACGGCCAAACTAACACCAATATAAAATATAGAAAATTATATTCAGCCCAGCAAATGTATCATGGTCACAATGAACAGGAAAGCAGTCCTCAGGAGAAGGAATAGGGTCAGGAGGAACCCAAGCAGGAGCACCCCTCCTCCTCCTTAGCGAACCTCCCCTTTTACAGCGAGCATGATGTTTATGGTCTGGGCTACATCTGTAGCCAGCTCGGGGCAGCTGCCCTGGCTGACTTCAAACTCTGGTGGCCTGCAGACCATGGCTGACCTAGGGTTCTGTCCCAGCGAAACCAGGACAGCTTTCTTTGGCAACTGCTACACTGCTTTATGTGGTCAGTGACAGCTCCTGCTTGAAGAAGCTGCATTTCTAAGGGAGAGGCCATGGGAGGTGGAAAGCAGAGCAAGTTAACTTCTGCACGAGTAAGGATGATACTGTCGGTGATAGCACTTCTTGTTCTGCATGTTTGAAATCTCTATAACGTGAGGAATTGGTATATGGAAATGCCACAAAACCAGATCTTTAGACTTATTTTCCTCGTTTTGCCATAGGCTCTGCTAAAAAGGGAGATATTTAGCTATGCAATTCTATTCCTTATAAACCTTATGAAGTGCCATTATCTATTTTAAAACAGTAACGATCTAGGGAATACTTTTGTCCTTAACTTTTAAAATGTACTGCATTTGAACAGCAGGTGTTTAATGCACACAAACCAACTGCTATAGTGGGCTCGCTCTCTGAGTTTCCCCATGTTGAAAATAGGTGCAATGCCTACGTAGTTCGAGTCACAAAGCTTTTGCTTGAAAATGGCTTCACAGCAGCCAACTATGTAATTAGGGAGTGACCTAAGACATTCAGCAGCAAAGTTGGAGATGCTTCACTTAATTTAGATTTAGCAGTCATACAAAATCTTTCCTAGAAGTCTTGTCTTTTAAAAAAAATCGGGGAAGCCAGATCAATTCATTTCACTCCTTGGTAAGTCTGGGTTTTTCTTTGCAAGTGATCCAACACGAAGCACTCACTGATAGTCTGCCACCCGGCGCCCTGCGAGTAGGAGTCGGGGATCGCTTACTCTTACGGATCCTGACAGAACTAAAAGCGTGAGCTGCTTCCCCTCGCTGCACAGACGTGTTTGGGGGAATGCGTGGAAGTACAGCTTTAGTGTGCCTGTGCCTCTGCGAAAATTATAGGTGCCTCTGGGGTTGGGCATCCAGAGAACAAAGATTGTGACGATCGTGTTTTGGCAGTTGGCTGCCTACGTGGTGATTGAATGCTTAGTGCTTGTGAAGAGTTACATAATTCATGACCAAAATGATAGATAGGTACTTGATTATAGTATATGAGTTGCTTCACAGGGAGAAAATATCAGACGTGAGCTACTCTTAATCTAGCTGAGAAAAGCCCAAGAAAAATCAGTTATGAAAGGCATACTCAGACAAATTGAAATGAGAAGCAAGGTGCAAACACTTAGATACGAGGTCCAGCAACTAGCAGAAGAAATTATCCCTGTTCCATTCCTCTGAGCCTGGAGAAGACTGGATGTCTTTCTGGAAGATAAGTTTTTAGGAGGTCCCAGTGTTGCTGAGTTCACTGCAAAACTAATTAAGTGTTATTTAAGGAGCTTTGATTATACCAGAAGTCAGACTGCTGTCTAATAGTCCTTTCTGCTCTTAAATCTTAGAACAGAGTTAATTTACAGCCTGTTGGTAAGGGTTCTGTTTGGGCCTAGGTGTTGTGATAGCAAAGGGATAGCTGGGGAGACACAGCTGTCCCCCAAAGTGTTCTTTCTCATAGAGATGACATCCCACCACAGGTGCTAATTTCTTACCCTTTTTGAGCCTGGAGTGCCTCTGCCTGACTAGAGACTAGAGACTAAAATAAGTTTCTTTCAGGTTTGTCATTAAATCCATAATAAAATACATTGGAATGTACATCTATTTGTTTATTTAAGGTGTTATAAGAATCCTTATGAAATTCTGCTATTTGGTTCTGTGTTATTGGCTCCTGAGATCTGAAATCAATGAAAAGACAGTTCAATTAATCATCTTTCCGCTAAGATCTTTTATTTTTTAGATTAGGGGAACAGAGTTAGGGGATGTTTTAGTTCTTTCCAGAGAACAGTGAAAATGAGAGAAGTTTACCCCAAGGTCTCTTTTACACGTCTGAAAAATATTTTCCAAATTTTTTAAGTGCACTTTTCAAAAGGCTGTGCTCTCCACATGTTTCTCTTCCAGTTTCTTTAGCTTTTCAGAAACAAGGCTGCACTAGCAACCCCCAACTTGATTACATCATCAACAAGGGCCAGAACTGTGATCTTATCAGTTGTAACAGTTGCAATATTCATGAATGGAATTCTAAAACTTCAAATAGTTAATCCCAAATAAAATTGTGATCTTTATCCCACTTGACAGCTACATTTATCAAATTATTAAGCGAAAAAATTGATTGCTAAAAGTTATGGTGTGATCTATTATGTGATTTTATCAAGGTATAACTGTATTGCCCGGTGGAAGCTGCAGACTTATTCAGAATGTGAATTGGACACACATAACCTGATAATACAGCAATTATAATAGTATCCTAGTGCTTTTCTACTTTTAATCTTTTTTTCTTATTCTTTCTTTTGCATCTTCTGACTCTTTAGTAGAAAATACGAAGTTGAAAAAAATTAGGAAAAATGAAATAATAAAACCCTCTGTGAATTCATCAAACAAAATATAAAATCAGTGAATGTGATTTATCAACAAAATAATGGATATATAAGTCAATTGAGTACCCATTCAATGTTGTAATTCATACCTTAAGTAAAACCTTCAAAGAATGGACACATTTTTGTTTGCAAGCATCTTTAACTTTTTCCTTGGAATGGTTATATTCTTAGTTTTTATTGCTGTTTAAATAAAATACTTTAAATGCTGTAATTTGAAACAATGTTAAAAATCTGTCATTGCTAGATAAAGCAGAATAGTGCTTGGGTTTCTAGTCAGATAAAACATTATTTTTGATGACTGGTATACTTTAAAAAAAAAGGCAGCAGCAGCTCTGCTTCGAACAGGTTTGCTCTTGTCATAGTTATTAGTGCCAGTCTTTCAATAGCGTGTCATGTTGATTGGCAGACACTCCCTTTCCTCTTTTGTGAAGAATAATAATTTTAGTGTGTGCTTGAAATAAAAACCTGGTATAAATGATTTGCTGTTTGTAAAGGAGAAAGCTAGGTTCCTTATAACCTATGTAGATTATGTATTACTGTATTTCAGGAAAAATTAATCTGTGTTTTTTAAAAAAAAGCCTAAAACCTATGTAATTTGGTTATTTTTATAACTGTCTTCTATTAGAAGACTTTGTGTGCCTAGCAGAGCTTCCATAGACAGTATCTTTATCTGGGTGGTCATGATGTTAGAGTTTGTTCTTTCCAGCTAGCAAGTAAAGCAGAAAAAAAACCCAAATGAGGTCATTGAAGTCTTTTTTGGTTTTTTGTATTATGTAGCTTTTGCTGCTGCTGTTGAAGAGCTTGGGGACTATAGTCCCTTAGTTGCTTTTCCTGAGCAGTCAGCATATATTGCTGCTGAGTGACGTGAAAGAAGATGTTGAAATATTTGATGCAAATATTACATCATCTAATATGCATAAACCACCACTAATATTAGTTATATTCTACAAGTGGACGGTATCCTCAGATAAGAATGACGGACATGAATTTCAGTAAAGAAAAAATATTCAGAATGTACTTTTAAAGGAAAAGGAAAATATTGCCTAGACCATAGTCTGGAATAACTCTTAGTGCCGCTAATCAGTAGAGGTACAATGTCTGTCATTCTGTCATGTTGTGCACCATTTTCCCATGAGATAGTTGGTGATAAGCTGCAGGGCCATCACAGAAGTGGTTTGCTTCTATGAGGAAAGGCTGAGACCTGGTTCTGTTTAGCCCTGAGAAGAGAAGACTGCGAGGGGATCTTACCAATGCTTATAAATATCTAAAGGGTGAGTGTCAAGAGGGTTGGGACAGGCTGTTTTCAGTAGTGCCCAGTGACAGGACAAGAGCAACGGGCACAAACTGGAACCCAGGAAGTACCATCTGAACGTGAGGAAAAACTTCTTACCTGTGAGGGTGACAGAGCCATGGAACAGGCTGACCAGAGAGCTTGTGGAGTCTCCTTCTCTGGAGAGATCAAAAACCCACCTTGACGTGCTCCTGTGCAACCTTCCCTGGGTGATCCTGCTTTAGCAGAGGAGTTGGATGAGATGATCTCCAGAAGTCCCTTCCAGCCCCTACCATTCTGTGATTCTGTGATTCATGCTGTGACTAGCACCAACAAAATTTATAGTCAAAATCCTGCATTCTGTTCAATGCCTTTCTGCCTTTGGCCCACTGCTCTGAGGTTTTCCTAGTCATCGTTGTTTCTGAAGAATTATCCCAGCTTGTCACAGAATAACTGTTTTTTTGTGGCATGAGCTTTTACTCCTGAGCAGGTTGAATCTCTTTGTCCATGTCTAAGCATTTAATCTGGGTGTTGGCATGTGCCTGCTTTCCTGTCATTCCTCCCCCTGGCATCCTGGTTTCCAAGGTGGGGAACCATTCAGCTGACATGGAAGGGGGCTGTGCTACACCGTCTTGATACAGAAACCCTCATCAGTTCTGAAATTTTCTGTTGGGCCCTATGCCTACCTTGTATCTTCCCTCAAACCACCCTCGGACGGACATCTGCTTTGCAAATCCCTTGTGTCGCGTTGGTATCCACGTGCTGGATCATTGCTGGTGTTCACAAAGACTGTTGCCTCTGCAAGGATGTCAGGTGCTCCCATGAAAGGAAGATAATCTTACTCCAAGCCATTATTTCATTAGACTAATAGATAAAATATCCTTCATGAAGAACAAGACATATTATTGCCTATTTGGTGCTAAAAATAGGATATCCTAACATAAAACTTTTAAAGCAAGCCTGAAATATTAAAGTACAGAAGTAGAAGAAAGTCCTTAAGACACGATAGCCATCCAAAAGACAAAAATATTTAATTCTGCTAGAAAATATGTAGGCCTAGTAGTATGTGTTAAATATAAATAATGAAAGGAAATATTAGTATTCAAATATCAACATATTAAAATTCTGAGAAAAAAACACCCAAAAGATGAGATATCAGGGTCATCAAGAAAACTCTTCAAGCAAACAAAAAGACATGAACCTTACAGAAGAAATAAAAAATAAAGGTCTGTAGTGCATAGGAGTAATTCAGGATATTTCTTTGTTGAGATTGTCCTATGCTCTGAACATTTAAATTAATTTTCTATTAGGAGAAGCTCTTTTAGGAGTAGGTCTCTTAGTGTATCATCTAGGGAAGTTACGCTGGAGTCCTAAGAAATATAAAACTTTTTTTATTTTAAGTAAGAATTGAAAAAGAATATGAAAAATGTAAATTTAAAATGTATTCTCATTTTTAATATACATAATATATAAAGCATAAATATTTTCTATTTTAGATTATATGTAAAATATATCTTAATATTAAATAAATATTTTAAATAATTAGATATTGCTAATATATCATTTCATATAAAATTTATTTCTATGAAAATATAAATAAGAACTATCTATACATAAACGTAAAGTATCACAATGGTGTCGTCCTAACTATGAAGAAATTTCATTGCAGATTTGAACTAACAGTACTTGCAAGACCTAGCGGCAGTATATTTCAGTATAACCACATAGCAGAGTGTATTTTGCCTACATAATGCCACCACCTCTTGGCCTCTTTCATTGTGGCTGTGCATTATTTAGAGGACACTTTAAACTTTCTCTTTCTCTGAGATGCTACCAACACCTCAACACCCTGCACTGAAACACTGTACTATTAATAAATGACTGAAATTATTAACAGTCATAAAGCAGCTTTGATTTGCTTACAAGCCATCGTCTGAATTTTTAATTTATTTTCAAGTTGCATAAAAGAATTATTTGCTTGTTGCATCAAATGGCACAGAATGACACAATTAATAGCAAATAATTCCAGAATCAGAAAAGTATTAAAACAATGAAGATAATGTTAAGTATGAAGGGACTGAATCAAGCGTTAGTGGTGTGCTGACTGCTTTGCTACTTCAGACCATGACTGAGGAGAAGAACCCTCAGCAATAATTGCTCCAATGAATCACAAATCATTGGCATTCCATGCTGATTTTTAAAATTTCTTTTGGGCTTTCTTTTTGTTTGCTTTCATTGATCCAATGTATACTGCACCGACTTTCCATTAATTTCTTGACGTGGCAGCTTGGATCTTGACCTTTTGTAAGTAGGATGCCTTGTCTGTCTGATACACGTGTTCTTTTGTACTTCTAATTTCTATTTTACTTCCAATAGTTCTTCATAATTTTCCCCATCTTTTCATTTACCAGATCTTTGGTACCTTTCAAATGCTAAATGCTCTCCCATATATCCTTAGTAACCATGCTGGATTTTTCTGTCCTTTTTAATATTTAGGTTTTATTGGATGAATGTAGATTGCACCTTCTCTAACTGTGCCTTAAATAATTGCCACTTAAGGGAATTAAGAAGTACAAGGGAAGGAAAATGCTGACCCATAGACTAAGCAGAAGGAAAAAACGTTCCCACTGGGTCCAATTTCCTAAGAAGGACCATCAGGATAGTGACTAGGACCTGAAATTATGGGCTGAATGACCTCTAAAAAATTACCAGTTCAAAGAGGAGCTTGTCTATAACTGTTTGCACTAAAGGAAATGAAGATAGGTAGAAGTCTCACAGAAGAAAGATTGCTTCGCTTTCTTGGTGAACATATAAAAGCGTAATATGAAACTATATCTCATATAAATACATTGCATGCCGACTGTCTATAATTCTTGTATCATGTCAAAAAACCATGGAGACAGATATTGTATCTCTTAAATCCCGGTGGGCCAGTTAGTGGGGAACCCCTTTTCTCTAAATGGAGAGATAGAAAGTACATCTTCTGAATTTAAGACATTTTATGCAGGTCTTGCATTTACTGGGAAGACTGCATGCTCATCAATATCTAATGTCAAAGAAATCGTTTGTACTAAAGAAACCGCTGCAGATTTAATACAGATGTTTTCATTCTCTGAGTCATTAAAGTATGATTTTCATATAATACTCTCTGATAGTAAGAAGGGACCTTAAGGTAAGTGCAATTTTCATATAAATTGCGTAGGAACTTGAGCACTAATGAAAACTTTGGGCTTCATATAATAATAAAATCGCTGGCTCAGCCTCCACATGTCTGCATGAGAGGCACTGCTGGTTTAAACAGGTGAGCTTCCAGTTGCTTGGGTGTGGGACATACAGGAGGTGTCCAACATCCAAACGCAAAGCTGCTGGACAGGTTTCTGCAGTGTAGTTAAGAGGACTTCTCAGGTCTGGTTACTGTGTGGCTCTGTTTAAATAACATTTCAGAAACTTAGATTATTGTTGCGCAAAGAGTTTTTCCCTAGCGGTCATTGTACTGTAGCTAAAGGAAAGAGTTGGTTGCTATATAGTGTTTGGAACCTAATGTATAAAGTACTTTTTAAAAGTCTTTAAGTTAACTATGATATTCCACACAAAGCTATGACCCTGCCTCATTTATGGTGCTTCTTATTCGAAGTCTATGAAGTAATAGAAGATAACAGTTCTCAGAATGTATTTACAGATGATTTACAATACCTGATCTACTTTGAAGTAATAGTATATAGAGGAAACATAAAATGGAAGCATCTTTTCATAGCAAAAAAAGATTAAACCCCTGATTATCTAGTTTTCTCCAAAGACATTGGACGTTTTTAGGCAAACTTTTTCAATTTAACATTGATTTTAAATTTGGCCTATATACCTGAAATTCAGAACAGGGTTTGAAGAATTTGGAGTTAAGGGTTATTAAACAAGCAATTGTAGACTTAGAAAAATAGTTTCAATAGTTTTTAGAATGTATAAGCAAGGTAAAATTAAAAACGAGGAGCCATTGTGATTGTCTGGAGTCCTCACATACTGGTTCCTGCCACCGTCACAGAATGCCCGTGGGATAAAGCTAGTTTGAGTCAATTCAATTTAGCCTCTTCTGCTAAGGGTTTAGTTAAAAATCCTTACTATTCCAACAGTATTCAGTATTACATTTGTAATTACGTTATTATTTGTTGTTGACCCTTTCTTTTGTAATGCACCTTCCCCTGAGCAAATTCAGCTGCTATCAAAATTGTCAGTAAAATTTGCCAAGCTGCTTGTGCGTGCTTCCACCCGCTCAAGCAAAAATCCTGGATTACGAAGTTGGAGATTTATCGGTGTATGGAAACCATGAATTCTCAGCAATCTGTAATTCAGTACAGCCTTGCTCGTATTACAGATCAGGAGGGGAACGCAATCCTCTAGTCTCCCTTGTAGTTGTGCGGGGTTGTTCATTGCATATGCTGTTTCCTGCAAACCTTTGAGCTATGGAAGTGACCAATTAATTAAATATATTTCTTGGAATGTCTTGAGATAAAATTTTAAAACAAAATTATAGAAGCCTGGAATTATAAAATCAACCAGAAATGGAGTATTTTTGTTACATGAAGCTATTTCCATAGCTAATGGTTGATGTGCAACAAAAAAAATTCAAATAAATAGAAGAGAGGCACCAGTTGCACGAAGATTTGGTCAGGATGGGGATACTAGCCAGGTACTCCTTTACAGAAGGAGTAAATGGTTATTAATTGGTATAAGCAGTGTAAAGTTCCTGAGGATCTTGGAAAGCAGAAAGAACTAATGATATTTCGATGGAGGGGCTAGGACTCCTTGTTCTTGAAAGTATTTTAACTTTGTTACTATCTTGTCACCAAAACTGGAAAAAATGGGTTGTTTTGGGGGATGCTTTTATATAAGATAACTCAGACTTGAGCATGAAGCAGGCATCAAGAGGTGGCTGTGCAGGTGCACAAGTGGCTCACAACCTAAAGATCATCCACTTTGCGATGTCAGTGCCTGCTTTCTGTGGTGACCTGCTGCGCGATATGCAGAAGTAATGCTTTAATCTGATGTCCCCCTTGTCACATGGGACACTTTTAGGCATGTTCAAATTTTTGACGGTTTTGGGGTTTTTTTTTAATTTTATCAGCTTGTAGGCTTTGTCTTTCCTTAAACTCACAGCCTTTTTTTTTTTTTCCTAACTAGGTTTTTCATAATAAATGCAGATCCTTTCATATTAGCATTAATAGTTAAACTGAGCTGATCAAAATTATTTTTACCAATATTCTTTAAAGAAAATAATTGTAGAATTTGCAGTCTGATTGCTGCTGGTGCTGATTGGCAGAAATAGATCTCTTGTCAGATGTTACAGAGTGAAGTGGCAAATGTAAAATAGTACTTCAGTTTAAAATTTAACGTTTGTATTGATAAAGCTTTTAGTACATTTGAATTTTGCTTTTATTAACAACATAGCATTACATTACATTTCTCAAAGCAGTTCCCTGTTTCTCCAAATACTGTTGTGTACCACCTACTGACTTCACCAGGCATACACAACTAAATGTTGGTGGAACATTAATATCTGTATTTTTTGTTAGGTTTTACTAACGTAAATCAGTATTTCAAGTACTGTCTCTTTTTTGCAGGAGAAGGTAATTGTTGCCCATACAGCAGTGCTCCACTTGCATTGTTAGAAAGAAACATGAAAAGAGGTTTCAAAATTACAGATAATTTCTAGTAGACATTGGCCATATAGGATGAATGCAGCGGATTTATAGTCTGCATTTTTTCAATAGCTTCTGGATATAAATAGATGCCTATTAGCGCTCGCAAGTTTTGTTCAAGGATTTACTTCTAGATTCCATATTAGAAGAATTACTAGAACATGTGTCCTAAGCTTTTAAGATACTGTGGTAGTGTTTCAGCAGTCTGAAGTGTTTTGGAAAGGCCATGTCATCTGACTAACTCATATTTTAAGAAAAAAATTCACATGAGTTGCATATAAATCAACATAACTTTTAATGCTCTGGTAAACCGGTACAGTATTGTGTAGAAATTGTAGCATTCAGAACAAGGAGAAACAGAACCAATCCAAGTATCCATCTACATGCTGAAGTGCTATACCCTGCTACAGTATGGTTTGCACACGGCAGGATGCTTTCCAACAATTAAAGGCCTAAGGCTTCTAAGATGCTTACACCTAGGTGTGGTTATTGTTACAGTTATCTGAGGTAGGACATAATTTAACAGCATATTTTCACTTTCCAGTAAACTTTTTTTGCTGACATTGTTTAGAAAAGGAGCTTTGAGTGTATTGAGCTGTTGTGAATGTCTCTCAGCCAAGTAAGGCCTGTGAGTTTCTAAATGAGAGATGGCATTTGTCTAATTGGGTAAGATTTAAATTTTATAAGATGCAATAGATATGTTATAAAATGTAAAACTGAATTTATTTCAGCTGTGTCATTCAAGCACGCTTATTTTTCCACAGAAATTCTGTATTTGTGTTTCGCACATTGCTAGAAGTATCTGTGAAAAATTTATGGCTCTGTAGTATCATGATTTGGTTTATCTTTTATCACATATAACCAAAATTTCATTGCCAATTTTTGTATTTAAAGGCTTGTTAATCTGCATTGATTTCTTAGTTTGGTATGGATTCTGAGCTGAAAAATACAGTACATCACTGACTGTTCTATCACCTGACAGCAACTGATAAAGCATCCGTGCAGAAAGTGTCAGAAAAGGTTAATATTTATTGATTTTATGGCGCTACAACCAATGTAGTTTTGCCATCAAAGATGTATGGCCACCAGCAATGGAATCTGTAAAATTGCAGGTTGGACGCTAGTTTTTATTATAACCTATGCCAGTATTCTGGCCTTAAAAAATGACAGATATTTAATTTAAGACAAAAGGCTTTGAATGTGGAGCTACTGTATACCTGCAACGGGAATTTAGTGTTCTAAAATGAAATCCAAGCGCAGCGCTTTAAAGCTTAAAGGGGTGGGGGGGGAACACGCAACCTTGCATTGCAAATGACAATCACATTTAGCCTTTTCATCCACTTAACTATGTGCTATTGATCTGTAGAAGGTGCCCAAGCAAGTGATAGCTGAAATTATGAGCAATAAAGGGCTTGCTTCTTCAAACAAAAAAGTATATAATTAGTAGGAGTGGAGGAGGGGGCAGAGCCTGTGTTTGGTTCTAAAGGCGTTTAAACAAGATGGACTGAGTGCAACAGCAGTGTTTAAGTGTACACAAGGAGAAATCTGGTTGCCTTGAAGCATAAATCCATGGTCTGGTTGCAGCTTGTGTGTAAAAATTAGGCGTGCACTCCAGCCTTTACATTTATCTCCATCAGGGTTTGCCTGACAAAGACAATCTGTTGGTTTGCCTACATCAGCTAGGGAGAGGAAAATCTTGCGAAGCTTTGGTTCTTCTAAATGCATCTGTAGTTTGCATTTTTATTCTATTTTTCATTTCGCTGGCTTTTGATGACAAGTTTTTCATAACTGATAATTCTAGAAGGTTTTCAAGAAGGTGGGAGAATGGAAGTGCTGAACATTAGTCTACTAAAATACATATAGACGTGCATAGACCTGGTACAAGCAGTTTGTAAGGGATAGTAGCAGAATCTGGCCCTAAATTTTAAGAATCTCTGTTTAACTAGTATTTGTTACAGAATTACTATTTTTATGGTGCAGTTTTGGATGCAGATTTTCCCTCTCTACTTCCTTTAAGGTGCAGCATCAGGGACAGCAGTAACAATGGGTTTGGTTTTGAACGAAACCTAACGATAATTCAGCAGTAAGAAACTCTTATTCTAACCTGACCGGTAGAATAAATTGCATGGCATCCAGTAAACATGCTTTAGATCGCCTCTTCTCTGTACCACATTTTTCTGTTGAGCTTTATACCACCAGTTTGTCTGGGTTCTTTTTCCCCAGACAGCTTACCCATTTTATTGTGCTCATTTAGAGGAAAGAAAAACTGTTTGTCTCCTTGAAAGGCAAGAGAACAGTGAGTGGAAAACTACTTTTATAGCTAAAATACCATTATAATATATGGCAACTAAAATTCTAAAATTGAAAGAGAAGATCCAAGAGAAAATCTTAAATCATTTTTTTTAAAGCCACTGACAATTTGAAATACTCCCATGAAGATTTCTATTTTTGTCTTCCTTCCTTGAGCTTAGTAAAATGTGATTTTTAAAATGATTGTTACAATAACTTGTTTAATTTCAATAACTCAAATAAGATCCATTCCTCATATAACTCCACCTTTATTATTTTAATGACTGTGCCATTAATCTAACATTTTCCATTTTTATTGTGCTTCATTTTTCCCCCCTTCTGATCACTTTAAATTATGACTATGAAATGGCACGCATTCAGCAACAGCATGCTCTGACTGCATTTTTACATCCCTTTCACCCGTTTATTCTCATGTTTTTAACTCTCAGTACAGCCAGGTGCCAACAACATCCTGGCTGTATAGTGTCCATAAGTGACTTCCAGGCTACAGCTCTGGGTGGCAGCTTAGTGACAGAAGTTTTTTCAAACGCTATTTCATTTTTTAAAAATTAAATATCACTACTATAAATTATTTGTTATACTTTATAACACCGTCACCCCAAAACTGGTTATTACCTTAGGTAATGCTTGATATGTTATGTTGTTAGCTGATTTTAACAAGTGATTTTGTGGAATTATTACTTAATTCATAACGTCATTAATCTTTAGTGCCCAGCAATACACAACCAAAGCCATATATTTATTTTAAACTGTATAACCATGAGAAGACTGCATTGGTTAAATCATTGTCATTCACTGAGTAAATAAAATTAATTTGTCATGAACTTTGCCCACACAAATTTGACTCAACACAAAGGGATAAGGAAGAAGAGAGGTATTTCAAGACCACAGCTCACTGAATGATTACACATGCTAATGTGCCCGCCCTCTGCCTATGTGAAGTGGGGAGGAAAATTAGGAAGCCAGAAATTTCTTAGAATTCAAATTCTGCTTGTACTCCACATGCTTTTTGATTGATCGCCACATCCCTGCAAACATTCCGGGTCAGGTTGGGCAGGGTTCTGAGCAACCTGATCTAGTTAAAGATGTCCCTGCTCACTACAGGGGAGGTGGACTAGGTGATCTTTAAAGGTTCCTTCCAGTCCAGACTGTTCTATGATACAGAGTATGAAATGGTCCATCAGGTTAGGATTAGGATTCATCTACAGTAATACTGCCCTAAATACTTGTGTACGTGCACTCTGAGTGTTACCAGTAGTCCTGCAGAATCACCATGTGTTTACAGCTTCCAAGGCAAAGCACAGGACAAAAGGTATTATCTGCTTATATTTCATTAAGGGAAAGTCAGTATGGGCCAGAAATTATTACATCCTATTGCAGATCTGAGTCAGGATATAAAACCAAAGCAGCATTTTTGAAGTCACTATGCTTCTGTTTACAAAAACCATAAAGTAGCAGAGTATTTCCTCAAGAACCAGCAGCGCAGGTCTGCTTTGAGCATGAAAAAGCATTGGTGGTCATCAGTGTTAGTGTCGCAGTGTTGTTGCCATTTGCGGATGGACTTTGGGGCAGGTCTCACTGCGGGCGCCTGAGTGTCACCTCTTCCTGCCATTGGTACAAACCAGCTCTGTTGAGGAAGCCATTGCCCTACACTAGTGGAGGCTGAATCCAGGCTGTTAAAACCAGAGTGTGTGAACTTCAGAGCAGCAGTGCCGAGGGGCCAGACCAGACTAAGTATCTCCCAAAAAACCAGGAACAGTATTGCGTGAGTGTAGCGACGTGGCTTCTGCACGGGAGCGGGTTTGCCTCTGGCCGAGCCGTCAGGGAAGTGAGGGATCTGAGGGCTGCTGCACTTCAGAGCAACGACTGTTCTGTTGGAAGTGATTTGCTGAAGCCTCCAGAGTATTATTTAGTTATTAGACAGGGGGGAAAAAGTACCTTCTCTGGAATGCTGAGATTGCAAGAGGTCCCTTCCAACGCAAACTGTTCTGTGATTCTATGGTTCATGCTGATACAGACTGGGAGATGGACAGAAGTCTTTCCAACCCTGCACAGTCCTGCTCACTGCTCAAACGCCTGCATGGTCTGTGTCTTGTAAGCAGGGACACACAGAGCCCCTCAAATGGGGCAAGAAGATAGAATCATAGAATCATTAGGGTTGGAAAAGACCTCTAAGATCATCAAGTCCAACTGTCAACCCAACACTAGGATGGAATGCCTTGCTGTTTGGTAAATGTTGTATCTGCCCTCACAGATCTGTAGGATATGCCCCGTCATTTAATTCTTAACAATTTAACGATTTTCTTTAGTTAATCAATTACATTTCTATTTATCCACAGTCTTCCTCCAGTGGTTCTTGCTATAATACTTCATGAAATAATTTATTCAGGCTTTCTTGATCCTTCTTGCTAAAGTTATAAATTTGATTTCATTGCTATATTGACTGGAATGTTACAGAGCAGTTAGCTTTTATTTCTTTTGTAGTGTGAAATATGTGATTTTATTGTTCATTTTTTTATCTCAGAATTCATCTTTTATTAGGATTTTGAACTATATCATCTTCAGGGTAAGATCTATCCACAGTGCTAAGCACACATTTTAAAAATGCTGATTAACTAACCTGTAATTCATCTTAAAAGTTTGATTTTGTTTTTGATACAATCAGGAATGAAGGGTAATAAGTAAGTGTGATTTCTGTTGCAGTGTTTTTTTCTCAAGAGGCACTCATAAGTTTCAATATCCATCTCACCCCTTCTTTTTTCTTAAGGAAGGAAACAGCAGCAGTAATTGTCTAGAGAGTTATGTCAAGATTTGCCCCATCACTCTTTCATTGCTCTTGGCTCTGGGTGTTGCGGGCAGAAGTGGGAAGGTCCCACTCCTGTGTGGATGTAGGTAGTCTAAATGACAGTGTTGTAATCATAATTTCACTCACTCTGCAGTAGTCTTGTGCTATTACATGTGATTGAAGCTGAGATATTAGTATTTCTGGTCCCTGATCAAATAACCTAATCTTTAAACACACTTTGCACCCTCTCCTCCTCTAGGATTATTTACTTCTTGATTTTGTCACGAGAGGAGTTTAGGCAATTATTTTGGGTAAATGAATTGTATATTACTTATGTAGTAAGTTTAGATTTCTCATAAGCGCAGCTTTAAAAAATATTTGTTGATTTTAGAGTAAATACAAAATCCCATAAGTGTTTAAAACTGTGATTTACATACCTGACACATAATATGCTCAAATATAACTTTTTCTTCCCAAGTGGGAAGAAGTGGCTTAAAATTCAAAAGTTTCGTGTAGACATTTAAGCCCGAAGAAAGATCTGTCAGGTGATAGATTTTTAAGTATCAGTTTCTGTGGACAACTTATTCATTCATTGTCTTTTTTCAGGAGCAGCTTTTGCATGTTGGTTCAATTCACTCTGTAGTACCTAAGAATATTTCCTTCATTTTATATCTCACATTGTTAATGATATCTCACCACGGTTAAGACAAGGAGTGGATGAGCCAGCTGATATCTTCTGGTTCTCCTTCTGTCATCATCTTTACTTTTCTCAACAGTGCAGGGCAGTCAAGGCAGTAGCATTATGGGTAACATTCAAATTATTGACTAATGAGGCTAATATGCAAACATGAAATATTTAAACATCACTGGCAATTTGGGAATTTTGGTCCATGCAACTAGATTTTATTTTTGCTACTGGTGAGCAATTGCAATCAGTGTTCAGAGGTTTCAAATTGTCATTTCAGTTCCTGCAGTGGAAGGAAGGTTACTAATGAAAGTATGCTTTTTTCCTTTTTGAGTATCATCTGGTATAGAGGCTAAAGAACAGGCTATATTTTTCAAAAGATGCAGTTATTAATTAATGCAATTCATAAACTAATCTACAGAGGAACTAATTCCTTGAAACTTCATTGTGAAATGGAAAAAATAAGAAGTCAATAACTGTAATTTTGAGGAAAATGCTCTGTATCTTTCTTATCAAACTGAGAGACCAACTCCCTATCTTAAGTGCAAAATTTAAATTAACTTCTTGCCTTTGCAAAATTAATTTACTTTATGTGTGTGCATGCCCACATTTGTTAGCGAAGTCCTGGTCAGTGACAAACTTGATAGAAATTGGGAAACAAGATTATTCTGATAGTAAGGGTCTCAAGATGAAAGGCTGGACTTTTGATGGACCAAAGTAGTAGACTTTGACAGTGGAATCTATTAAATTGTCATAAATATTTTTAATTTACTGATCTTCCCTTTTAATTTTTTTTAGTGTATTTGAGGAGTAGAGAAGCACTATTACACAATTAAGAAACAATCCAGATAATTTCAGATCTCAACCTGTAGCAAGAGAGGGAGGAAATGAGGTACACAGAAATTAAAGTGCGAATCTGTAAGCACGTTACAGACTTAAATACCTTTTAAATTGTCCAGTTTACCATAGAAATTGTATTGGACCCTCAGTTCAGACACACGTGTGGATCAGGCCTCTTCCACGCTTAGACAGGGAGTCTGTGGAAGGCCCAGCAGCCGAAGTCCCAGCCTGTCAAAGCACCAGTCTTCTTCTGAAATAGGGCATCTTTTTCAAAATTAAAAATGCACCTATTCTACTGTGAAGAAGACATAAACTAATAATCATATGGACTTGCCTTTGTTCATGTGGCAAATGGAAGCGGAGATGCTGGACAGGGCTCTGCTTCAAAAAAGTAGCAGATGCATGTGTTGGGAGTAAATGGGGGAAGGTACAGGAACATTCTGTGTTCCTGTATCAGAGAGAAGCAGCAGAGGGTTTCCCTTCCTGCTGACACAACTTGCTGCTGATAGCAGTGTTCCTGAAGAAAGTCTCTTCTGTAATTCCAGTAGCAGAGCTGGTCAGCTGGTCAGAGCCAAGTCTAACACTCCTTTCTGCCCAACTGTGCCATTTCATACCTAGATTTACTAGTCAAGGGAATTAATCTCAAACAGTATTTTTTGCAGTAATGGTTGTTGGTAAATACTGTCTTACGGTGGGAGACATTTGGCCTTCATCTAGTCCAGGAAAATGGAAAAACTGGTTAGTTCTCATTCCCCATACCTACTTTCTCTGCTGGACCTGGTATGAGTTGAGCAGAGCTGACATTTGGCCTCTTCTCCCTTAATTTTAAGAGTTGTCTTTGAAAGAAATTGCCAAATTATTTAATGTTTAATATCCCAGCACTTAAAACATATCATTTTAAAGCAGTCATGTATAATATTCTTTTATGTGCAGATGTAGTAAAGTGCACCTATATTTTCCTTTGTGTTTGATCATTAACAGATATATTATAATGCCAATATATACTATGAATGATATTTCAAACAAACCTTCTACTAACTTGGCTGTAAACTTGAGAAAAAACATCAGTTTCACCTTAAGGTTTTAATTTCCTTATGTTTAGTATAAAATCAATACTTTAAGAGTGACTAAAATAACAACCAGACAATATTTACTACTTTTATGCTGAACATTTCAGATCAGAAGAATGTAGGAGGAGTGTCCAAATTATAGTTTAAACATTTATAACCATCATTCTAGTTCATCTGAGAAAGCTTACTTTATTAGGTCTAGAAGTACAATCTATTCAATTAAAGTATTTCTCAGACAAGTTCTTTGAGTGGTAAGAAGTATTTTCCTAAAGATGAGACAGAGATCCTTGGATCTAGAGTAGTCCTTCACCATATTAAACCATTGTTTAATATCTTCATCAATGACCTGGACGAGGGAATTGAGTACACCCTCAGTAAACATGCAGATGACACGAAATTAAGTGGGAATGTCTATCTGCTTGAGGGTAGGAAGGCTCTGCAGCGGGATCTGGACAGGCTGGAGCGATGGGCTGAGGTCAGTTGTATGAGGTTTAACAAAGCCGAGTGCCGGGTCATGCACTTTGGTCACAACAACCCCCGGCAATGCTACAGGCTTGGGGAAGAGTGGCTGGAAAGCTGCCTGGTGGAAAAGGACCTGGGGGTGCTGGTGGACAGCCACCTGAACATGAGCAGGCAGTGTGCCCAGGTGGCCAAGAAGGCCACCAACATCCTGGCCTGTATCAGAAACGGTGTGACCAGCAGGAGTAGGGAGGTGATTGTGCCCCTGTACTCGGCACTCGTGAGACCGCACCTTGAGTACTGTGTCCAGTTTTGGTCACCACAGTACAAGAAGGACATTGAGGTGCTGGAGCGGGTACAGAGAAGGGCAACGAAGCTGGTGAAAGNTATTAGGAAGAAATTCTTCACTGAGAGGGTAGTTAGGCACTGGAATAGACTGCCCAGGGAGGTAGTGGAGTCACCATCCCTGGAGGTGTTTAAAGAATGAATAGATGAGGAGATGGTGTAGTGGTTAGAGAGATGCTAGGAGAAAGGTTGGACTTGATGACCCTGGAGGTCCTTTCCAACCATAACAATTCTGTGATTCTGTGATTACAAGTCAGGAATAGTTTGTCTGATACCAATAAATTAAGATCAGTTTAGAATTGCTGTAAAAGAATGAAAGAATTGTGTCCACTACATTGTCTTTAAAAATAAAGTTAAAAAGCATGAATGTGGTTATTGGAGTGTCTGTTCATAGATGTATGAGCTACATAAAGGGTGTTTTGCCATAATGTGTCAGATTATTTTGACTTCAGTTTTTCATGAGGCATGTTAAGGTAGTGCCTAGTGTGAATAATAGTGACAGAATCTGACCTTTGCATGTGATTTTTGTCTTTTCTTTTCTATAATGATAGTGAGCATCTGAAGTAAACCTTGTATCAGTTAGAAAGTATTACTTTTTTGTTATGTCATTTGTCACAGAGAACCAGTTGGAGTTGGTTTTAAATCTCTTGCATCATGATCCATAGTCCTTCTCCTTTGCCCTATCTTACTTTCCAAAACAGAGCATAGCTAAACATTTAGGAGTGATCAGTAAACCACTTTGTCAGTGAAAAAGTAGGGCTACAAAACAAAAAAAAAAAGGAAAAAAAAGAAGGCAACTCAAGTTTCAGGCCTTACACTGTAAGTGTAACTGTTACTGTTACTGTAACTGTAACTGTTTCAGTTCTTACACTGACTCTACCTCTACAGTTGTAAACACTCTGGAGTTTCATCTAGCAGTGGCAAATTCTTGCCCTAAATTATGAAATATCAAGTCCAGAGATAAAAAAGAAGTGAAGGATTACAGCTCCGAGAGCATTTCATTTTTGCCCATTCCAGCTTGAGGAAGGCCATTCCAGACTGGTCTTGCTTAGTCCTGTCTTTTTGTCTCATAACTTCAGGTTATTTTGCTACATGTCCTTGAAAGAATTCCTTTGTCTGCGTCGTGAATCCTTGCCAAGTCTTTTCTGACTGCACAGGATGCACATAGGTAATGGATTGTCATTCGCCCAAACAGTACATCCGCTACAGTGACGCGATGTTTTTATTAGTATGGTGTGGCAAAAATTATTTTTAAATACAGGTTGGCATTGAATCTTATATTTGACTTTTATATACCTAATGAATCTAATTCCAAACATGGATAACTTGTCAGGGTTTAGTCATGGAAGGAAGCATTATATCCAGGTTTCTAAAAGCCAAATGAAGCCAAGTGAAAACACAAATGCTTGATCCAGTGATGATGTTAGGAGAGTTTTATGAAGTAATCAAAGATGATTTGGTCAAAAAGAACAACACTTTAAAGTAGACAATGTCATGTGAACCAAAAAGTTTCTGACTCTTGCAATTGCAGGCTGATACCAGAATCACCAGCACCAGCAATTTGTGCCTTTATTTGGTAATAAATTAAACAGGTCTTCCTGAGCTCACACAAGCAGAGAGTAAGAAATGATCTCAGACGTTTGTGAGTCACGCTGCGTCTGATTAAGTTAAAGGTATAGGAGATACAGAAAACTGCTGTGTGTGGCTCTTTCAGAGATATTAAGTTACTGACAGTGCAGCAAAGACAGACGTTGTAGGTTTGGCATACAAACACACTGTTTGATGTAACCAGTGATGCTGAATTGGTGAGAAAAAGCACCAGGGATGAACTTTCAGCTGAATGTATGATTATGGAGTTTACCAACAGTTTTACTGTACTTCCCAGGCAGCTGATCTCAGATAGTGTTTTCCATAATCCAAGTCTGCTGAGACTGCTTCAATTGCATTTATCATTTCAATAAAGACTAAGCAGAGATTCATGTTCTGTCTTCTGTATTCTTCATACATTTGACATATTATGATGGTGGCGCTTCTCTTTAAATCCCACTATTTTTCTAGAGACACACTTTTCTGCAGCTCTGGAAAGTGATTGAAAAACTTTCTAAACGGACTTAGATAGCAATTATAAGTATCTTCTAATGACTTACTGAGTTCGTGCTGTTCCAAACTGGAGGAGCATACTGCTCCAGTATGTGGGAGCTGTGCTTGCATCCATTAGCTGTTCCAGGAGAGCATTTCTCCTTGTCAGTCAGGACTCTGTGGAGATACAAAAGGTTCTGAGTTTGCAGAACTCTTAGCAAGACATTAGAAGCAAGTAACTCAGTTGTGAACTACCTTCAGCAATATATTAGCTCTAAGTGGAACAATGCAATTTGTTTTTTATTTTGAGATACTATTTCTTACTGTGTGCACTGTCCTATAGTTTCATCATGACTGAACATAGGTGAGCTATTTATGATTATTATTATCCAAGTTTTCAAAGACTCTTTGAGAGATCAGTTTTGTTAATAATCAGTATTAAATTTGTTTATGCCCTTCAGTCGGGACATAAGTGTAGCATGGTCCATAAACTCCCTTTAGAGCTTTGGGGATATTTTTATGCCTTGTTGATTAACAAGTCATTGTATATCATAACTTCTTTTCCTGGTATGCATTATGTGTTTGTTTGAGTTGCAACATTTTCTTGCAATGCACATTATTGTATGGAGTGTGACAAACCTATATATGGAGTGATTCTATTTTTCCTAGGTGTATGACTTTTTAAAGTTTAAACATGCTGATATTTTAGATGGTTGAGGTTTTTTGAGCAACGCAGAATTTATCACACCACAGTAGACTGCTGGTAGTATCTGCTGGGATAGCCAGCCATTCAACTTGATGCAACCTGTTTTCCTGATTGTAGTTGGAAGTTAGTACTGCTGTTGTATATTGTGTCATTTCAGTTTGTCTTCAGCATCTCTTTACTTAATTATCCTAATTGTTATGTTAGCTTTTTGTATGTTGTTTAAATTGTATTGTTGCATTGTTAACCAGGCAGCAAAATGAATAAATATATTTTACTATTTTATTATAGAACTTATTCAGATAAGGAATTTAGTGGGTGATAAGACAGGTAAGAGTTTATAGTATACCAACAGTTCTGCATGAGGACTTGAAGTGAAATAGCTAGTGCTCTGTATAATTTCATCATCTGACTTACTCCATTAATATTCTCTTGTAATCAGGTCATTAGTGTTGTATGCTTTTCCCCACCACAACATCCCCTATTAAATTGAATAAAAATAGAAAAAAAATCTATAGTGGGCTTTATGCAGTGCTTAGCTTTCCATTTTGAAGTATTTAAGTTCTACTTGCAGTAGAATTCTATTTTTAACTGAATTAAGTTTGGGCTGATTTTTTTTTCTCACCCTGATCATCCTCTTCTTTCCCCAAACAAAACAAGTAGAAGTGTCACAAATGTCTTCCTTGTATATATAGAGCAGTTTTTGGGAAGACAAAGGTTTAGAATTTGGGGTTTGATTCTTAGATTCCCTTGGGGGTACCTGCATGTGCTGCTGAGGACCCTGCCCTGTGGGTGACTATGTAACAGAGCTTCCATTTTTGCTGCTCCCTGAAACCACCAAATCCAAAATATTTCTGCAGGACTTGCACTTGTTTACCTAAACAAATTCCAGGTCATTTGGAAAACACAGGAAAATGCAGAAAACCAAAGCCTGGTTATTTTAACTGTGTGTGCCGGAACGGAGACTGACATTTGATGTGGCCGCAGAATCAATTCTAACTGAGTTAAAGTTACTTGAGAAAGATCAGTTCCAGGAATCTGTGACCTTCGCTTTACTTCTTGCCCATACTTCATTTCCACTTAAGTCAAGGCGTTTTGAGGAAAAAATTCATGATATATTAATATGAGGAGTCTTAACTATCCTCTTGTCTAGGTATCATCTTTCTACCTATATTAAGAAATTCCGATCTGTGACTTTCTGTTTTATGTATTTTCTGAGAGGAACAAAGCTTCAGCTTATTTACTGTTCTGTTTTTAATGACTATTATTTATTTAGTCTGACAATCCTTTGCAGTTTTCATTCTGGGTCTGCACAAGTTCCAGGCTAGTTTCACTGTTTCAGTTGGAGATGTGTTTTTTCTGCAGTTGTATTAGGGAAGCATTCCATGACCTGTATTTACTTGAAGTGGTGTAAAGGCTATTTTTGTATCTTTACCAGTCAAGTCACTTGGAAATTTTTAAGCCCATACTGACCAGATTTTATCACTGTTAAAGCTATAGAACAGGTTGGGTAGCTGTACATCAGAGTGGTTTTATTCAATTTTTAGATTCTTATGAGCCAAGATTTACTCTTGCAGCCGTAGTGAAAACCCAAGTTACAGGCTGCTTTGCAGAAGCCTTTGCTCAGCCTTTTCTTTTTTTTCCTTTTAAATAATTTATTTGTTGATTTTTCTTCTTGAAAAGTATAAGTAATGCAATTTTCCCTTGAAAGATAAGAGCTTGAACAAATATCTGTATTTGTTCAATGTAAAACCTTATTTTCCAAGCAATTGTATTTATCTGTATGATCTACTAATTTAAAAGTATCTACATGTTTGTATCTATGCAAGTCACATTTATACCTATTCACAAAGGCTTTTAAAATACCTTTTAGTTTACATTCATTGATTAAGGAGTATTTGTGCTGTTTAATACAGCAAAACCAAGCGTTTTCAGCAACATATTTAATAAATCCAGTAATATTTACAATAAACTTCTCAGCCCAGTTTCTGAGTAGTCTGGAAAGACTGGGTCCATTATTTCAGTATTTTTCAGTGGAGGAGAAATACCTCCCAGATATTCTATTCCTGATTTAATACTTTGCACAGTATCTACAGGCTTTGAGCAGGGACATTAGATGGCAAAATCAAACTGCAGAGGATGGCGTGCTGTCTGGCCCTGAACAAAAGCCAGAGCAGAATGTTGTGTTAAAGTTCTCTAGTGACAGCTACACACGTACATGTTGCTGCTTCTGTTGTATACCTTTGATCTTGATTATGATGCCAAGAATAAGTCAGTGCCCATACACGAGGGTTAGATACTTTTCTAAGTGGCCTACACTTTTAATGGTCCTACAAACAGATTAAGTTCATTTAGCTTTTAATATTCGTCTTCCAGTTAAATGTAGCTGCCTACCCGTTGTGGTTGTTTATATGGAAGAAAGGTATTCTTTTGATGCAATGTTATACTTGTCTTTGCATTAGCTTATCCTAATTAGTCACTCAGAAGTCAGAGAGTTAACATATTATATGGGTAAGTTTTAATCCTTAGGAGCAATGTTTCCAATAACTTTCCAGAAATGCTGGAACTGGCATAAATAAAACCAGGTGTGTTCTTTAGAATACTCAACGCTGTCATAGGTTACATTTGCTACCCATTTTTGGTCTATTCCAGTGATATCCCACAGTCTAGGCCACAAGTAATAGCAGCTTCCCTAATTTTGTTAATAACACCAAATATTAATCTAGTCTCCAGACACTGAAATTTGCAGAAAAATATATGCATGTTTTCCATAACAGATTCCTAGGAAAACCTGGGTTAAATGCATGGTCCAGTAGTTCATTAATCTTTTACTTCTAAATTTAAAACAAAATTGCAGGACATGAAAATCCAGGATAAATATTTTAGTCTTTCAGAATTTTTTTCTAAGGCAATAAGAATTTTGCTTTACCTTTATTAACTTTTTTAAGTATAGGGTAAATTAACTTGACTTTAGTAGCTGCAAAAATCATGTAATAGCATGTTCCTCCTATTCTAATATTTAGAACCAGTTAAGCATTTTCATTAGAGTTTGGTATTGTATATTGATTTTTTTTTTCATATTTTCTTTTTCCTGGAGAGAATAAAACACTTTTACTTTTAAAATACTGAAGTCAGTTGAAATAGGCTTACTGATTTTTATCTAGAGTGTAAAGATTGCCATCAGTTTCTGGGTTGCTGCCATTAATATACATTTAGGTTACGCGGGATTTTGTCTTAATATGATCAGTCTTTATTTATGTAAAGTAGAATTCTGACACCATTTTACCGATATACATTTAGCAAAGGCAGGATTCTGGATCTGTATTATTAAAATGCATAGAGCAGCTATCATATTCTGGGCTTCTGCTGAAATATGCTTTTAATTGAAGCAGAATTATAGCTATATATTATCAATGTGAATCTAGTTAAGAGTACAGCACCGGCTGGAGTGCTTCGTTGTCGCACAAGTACAACAGGCTCTGTTTTGTGGGCTTCAATTTAAATGCCATCATGTGTCTGGGATAGGTGCTCAGCGCAGGAAGTGATCAAATAAAGGCTTTATTCTGGAAGATGTGCACTTCCAGTTGACATGACAGTGTTAGTCCTTGAGAAGAAAGGCGAGAGCCGTGTATTCAGTGACATTTGTATTTTAGATAGGCAGTTAGTACTCTGGAAAGGGGGAGCTGCACGCCCATCTCCAGCTTCATAGTGCCTCAGTATAGCAAAGAAGTTTGGAGGAGGCATCTTTTAACTTTGATTTCTAAAAGGAGAAATGAAAGAGAGGAAGAGGAGGAAAGCAGTAACTTAAAGAGCAAGCTTCATGTGATTAAAAACACTTAAGAGAAGCTGGGGTTTTCCCTGTTTCTCCATCTACGGCACGAAGGCCACCCACTGTGACTCCCTCTGTTACATTTCATGGTGCTCCTGTCGCAGAATGCCTAGCGGTACTTCAGACAAAAGCCAAAATGTGATCAAATGGAATCCGTACATTTACCATTTTTATGTGCCATCTAGGGCTAAGTAGGTGTTGAGTTCTTACCCATGAATGTCAGTTTTCATGTATTTAAAGCATGCAACTAAATTATTAACATTGATTTTAGGAGAGTCAGTTGAGACCTTAAATATGTGCACTAATATTTACGTGATAGGAACCTTAGTTTCAGTGCTAATGAGTTTTTGGTAATAATGCCTATGTAAAGTATGCTGAAAAGCAAATGGGAAGTGAACATCTCAAAGAGAGTATTTAAAAGAAGTAGTGTAGAAAATGGGAAATCATGTTCATGTCAACTGCTTTTCATGAGACAAGAACAGACGGATCTCCAATACCACTGAAAGATGGTACGTTTGGAATGGGAACAGAACAGGAACGTGTGGTTTCACACAGTGCAGCACTGGACCAGCATTTCCCACTGCCACAGACTATTCTGTTGTGAGCCAGGTTGAAAAACTCCTTCACCAGCTGTTTCAGGTGGCTTGGGAAAGGATCTTTTCCTCCTCCTGAAAACCTTGGTATGCATAAAATGTGCAGGTGTTTACAGGAATATTCGTTAGGAAGGAAGGGTATGTCAGGCAAGTGGCTTATCTGTTAGTACACAGTCATTAGGAGTTAACTGACTTTCTCTCTTGCCCAACATTTTTTTAATAGTCTTGAAGAAAGTTGGTTGAAACTAGAATATCTATTGGCGCTTAGATCTTGAATCAAATGGGGAATAATAAGAAATTATCAAATGCTTCCATCGTTGCTGGTCCTTTTTCATCATCTTTTCTTCTATGCCAAAGATTTAGTTGAAAGATTTGTAGCCAGGCAAGGTTGCATTTAATATTTTGTTGTATATTTGCAAAAAATAACATTCGGCTCACAAGTAGGTGAGGGATTTCAATTATTAGGGACATATTAGTACATAAATACCAATAGATGAGCAAACAGAAATAAAAGTCAATTTTATAATGTATTTTTCAAGCACATATGAGAAATTTTGGATGTCAAAGTATAGAACTGCTTCTCTAGAGGACATGAAATTTAGCAATATAAGTCCAGTTGCTTTAACACAACATAAATTCCAATAGTGCAAGTAGTCTAAAATTATCATCATCAGTGAGTACACTAATGAAACCTTGTTTTTCTTGTAATTTCAGATGGCAAAAGCAAGTCTTTGGGGCATAATAAGATGGTAGCACACGATATCTGTTTGAATAAATGATGTTCAGATTGGAAGTACTGTCTGATGTCAATATATTTTGAAATCTTTGTTGTTAAGCTTTTCTTTATTTAGTTAATTTTATTGCCCGTGGTGGGCACAGACACAGACAGAACAGGCCTGCGTTGATTATTTTTTAAAAAAAGAAAAAAGGAAAAAAAAAAAGGATTTCCTCTCTTGTACTGCTCAGTGACTCAGTGTTGTCTGGCACAGGGTTATTTTGTTGACCGATTGCCACTGGATTTTTATTTATGCTTTTTAATTAACAATTACACTTTAAATACCTCGTATAAATCTATGTTCTGTGAGGGGGGGGGTGGTTGTTCAACGTTATTATGTTATTTTAGCATGCAGAAATATCACAGTATTAGATTTCACTAGACCCCTGTTTTATAGAGGTCCTTTTTACCTTTTAGAAGATGGAAAACGACGGCTTCATTTTGGGTTGGTCTTTGTTCCTGTTTCTGTAATTTGACTACAGAAACTCTTCTTCAAGAACAAGAACCTGCAAGCTTTTTCCTTATTTTTTTTATGAAGCATATTGCAGCTAAGGACTGTTTAACTAATATGGTTTTATGGGTTATAATGAGGACACTTCAAATCATATTCGCCTTTAATTTCTATAATATTATTGAGACAATAAATAAAGTACTTAATTACCTTTCCACCATGTCAGGGTCTTTTCTTTTTCCAAATATGCGATAGGAAATAAGCACAAACGATTTAAAATGATCTCTTTTTATACTCATCTGCTCACATAATTGATTCCCCCGTATGGAAACCTATTCCTTCTGTCTGTATACCGAAGATTTCTTTGCAAAGGTCCAGGCCCAGCAGGTTGATTACACACTTGTTACCTGTAATTCAATACAGCAGCGCCCTGTTTACAAAGTCCAGATTTCCTGTGCTGTCAGTTAGGGCAATCAGCACAAAGACCAAGAGCTTTTGGAACTAAATAAACAATGAGAAAAACATTCAGGGCTGCCAGTAACCTTCACAGGTAATTTAACAGCCTTTGACTACAAGGCATCAGTTGCTGTAGATGTCTGCCGAGTATGAAATCTGACATTCTCCCTTGCCATGTTCTGCCAATAGGTCCGTGTGTAATCTCTCGCTGAGGTTCACCGCCGCTCCGCTGCGCTCAACCAAACCGCCTTCATTATGACGGACACCCACACCTGCGTTCTGTCACCTACGTGCCATGTACTCTTCCAAAAGGATATAGCGAATTATTTAGAATTTCAGGGTTAATGAAATCAGAGTCGCTCCCCCGTCCCTTCTGCCGTTCCCCTTCTGGTCAGCATCCTGGCCAGCACAACCTTTCTGAACTCTTCTTGGAAGTGTTTAAATATGAAGAAAGGAATTGCTCGATCAGTTCTGCATAAATTGGACTCTGTTTTTATTGCAAACAGGGAACAGAGGGATCTCTATTTCCTAGATGCCCTTTAAGTATTGGACAGGTTATTTTATTGTCTAAAGCTCTGCGTTTATGTATTTTTAATTTAACTTGGTTTATTTCTGATATATTTGGTGCCTTTCCTGTCGATTCAGATAATGATTAGAGAAGCTATTTTAAAGACCACCGACGTATTTCAGCAGAAAAAAAACATCAGTGAAAATTAAACAGAGACAGGGATTCATCTGGGTCTGTGCAGGAAAAGTTTACATCTTCTCCTTCAGTAGTCAAACCTCTTTGCAGGCAGATAAAATTAATGTTATCTGTACAAGTTTAAAAGTGCATCTGTTAAAAAAAAAATCAAGCTAGCAAGTATAATACTTGTAAGTTAGATGTTTATTATTCATATAAACAACCCAAACTATCCAACAAATAAGCATTTTATTGGCTGCCTGCAACGTACTTGGCTCATGGAATCCTTTCTGCCTTCTTTTTTAATTATTCCTGATATATAAATCTGTAGACATCTTGCACGCTGTTATGAAGAATCTATTTTTTTCATAACTGTTGCACAAATATAAGAACTGAAATGAATTTTAAAATCCAGAAAAATCTATTATTCAATTACATTTCACCAGAAACTGGTTCCCTGCTCTATTTTTACACTTTCACTGATGAATGTCCAAGAGCCTTGTGGTCAGTTTAATAGGAGGTAGCTGAAGGTGCCGTGCAATAGACACTCCCTGTTGCTTGATTCACGAATCTGCCCTGTCTTTCTGCCGCGGGGAGCGTGCTCACGCGGCTGTAGATATGCGCATATCCGTGCCTGAAAACCAAATGTATGTGTCTAGTGTTAGTTTAGTTGTTCTAATTATTTGCTGTGTCTGATTTGGCAATGAACGTACAGATTTAAATTACACAGACATGATTTGGGCATAGCGTTGGAGAGGATGGATTGTTATGTGGTGATGGTTTTTTTTTTTTTCTCTTTTTAATTATATTGTTCTCTGCAAAAGTAGAGGCTGGAACACTGGCAGACCAGAAGCAGTTTACTGAAAGCATAAGTAATTCAAGTGAGTAATTCCAAATTCATTTGGAGATCCCTAGATGTTTGGTGGTGTTTCTGTGGTCCCAGGGGAGCAGGGAAGAGGTGAATAATGACACTATTTTAATTGTGCATTAAGGGGCTCAGGAACAACACTGCGAGTGCAATGATCTTACAAAGAACAAAGTATTGTAAAGATTTAACTATTTTATGATGTGTGGGTGCAGCAAAAATAAAGTATTCTAGCGCGGAAAGTGCTGTGATCATAATGGACACAAGCAGTTTGGCATAGCATGGTAACCTATAGGAAGCAACCATGTCCTGCATGGCCTAGCCTTGGAAACTTCTGGAGCAGACAACAACAACTCAGTATTTATGATACGTTTCATGCTAATGAGTCCATTATGTGGTCAAGATGGGCTGCATTTAACTGTTTCAGCAATAGCAAAGTAATGAACTGCCACAGGAAAGAGCTTCTGAGGTGGCGTATGGTGTCCCACCAAGTTGCTGCTCAGTTAGACATTGAATAGTCACTACAGCTTGATTGTAATGTATCCATACTAGATGAGGTTCATCTCGGATAAACAGTGGAAGATAGATACCTTCTAATGGAAGAAAGCGCCTAGAACTATTTTATTTATTTGTTTGTTTGTTTGTTTATTTATCTGTCTTACATTATAAAATAATTCATGCTTGACATGAACTAAGATATTTTAGAGGCCCATTCAAAAATGTGACCTCCAAGGCTAGCTGCATTCAGGTCATGCTCAGAAATTAGCCTCACCTAAGTGTGAAATGAGCTCCCCCTGAGCTTAGCTGCTCTCCTTGCAGTTCCCGCGCCACCTTCCACATTTCTTACAGCTGAGCCAAGCTGAACTACCCTAATACTGTGGCCAAGAGGATGTTTTAACATGGTTTGTCACAGACTCTTTCAACATCTCCCAGAAGTTTGCCCACAAAAGGTTTGCTGCAGGATTGCTTCCTTTGCAGTGTAAGAAAGCTAACCCCTTTTGTGCACCTGAGGAAAGCTGGAGAAAAGTATTGGAAGACTGGTGGCTTTTGAATTGCAGTAGCACATGGCCCAGTGATTGCGTTAGCAGCTGATAAATTATTCTGCTTTAAGTTTTAGCCGTTCTCTCCTTTCTGGATTAACAGATGGGTTTCCCTACGTGTGGGTGGGAGCTGGATTTAGAAATACAAGCTGAATTATGCTTTTGAAGTGAGAGCCAACCTGGATTGCTAGTCTGTGATTGCTGTTGTTAGTGGGTTTGATGCTACACAGGTCATAATGAAGTGGAAGGATCATGTTAGGACTCAGCTTCACTTTAGGTATGATTATGAAGAAATTATGACTAAGAGGATTTGAGTTGGTAGATGTCTGCAGAAAACTGAATGTGCTTCTGCTTCAGGAGCTCTCCTTCCACTCAAGTTCTAAGTTGATGAAATTTTGGCTTAGAGAGGTCTCTTTAGAGTTACATTTCACCTCCCTAACTATATCCCACACATCTGAAATATTTAGATTTTATTAATTTGTATTTTACTTGTAATTTGATACTTCCAAAAATTTTGGTTATTTATGCCTTATTCTTCCACAGAACTCTCCCAGTGGGCAGTACTTCTTAAATTTCAGGAGCAGCTATGAGGCTCATTAGATGGCAAAAATCTGTTACTAGTTTATTTTAAAAATAAAAATAAATTAATTTTGCAGCTATTCCTGCATTTATCTATCTTTCAAACGGAATGGAAAGCCCTACCCACCTCATCTCTGTTATGAGCATTGAGGATGCTTAGGTAAGACAACATTTACAACTCATTGTTTTTAAAACTAAGTCTTTCCCCAGTCTGTTGTTAGGTTGGGTTCCATTTTTTATTGTTGGCTACTCCAGTGCATGTCATTTGGCTGATCACATGCAGTAACCTAACAGTCAAGAGTGATCAGGAAAGGGAGAGAAAATGCCACTGAATCTCAAACTTCTGCTGCCCATTTCCTGTTCCCCAAATAGTGTGAGAAGGTCTGAAGGCAAATCCCACATGTTCTGCAACTGCATATAAAGTAAGTCAGGGTAAAATGTACACTGTTAAATTTTTCCTGAAAAAAGTGGTTAGCAATTGTTAGCTGCAGAATGAGCTATTTTTTTTGCTATTTTAATGAATTCCTTCATACCTCTTCACTTCAGGGCAGATTTAATACTGCTGTTGATGCTTTGTTATCTCTGGAGTGTAATGTATTTGTGTTACAGTATAATTGTATTTTACACTTCTTTGTTTAACTTTTGATTCTGAAATTCATCTACCCGTATCAGAAGGGAAAACAGACTGAAGATATTTTAACTGTGTTCTAATCGTTCCTGACTCTTAATTTTTAAACAACATATTAAGCATGTTTTTCTGTCTCTCAACAATATATCAGTTGAATGGGATGAGGCCACAGTTCAAAATAGGATTCTTACAAATCAATTTGATATATTTTTGAAATCCAAAAGAGTGTTGGGAGTTCTTCCTCACATGTTATTTTCTGTCAGCAAGGGTTTGATAATTTGTTTGTTTGGTTTTAGCTGAATTCATGATCATGGATTCCTAAGCTGGCTGACTTAGGTTAGTAGGGAACACCAAAAAGATGTTTCTAAGCCAGATGGAACAGGTTTTCCATAATGCAAACAGGCATTAATTGGTAAATTCTTGCTCTAAAGTGAAGTGGGTAATAACCTTAAAGCAATTTGAGTAATGGAGCAGTAGTGTTGCACAACTTCAGAGATGATTTAACGAATACTAAGATACTATTAACTGTAGTATCCTATACTGGAGTTGGACTAAAAATCAGTATACCCACCTAAAGTTAAAGATGACACTTTTGACAGGCAGGTAAGAAAATCTAAAAGGAATGGAGAGAAGATGGGGGAGAAGGCAGTGTTCATGCTGGGTAGACTGTTGTTTAAATGAACTCCAGGGGATCAAAAAGCAATACTTTATAAGATGTATTTGTAGGTTTCCGTTGCCATCCATAAAGTCATGTCTTTCTTGTGTTATCTTCTCCCTCTTGCACATACACTCTCTTGCACACACAGTCTCTCTCATTCACCTTCTTTTTTGCTTCTGTCATGTTCTTTAAAAATTCCTTTCTTAATTATATCAATGATATTAAGAATTCTAGGGTAAAAAAAAAAGTCATACAAGACCCATAGTATCTAGGCAGGTTTCATGATGAAGAAACAGCTGGAATTTTATCAGCATGTCACAGCAGAACCGTCCCCACAACTAGCTTTCTTTGTGCTCCAGAAACTTTAAGGTGCTTTTTTAGGGAGATAAACAGTTGTTTGGTTTAGGTTTTTTGGGTTTTGGTTTTGTTTGTGAGTGATGTTTTGTTTTGTTTGAGAAATTGCACAAATGGAATCGTGTCTCTAGGTGAGACATGGGAACAGGTTGCCCAGGGCGGTTGTGGATGCTCCATCCCTAGAGGTGTTCAAGGCCAGGTTGGATGGGGCCTTGAGCAACCTGGTCTAGTGGGAGGTGTCCTTGCCATGGCAGGAGGCTTGGAACTAGATCATCTTTGAGGTCCCTTCCAACCCAAACCATTCTGTGATTATGATTCTATGATTCCATGATTCTATGACTATCAGCTCTTCTGAGTTTGTAATTTGTATTTTCTTGAACAGTGTGCTGCAGCTTGCCCAGAACATTCAGTCGCGGAGCCAGTGCTCTGCAGATTGCCTGACTCTGCTCTACTATCACCAGCTCTTACATTTATTTGTAAAATGGCTGGTAATTAAGATTAATATGATCAAGCCCCAGCACCAGAATTCAAGTAATTTTATGAGAATCGTCTATTACTTTTCTTTTTTTTTCTTTTTTTTTAAATGAAAACATTCACTCTTCATTATAATGGAAACACACTTGGTGAGACCCTAGGACTTGTTAGCTTGGACACAAGGTTCTGTAACTCAGTGTCCAAATTTCTCAGTGGTTACCAAGCATTGAGATGTGAGTACACTGCAGGCAAAGCCTGGCACTGAGCCCAAAGAAATAATCCTTGTCATTTCCATGCAGAGGAGGCTTAGGCCCTTTGCTGTTCCCCATGCTGGGTCCTGGGTGGAAGGAGACAGCATGTTGGTTTGAGCTTGGTGGGAGGTGGCTGGAGGCAGTAGCAAAGCCTCTGGTGGTAGAAGAGAGGAGGAAGAGAGATTAGTCCTGTGGCCAAGGAAGTGTAGCAATGTAAGGGAAGGGTTGAGGAGCAGGAGTGTGTCATCTGAAGAGCATGGCGTGGTTCCTCACATGAGGTCCTGCTAGGGGAAGAATTTTTCCTGCTGCAGAGGAGAAGGAAGGAGGGACTTATGTATTTTTTACATAGCTTGTTTTGTTGACTTTCTTTCATCTATCCCTTATACATAAAGTAAATATTGTTTTAATAAGGTGTGTACTCCCTTTATTTGGCCTGGAAATAGTGTGTTGGTAACCATGCTGTTGATGGCTGCCTGCCTACATGTCACTTCTCCCTTCCTCATCCAAAAATAACTTTGCATCTCCTGTCATTTTCAAATCAATTTTACAGGAATATCCTCTAATGGTAGTGCCAAATAAAAAAGTTGCACTGTTAGAAGCCCCACTGAGAAGTGCGTGCAGGATGCAACTATTAGTAACGAGACTGTTGGTTCTGCTGCTTCTGAACCTGCTCTTTATCAAAAACATGACAGGGTTTGATAATGTGCATGTGTTTGTTTCCTTACAGTAACCTCAACTATGGGTGCATGTGAGGTCTTCTAGGATATAGGGAAAAGTTTAATGAATCTATTAATGTCTTTTCTCCAGTATTCTTCTACACCTCAGACCCATCTGCATGCTGAAGGCAAAGGAACCCCTTCTAAGACAGCATAAAGAGAGTCAGAAATCTGTTAGTTCTCTGTATCTCCATCACCTGCACTTCTATGAAAACACTGGAATTAGATGAAGGGATAACATTAGGTTTATTTGAAAATGTGTTCCTGAACAGTGTAGCATTTCTGCTGCAACCTGCTCTTACCATTACTTGGATGCTAACATATATTCTGAACTTGATTGTTCTTCCAGAATAGATCTTCCAGTTTTATATTCCCTTCTCTAAATCAGGTTGCACAACAAAAAGAAATTGATAGCATATTTAGGGCTTTCTTCCTTTGAAAACAAACATAGTCTATCAATGGTATTATATAAAAATATAGGTGTAAACCCAAATTTCAGATATATATTACCCTTATACATCACTGTAATGCAAATCCAAGCGGTATTTATTTGCTACAGTGACCCCACTGATTGTGTTGTTATGAAAATAAATGTTTCTTTTAAAATATACAGATCAAATTAACATACAAGATACAGAAATGTTTTTTTCCTGAACTTTTTATCAAAGAAGTTCCTAAAAGAAAAAATGGCAAAAGCCGTGTAAGAGTATGAGCTCACTAACATAAAAATAGGGTTGAGGTGGTTTTCAAGGGCTAAATATCCTGAACTTTTAACATCTTTAACTAACATTAGATATCTGAAGATTATTTTAACATGGAAGTTGGTTAAATGCTATGTGTGTGTGCCTGGAATGTGAGCTTTATAAAAAAATCTCTGAAAAATCCCTGAAAGCAAAATGTTGCAGTTATATTTTTTAAGATCATTTTTGTGATGTAGGTTTAGTATCACTGTCACAGCATCTAAGGCTTCTCTGGAAGAAGCGACATAGTTAACAGTTTTGTAAAGGGGTTGCATCTTAGAGACTTTTGTGATGGATTTGTACATACTACAGCGAAAATTGCAGCAATAAAACAGATCTTACCCAAATGACAAGTTGAAGTGCGTAATTTTATTTATTTATTTATTTATATGAATTTAGTACTCATGAAAAGTGCCAGATTGACAGCCATGGAGACTGAATACCTCTATTCTGCAGACCAAGTACAGAAACAAGTAGTGCAGGTTTCTCCTGTGGCTCTGCTAATGTCTCAATCGGTAGCTACCACTTTGCACCTCCGCTCACTCCTTAGACTAAAACTGGTCTGTATTTGCAACTAAGACCACTTGTAGTCGAAAGCAGTCAGACAGAACTGCCAACTGGTGTTACAGGGACAGCTCACTCTCTTGAATGACCACTGACCTGGGCAAGATTCAAACCAGTGTGATGTGTCTGTGAAGGTTTCCACATTCCTTTGCCAAAGTCCCAAAGTGGGTTATCACTGGGACATGATACTCCTCTTTGCTCCCTGACTAAATGTAGCCAGTGTTAAGATCTTTTACAGTCTGTCCACGTACAGTTGCATCTCAGTTGTGACTTGAGCAGCTATTGAGAGGATCAGTCCCTCATTCATTTATTTTTTTTCTATCAGAGAAATCAAAGTAATTGCCCCTCAAGACCAGATTTGAAGACTCATCCTGGGAAGGGTTTCTTGAGCTTTGCCTCTTCTTCCCCATAACTTTCTCTACCACTGAATCTGATTAGGAATAAGTTATAGTGCACTTGGCAGAAGAGACTAAACTAATTGCATGGGCTTAGGTGCATCAGACTTTGGCTTGGCAGTAGCATGTCCGCTTTCTCTTGAAGCTTACCGTGTCTCTCAGCTGTAGCAGCTATGGAAATCGGTCAGAGGCAGCCATTTATGCTTCTACACTGTGATTGGAATTAGCATGCATTTAAAGTAGTCCACCTTAATTATTTCTTTGCAAAGCTCAAGTAAAATTACTGTCCTGTTACCCCAAATCCCCCATATTGAGTAGGGACTACTAAGGATTAAAAGAGTACTGGTGTAATATCATTCCGTTGCTAAATAGAATTAAGATGTCGTTAAGGACAATAATGCAGAGATGTGTCGCTTTGTCACAGGGGTCTGTTCCAAGTTGCAATGTTGATCTTAGATGAGAAATAACATATGAAATATTTTCTGTAGTTTTCAGGTTTTATTCTGGGTGTATTTTTTAAAGCTGTGCTGTTGGACATAGTTTAATTATACTCTCCCCTTAAAAGGATGTGTGTTTTTTAACTACTACTGGTACTATTTGAACAGAGGAAAACTTCTCTTTTGGGAGATGGGCAAAAGAACATAAATACTTGTATTAGTCGTAGATTTGATTGGAATGGTAAAAATCCTCACTGGCTGAGAAGAAACTCCATTTGAGTTCACTTTAGTGTCTGATGCTTTTTGCTGTTGTTGTGGTCAACTTGGGGGCTTCTAATGCAACTTGAGCTGTAGAACTGGTAGCACTGGTATGCAGAACAACAGAAGTGTAGTTTTGCTATCAAAAGTAAGCAGTCTTATCGTATTACTGGTGGTGTATTCCTCCGCTGTGCTGTCCAGGTGACACAGCTCTTACATACATACTTGCCTAATACCATCATTTTTTAGATCAGAACTTGGCTCAATATTGCGAAGTGATACATCTTACTTAGCACACGTGTGTTAGATAACAAGTGGCTTTTTGCTGGAGTTAAACTTTTCATTGTATAGCTGTGTTTGTGGGAAAGTTGCCTGCACTTTAGGAGTTCTACTCTGCTGTAACTTTCCTTAAGAGGGTAATAATATGTATCTTTAAGTCAGTGAAATCGAATGGATTGGTAATAAACTCAGATCAGAGCTTTCCTGCAGTAGCGGCCCAGCTTCAGAAGCTCTGTAATGTTAATTTCTTTTAGCTTCTAAAAGCACTATTGTGAACACTTTGTAAAAAAAAGTTAATTCTTCCAAGTAAGTAAAAAAATTTAATAATTTTGGTAAATGATCATGTGGTAATTATTAAACTAATATGTAATTAGCATTTTCTAATGACAATCATAATCTTGACAAATGCTTTCATTCATTTTGTTCTGATCATTAAAGACTTTAAAAGCACTGATTTTTGTTAACTGAGTCCCTTGGCTATTCATCAGTGATGCAATTCAACCTAATACTCCAGTGGCCAGTAATCAGAGAGTTGCCTATTAAGTGAAGGAAATTTTATCATTGTCTTTATGAATATCACTTCTATTTCTTCTCTTACACAGCAGGTAGATAGACCTGTAAAAGCATCTAACTGATACATATTCATACCTTTTCTAAAACAGTGAATTATAACAATTTTTGGACGATTTACATGACCGGAATTCAACAAATATTTCAAATACTTTGCCAATAGGATGATCTCTGAGGTGGTTCAGGTGCAGTATTTTTTTTGAAAAGCTGAACCAGAAGTAGATTTCCATCTTCTCAATATTTGGCTTTGGTACTACTTCTTAAAGGTGCAATTTTCTTTTTTTTGGGGGGGGATGTTGTAGGTTTTTCCCTTGTATTGTCTTTTCTTTAGAAGCAACATACTTGCTCTTACGAGTTCCTATGGATAGTCATCACCTATGATATATTGTCTGTGAGGCTGGTTCTTTAAATTGTTACTGAATTTACACCAGAGATACTGAACATGGTGTAGCTAAATGTTCTACTATGTGCAGGCAGCACATCCTCTAGTCAGCACTGATGTTTGAATGCCCTCGTTTATCCCACTGCTCATCCCACATCCTTGCCTGTTGCAATTTCTTGTGGTTTTGACCTCCTCCATGGCAGAGGTGTCTTCTCATCCTCAGCTCTCTGCAGCAGCTCTGCAGCTGCTCAGGTCTCAAAGCACACTCAGAGTTCGTGGCCCCTCTGCAGCCTCACTCCTTTTTCCAGCATGTTTGTCCTGCAGTCTCGATTTAATTTTTATTCCCTGCAGTTGGAATGGAGTTACTTTATATTTACAGAATGTGAAAGATAAAAAGAGCATGCAAAAAGTATCACAGTGCAATACATAGTCACCAAAATATTTCTGTGTTTGTTTACTTTAGACTTTTGGAGTTCATGCCGAGCCAAGCTGACTTCAGAAATAAAGGACAGATGATCAGAAATGTGGATAAGGACAGCATGTTCCTCTGCTTTATTTAGCATTGAGCATATTAATGGGTGCTCGATAAATGGTAATGATTTTGGAGACATGATGATTGATGTTTCCTGGATCAAAACATAGAGGTTTTGTTTAAGAACAGCCCAGCTGGCAGAGTGATCCTCTTTTGAAACTGTTTGTGATCAAAATATGTCAGAACCGTATCTATAAAATACAGTAGACAAGACTTTTTGTCAGCGGATTGGTTAATTTATTTTAACAGTAAACTATCAACTCTATCTTTGATTATTCATCCCTCCTGTCACACCAGATTCCTATCAGCGCGTTAGAGTGCTGCTCTTTTCTCTGCTTTCCAGATTTTGTTTCTTTTGTTGTAAATATCCTGCTCTCAAAAAGGTGCTATATATTTTTGGCATGAGAACACATGCAAGGTACTGAAGAGAGAGAATCCCATATTTATTTGTGTACAAAGTTGTACCACGTGCATGCTCTGGACAGCTAGTATTGAGGGAAAGGAAACAATCATCCATCTCCTAAGCAAGCCATCTGTGTAGCTCAGCTAATGCCCTTCTCACCAGTCGGAATTCACCTCGGCGTGACTGGGATGGCCCAAAACTTGGAGATCAGAAAATGAACTTGTCTCTTGCTTTGTCATCTCACTTGGCTGTTCCTCTTAAAGAAGTAATGCCTTTGGCGTTTGAGTTAAGAGGAGATGGCTTCTACAAGATACGTAGGGCAGACACTTAGCACAGCCAGTTAAAGTCATCTTTGATATTTCCATGGTTAAAGAAATACGTGGGAAGTAAAAAAGATAGTAGGCAAATTTAACTTTCTTTTCTCTCCCCTCTTTCCTTGAGCCCATCTCTTTCTTCTCCCCTTCTCTCTCCCCCGAGATATTTTTTTCACCCTTAAGGAAAATAAATCAATTACAGTCTCCTTTCTGACCTTTCAGTTTGTCATGTATATTTTTCTTTGGGTTTTTAACGCTTTTTGGATAACCTCGAGAGGAAAGTAAAATTTTTTATGAAAAAACTCCCATAGTTGATTACACTTCTTAAAAAATAGGAATTCATTTCGAATGTTGGGAGCATATTTACCAGATAAAAGTAAAAACAGTTCATAAAATTTTTCATTTGGAAACCTTCTATTTCTAAGTTTGTATTAAGATGATTTTTTAAAGTAAAACATGAAAATATGCATTGTTAAGGAGTCTTAAAAATCTGAGTCTCTCCATGGGACAGATACTGCGAATATCCAGAGTAGACATTTCTTACTGTATTTATGTGTAGCAACAGCAACCCTTGAACTAGCATTATTGACAAAATAGATTGCAACAGCTCCAAAAGATTTGGAGCTGACTTGATTGTGTCTGAATGCATTTAGGCAGCTTTAATTCCTGAATTAATTATACAATATACTGTAATGCTACAAAGAAGAAGCCATTAAAGTCATCTGTGTCAAAGGGAATTTGTGTATTAAGGAGCAGATAGTGGTATATAGTCACAGCTGTGAGTCTCGGTTGTATGGGGAGACTGTCCGCCTGAAACCAAGTTCTCCTGCAACTCTCTGGTTACAGTGAAGGCAAAAGGATGTTGATGTTGCCAGCCTCACATACTGCTGTGGTCTTTTCTTCTCTGGGTCATTTCAGATCTCTGTTGCTTGCATTTAAAGTCCCTGAATTTCCCTCTTGCCCCCAAAATGGAAAGAAGTAACTGTTCTTCCGGAAGCATTTGCGTCTAGCAGCTTGGGGCATTAAGCCCTCAAATCTGTGAGCCAACACGGCCTGTGAAAAGATTGCAATGGTGATAGCACTGTAGTGTTGGAAACTATTTCAGGAAGAATGACTCTTCCTGACTGTGACAACCATTGCTCCTTTCTCTGTCCTCTCTGTGTAACGGTGCCTGTGAAGGTAGAGCCAAGACTGTTCTTACTCCCAACTTACTGCCATCTGCTTTTTTAGCAGTGCAGTTGAAGCTCTGATCTTTTAATGACTATTCAGTTGTTAACCCTGTCGAAATGCCTCTGCACCCCATAAAGAAATTCAGTTCCTAATAGCAACTATAATATTGAAATTTCATTATGTGTTGCTTTTTATGAGATGTGGACATTTGAAAAAAAAAGACAGAATTTCTCACAGAGGTGTTGTGATTTTTGAGGGACAGAGCCTTATACCAAGGAAGTGGCTGGACCTAGGGCCTGAATGTATTTACTGCGAAGAAATTGGGAAAGAGTCTTTTTCCCAATGGCCATAAAGCAGCTTTTGATCCAATTTCTGAAGATGTGCTTTTCGTTGTTGCTTCCTTTTGTTCTGCTTCTGCCTCCTTTTCCCCAGACAAGCCTGTTTGCTTTAGCCTGCCTGTTTGGTGCTTTGCAGAGCATCTCTGTAAAAGGGGATTTCATAGCACATAGGTTTATGTACCCTGTAAAAATTCCTCACAAATATTGTTCCATCATTACTCAGTAGAAGTACAGCACTTCTGCTGCCATGGTGCTCTTGACTGAAGGCATAAGTGGTATATAGGCCCCTGGATAGTTCCTTTGTGCTGGAGTAAATTTTACTTAAAATTTTTACTTGAAACAAGGATAATCATGTTTGCATGTGGAACAGTTACTTTGGCAGCCTCAGTATCTTAGCCATTTTTTGCGCTCTCTTTTTCTTATTTTTATTATTATTATTATAGTAGCTGTCCAAACATACAATCATGTGGTACGATCTGTCTGGAAATTTTAATTATGGTGAGAGCAGAGGTCGGAAGAAGGAGGTGGCAAATTGAAGGTTTCAGTATTTTAAATTCAGCTTTCTCCTAAGTGTTCTGGAGTCCTCCACTGCAATCGTGTCACTGGGAAGTGTAAGTGGTCTCAGAGATACATAACTCAAAACCAGTATTCAGTCAAGTTAATATTTGTATGCCGTGGATTTCATTTTAAATCACTCTAGAGCTGAGCATGCCATTTTAACCCACAACGTGTTTGCGTTAGCTCTGAGACCTTTAACTGCAGCAGCACTAGCAGGTGCCACTTAAATATTGTGAAATATTACTCTCTGACTAGTGTTCCTCTAAACTAGGCTGTTTAATATATGCACTGAATATTATACCAAGTTCAGCTTTTGAGGAATATCAAGCTTGTGGCCGGGGAGAGGGAATGGAAAGCATTGACTGTTAAATAACATACAAATTAACTATCCACATATTTAACACAAGGAACAGATTAATAAATCTGTCAGAAATGCCTATCCTCCCCAAAATATATTGTAATCTTAACATGTTACTGTAGACCAGCAAAGACTCGATGATATCAGCATAAATGATTTTATCTAGTATTTTTCTTTTCAAGATAAATCCAAAGGTGTTAAGATCACATTGGTTTTATGGTCATATTTGATATATGATAATATCATCTATGTCTGCAGAATTTATGATATTAATATGAGGAGAATGGTGGGATTATTATTATGGGTCACACAGTATTACGGATCCCAATAATAGTACACCTAAAAAAAGAAAAACTGTCAGCTGTAGTGTAGTGTCAGCGCCCATCTTTTCAAGCTGTTGTAGTTCACATTAGAAAGAAGGCCGTTTTAGCTAGGAGCATAACAATCTCATTGTATTAATCATTTTCTGTGTTTAAGCAATATGGGGATGTCTGCTTTCAATGACAGTAATAAAATCCTTGAAGGGAACAGTCTGTGAAATAAACTCTGAAGGGACAGTGAGACTGCCTCTCTTTACTCCCCGTGGCCTAATTAAGCTTTGGAAAAGCCACCATAAAAGAAATTAAATTTAAAAAGACAGATTAGCAACAGGAAGGGTGTGGCAGCAGCCGATGTGCGTGTGGCACTTCATTTGCAAGGAACATGAGGAGCGATGGTGCTAAGAAGCAAAGTAGGGAGTCGCTGGTCATGGTTTTTTAAAAAAGATTTTCTCTTGGCAATGACAGGATTCTTTAGTCTTGACTAGGATTTTCCTTTTGCAGTCTTCTGCAGCAGTGTAACACCAAGAGAAAGAAAGGCACGCACCCCCAGATATGCTGTTTTATGAGTAATATTTTATTAAAAGAATGTACATGAATAAAGAATTTATAATTGAGATTTTAAAGATGCTTATGCATGCCTGTACGTGTATTCCTGTACAAAAGTATTAGCATTGGACGCAGGCCTTTGCTGGATGATTCATGTTTTTAGAAAGAATTGTTGGGTTTTGTCCTGAGAAGATCTTTATTGCCAAAAACCAATTCAGCCATTGATAATCCATATGAAAATAAGAGAGGTGCAATTGCTGTGAACTGTTGAACTCTTAAACAGTGAGTGATTGACTTTACTTGGGTAGTAACGTGGTTATTCCTGGATATGACTGATAAAACATGACTAGAAGAGTGCAAGCTCTCCAAGAATTACAATTGTTTTGAAGGCAGAGGATGACAGTGGGAAAATTGCCAAGACTGTTCTGTCTGTTGCAGGGCAATGTTCTCCATCTTCACACCTTCGCTGTTTGGTGTAATCTTGTTTGCTCCTGGTTTGCGTTTACACTGACCCACTGTCCATGTTGATACTGCTTATGGAACAGTGCCCATGGAAATGGGTGCCCAAGGTGCTCCTCTCTTTCAGTTGGAGTTCCTCCTTACCATTAGGAGTCCTTCCCTTGTAAAACAGCTCACTCGTTTGGTCAAGTTTTGCCTCTCTTGTTAGTTTAGTTCAATAGTCATGTGATGTGTTCTTCACCTAACATACTTTATATCCAACCAAGTGTGTGTAAATCCAGGTGAAAGCACTGTGCCTTAGTTTACTGTCTAAGCCAAGAATACAATAGAGCTTTTTTTTCTCTCCAGAGCAATAATATGTTCAAATCTCTTAACCAAATAAAGTTCAATGCCCTCTTGGCACTGAGAGGCACCTGTCTAGGAGTGCAGCAAGGGGGTGAGCCATAGCTATATGGGGTACCACAAAACATAACCATTAATCATTAAGGAAAGTTTCTAAACAAAATTTAAAAAGAAGCCCACCAAAAAATTCTCACGCCTCCGAAAATACCACTGGCTTGGTCACTGAGTCCAGGCACTGAGTCCTCAGGTTTGGAGTCAGCTCTCAACTCCCCAGTACCTCTAGTCACCTCTGTCAGTCCCAGGAGCTTTCTCAAGGACCCCTTCCGTCAGTGGAGATGTCCATAGAAGCAGCCTGATGAATGGCTTTTCCTCCTCAGTTTACACATTGCTGCTTCAGGAAAAGTGCTAAAACTGTTTCCAAGTTGGTACTGTGCCTGCAGACGTTCTCCTGCACAGAGTACAGACCCCAGAGCCGATGGCCATTGAGCCAAAGCTCATGAGGGGGAATGGGCAAGAGGTTTCTGTGTCCCCTTGTCCTCTCTCTGCATCCTTGGAAGGGAGCTGTATTGCTTTGTGATTCCCAGTCTGTACCAAGCATGGAGAGTGCTTCATCCTATCTTATGCAAATACCAGATCACAAGCAACAGAGAAATTGAGAAAAACTTGGCCCTGACTCCTCTCTGTAGGCCAGACAAATTACCCAAGCTCACGGAGAAAAGAGGACACATTGTTTGAGGTATGGTATAGTGAAAAAGTTCCTTTTATGTGCTTTTTGTCATTAGAATTTATGTCTCAAAGACAAGTCTTCCCGGAGACTTGCCTACAACGTTTAGCCTTGCACTACCTTGAGTAGCATTTGTCTTTCAGACAAACTCCAGCCAGTCAGGGCTGAACACTACCACACAGAAGGGAGTTTGCAGGTTTAATTCTTAAAGCAGTAAATGTTACAGCAAAAATACTGGAGGGGGAGCAGGGTTGGAATTATTTTCTGTAGGTTTTTTTAAGAGGAAACAATGATGAGGTGTTTCATGAAGCTGTTAGAGCCGTAATACATTCACGCTGGTTCCGAAAGTGACCATCACCTTTCACCCTTACTGTATGCTGATTTTTGTGTTACTGAATAAATGCTATTGGACAGAATTTTGATGATGATGTGCAGTTAAATACTAGGATTTGGGGAATGAGTAGAGGCTTCTTGGTGACAATAAATGTAGGAAAAAGTACGAGTGAAAAAGCAGTTGCCTCTTTATGGCTGGTAGTATATATGGCTGTACGCTCCTCGCATTAGTGTCTATCACGTGAGTTTTTGTGTTAGAAAACACGATACTTGAGTTTTTATGTATGTGCGTTGCTTAATATTATGTTTGTGAGTTTCATGCATCCGGAAAGATAGGCGCATTTTGTATGTATTATGCTTTTCTCTGCTTTGTTATTGCCAGAAGCTTGAAATCAATACCGCTTTTTCGTTCTGATAATTAAAAGGATGGTTTATCTTTATATGGATCTTTAATTTTAATAAGCTAATAATTCTGATTTTAGCTACTATTATCTTAATAGCTAAGCCTTCTTAAACATTTTTATCATAATTCCTTTGGATAGTATTGCCATTTTTTCAGCCTGCATGAATCCTTGCTCCATAGTGACGTCTGGTGGAAATGGTAAAACTGAAATGTTCAGGGGCAGGTTTAAGCTTTTCCACTCGACGTGGCTCGATCCTTTTATGTTATTGAAGTATGAACTGTATAGAAAAGCAACATCACATTTTCCCATTCCCTAAACAAGTGTTGTTTCTGCACCAGACTTGGTAGAATTTAAGCTTTATCTAGTGACAAGTACACACTTTTTGCTGCGCAACATATTCTAGCAGTGTAATTCATGACACTCGTTCTATGCTTGTCATAAAAGTTGATAGTTAGAAGTCATCAATAACTTGATGACTTGTTAGAAGTCTGAGAAATAAGTGTTTATGCTTTGTATCAGATCCATGGTGAGGTGTTCAGGTTCAGTTATTCAGCACTTCTTACTGACAATCCTGTCACTAATATTTAAATAATTATAGAGGAGTCAATGAAAGAAATCTATACTTTTAATCTGACATTTAGAAGTAGGTTGTATTTGCTTTATAGCTAAAAATAAAAAGTGTAACATTCAAAATAGACACCAGACTTTTTGCATTAGAAGTAGAAAAGGAAAATAATGTGCCCATTTTTAAATGAATTTGAAAAGCAATCTGATTTTAGTTCTTGCAATGCAGAGCAAATAAAATAAAAACTATCGTACTTTATTTACTAACCCATGAATTGAATTGTCCGCCTTTTATTACAGATATAAAGCAAAGACTATGAAGAGGCAATCATTTTTGCAGCTATCAGACTTTCAGTAACATATCTCTTGTGGTTTAAATAACAGATAGTTTAAGTGTTTTTCCATTACCTTTGTGTAAATGAAAAATGCATAAAATATTTTAACAAGGCAAAGTAATCCAAGGAGATTGTTATTTTGTGTTACAAATTAGGTTATTTCTGTCATAAAATTAAAGGAAAAAAATCAACGCAAGGACATTTCGGCTTAATATCATTTACCAGAAGGAACATGTAACAGATTTAATGAGCTAGCAGGTCACCTGAATCCAGCTGTTTCCGACCAGCTTTATGAAACGGAGAATGCAGCTAACGGTAGGAGGTAAGCATTATTACAAGCTCTCAAGGAGTTACAAAATCGATTTCTGCTTGAATGAATTAATTTAGATTATCAATTTATAACCAGCTACACGAATCCCATCAACTCAACAATTCAGTGAATGATCAGGCTCAGGCCTTGCAAGAGCTTAACAATTAGAGAGCTCTATAGTTATCTCCTGTCCTACAGTGTTGCTAACAAAGTTCCTTAGTTTGACAGAAAGAGAAGGAAAATGTTTGCTTAAGGACATTGCAGGAGTGAAACACATCTTGGGTGAGGGAAAAGAGCAGCTACTGTGAAGCAACAGCGTTCTTGTGTCTTACCTTCCTGGGAATCCCTCCAAAGGTGACTAAAATGCATTTTAGTAGCAAAAGAACATGACCAGTGCAGGGAAGAGACCAAGCCATCTCATTTCAGTCATGTACTTCTAAAGAAAATAACTAATGACAGGATCTGAAAACCAATGCTTGTAACTATCACATACTCTAAAAGTTTATACATATAGTGCTATTAGAAATGTCTTGCCTTTTTGCTGAAATGCAGCAAGGTGGTTTCTCTTCCTGTTCTGCTGCAGTCATTTGAACCTGTGCAAAGAGAATGTAAATTGCTGCTAGTCAGAATGTTACTGTTTTACATTTACTTTACGCCAGTGTTAAATGGCTACTCAGGATGCAAGTCATTGGCAATTCGGGCTGTTCCTGTTCTAATCTTTGACTTATCTCCTTCTTCTAATACTGTGAAATGGTTATGAGTGGAAGGGCATTTGCTGTGCATCAGTTACTGCTGTCTCTCTAAGTGTGAAATACAGTGGTTAGTCTTCCTTGCCTGATCAGTCATTTTTGGCACCGCCTTCACTGCCTCAGAAGACAAGAGTGGTACAGTAAGTACAGCACTTTAATAGCAGCATATGATTTACCACAAGGACATTAAACTTAAATAAGTAGTTATGTTTATAAATATCTTTTAACAGGAGCTGGGTATCTGGGTTTAGTAATCGGCATCAGTGGTGAAGTATAAAAAGGTGATCAGCTGTTAGGTCATAAAGCCTTATTGTTGCCTGAAAATAATCTCAAATTATTACATTTTTAGGGCTGAGAAAAATCAATAGGATTATATTTTACTCCTTCTAAAAGGTACATTTGCAGTGCGGTGTTCGAAGAGTAATAGGCATGATGGCTTCTCTTAGGGACAGAATGAGTTGTACCTACGTCATGTGGAAAGTGTACCATTAAAATGAGCTCAGATTCCTGACACTTTTAAACCACTAAGAAAAATTGTTAAATAGCTCTGTTGCCCTTATACCTTAAGAAAGTGGGATTTTTTAAGTACCGGAAATGCATCTTCTAGACAAAGCTGGATGTGTTCTCATGGACTACCTGTACTTTTATTTTTTGCCTTGGCTTGGCTGTAAACAGCCTTCCCTAAATTCTCTCTGAGCAGACAAAAATTGAAGGTGACAATACAAACTATTCCAGTGAAACAATTAAAAATCATGAGAAAAGCTTTTTTTTGGTCTTTTCTGTAGTGTTCACTCTAATTTGACAATGAGATCATTGTCTTGTTCCTCATTATTTATTATTATTTTAGCAATATTCTATACTAGTACTTATAGAATTTGCTGTTTGTGAGACGATAGAATTTGGAAGTCTCTAGTTTCCTGCAACAGGCATTGTACAGACCTGTAGGAAACAATAATCCACCCTGTAAGTCTTATCATCCACCTATTTCTTTGGAAAGTCTCTGCAGTTTTATTTTCCTAAATAGTTTTTCAGGCTACACATAACTCCTCGAGATCCATAAACTGACCCTGCAGTAGGTTATCTTAGTGCATGGGAGCTGTCAGCCCATCAAACAGTAAGAGAACTCATCTAGGCATTTTCTTCTTTCCATCTGTGCCAACCCCAGCAGATGCTTTTGGGAAATAAGATTTAATATGTACATGGCACTGATGACAGTGGACCTGTAAGGCATTTTTTACATGAATGCCTTGTGCCTTATGCACTTTCCCAACCGCCTGCTCAGAAAAAAAATTCAGTGGATGGGACAGTGCTGGACATTGGATGGACATCTGGGATATTTGCTGCTGAAGGCGCTGGGGCTTTACAAAAGTAACTCTTGGTGTCAGCACTTCCTGCTGTCCTGCCTGCAATACTGGAAGCAATGTAATCCTGGCAGCACCGTACCTCTGTTGTCTTTGCAGTGTGAATTTGCCACAAATGTCTATGCTTCTGCCACCACATTCTTGCCAATACCCAAGCCAGCTCCTTCAAAGCTAATGGTGGTGCCAGTGGGATCTCCTCTACTATGATGGTTGAGTCTGAGGAAGTAGCAAAATAGATCTCCCACCATGAGCTTTCACTGAAGAAACTCTTCCTCTCAGATTTGGGTAGTTTATCCCTAGCACACGCTATCATTCATGGAAGGGCAGCTAAAAATTAACAGGAATCAGAGGCTCAGTGACTTCCCAAATGGCATTTCCATATCCAACAGCTATTGGGCTGAGTTGAACCTGTAACTTTGCCTTTGAAGGGAGAACCTCCTGTCATGTGCCGTGTGAATCTCCCTTCTTCCATGCCCATAATCAGCTTGTAGGTGAACTGCAGAGCGAATCCATCACAAGGTGAGGTCTATTGGTATGCACAGCCTAGGAAGAGCGCCCTTTCTTGTCTATGTGTTTTGGTCAAGTAGTTGTAGCTATCTGTTCAAACACAGGAAGTAAGTTCGTTCTGTAATAATATCGTTGCACTGTGGAGAGTTTTAGCTAGAGAACAATTCAGGTTTCTCTCAACTATTGTGAGAAAGGCTCACTTACTGTTTCTCTAAATGATGCATGGCTTCCACTGACGAGTGGCTCCCAGCTGACAAAGCATGCCTTATTGACAAGGCTGGAGTGTGTTACAGATGAGGCAGCTTGTATCCCAAACACGCAAGCTCTGGGGTCATCATGGGTGTTTCTGCATCATGGTCCTGAAAAGGGAGGCACTGCATGGAGGTACCTGAGCAGCTACAGGCAGAGGGAGGTGATTCACCCCCTCTACACCACTCTCAGGAGATCCCACATGGAGGACTGTGGTTAGCTCTAGGGACTCCAGGGTAAGAAAGACATGGACCTGCTTGAGTGGGTCCAGAGGCGGGCTACAAAGATGATCAGAGGGCTGGAACACCTCTCATATGAGGACAGACTGAAACCGTTGGAGTTGTTCAGCCTGGAGAAGAAGGCTCTGGAGAGACCTTATAGCGACCTTTCAATACTTAAAGGGGGCCTACAGGAAAGCTGGAGAGGGACTTCCTACAAGGGCATGTGTGATAGGACAAGGGATAATGGCTTTAAACTGAACAAAGGTAGATTCAGAACAGATGTAAGGAAGAAGTTCTTTAATGTGAGGGGTGTGAGACTGGAAGATGTTGCCCAGAGGGGTTGTGGATGCCCCCTCCCTGGAAGTATTCAAGGCCAGGTTGGTTGAAGCTTTGAGCAACCTGGTCTAGTGGGAGGTGTCCCTGCTGTGGCAGGGGGGTTGGCACTAGGTCATCTTTAAGGTCCCTTCCAATCCAAACCATTCTATGATTTTAAGTCAAGTTCAGCCACAGAAACATGCAGAACTGCTGTCTCAGACAGGATACATGGGGGTTGTGTAGTGTTTGCAAAACAGCCAGCAGAAAAACTAGCAGAGCAGAAAAGGAAGATGTGGCAGAGCAAGGCTTGGGGATCTGGCCTTCAGAAAGCTAAGTGCTTTTTGCACAGAGTGCTTGGACCTGTTAGCAAAACCACTGGTATTTGCTTTAAGACTGTCTGTGTTTTTTTACAAATAACAGGTTGTATTAAATAAACACTGTTTCATGAGTTTCTCTGCCTTATTAGCAAAGTTCATGAGATTTTAAACTATCTTTCTGGTCAAAAAGGCTAACAATAGCCTTGTTATGTGTGGGATTTCCTTAGCATAGCTTCAGAAAGGTGCAAACATATTCATCACAAGTGATTATTTGTTTAATTATGCCAGAGAATGCTGGTAAGCTTTTGGATTTTCTAATTTAGAAAAAGGCCAATCCCATTTTTTTCATTATTTTCGTAACTCCAGCTATAATCAACTGTAATTTTTCAAACATATGTTTCCATTTTATTTTATGTTGGCAAAGCCTTTGAATGCAGTCCCCAGTGCTTACCTTAACTACACCTCATAGAGGTTGTAAATACACCTCTCCTCAGCTGCATTGCAGCTAGAGACAGCGTCTGGCAGCAGGCTAGGATGGGCAAATGACCTCAAAATCCTGAGGGCCTATAGCAGCGGTGTTCCACATTATTGATAGTAGCAGAGATATTGACAGTCTGTGCTTGGAAGGAAAATAGGAGTTTGATATGACATATTGTGTGTCTCAGCAAGACTCATAAATAATTTTGACAAGTTTTTGTATGCATGGGAAAGTCCTTGATTCAGCCTCCCATAAAAATAAACTTCTATTATGGAATGTATTTGTCAAGTGGCTGTGTGATGGATGGAGCTGCGTTTACCCCTTGGCAGTTCGATGAGTTTTAGATGCACAGCTTACCAGAGAGGATTTACGGGCAGTACAGAAATAATTATTCAGTATGAAATACATAATTCCTGTACCTGAATTTTCATTTTTTATTATATTTTGTTTATGTTGTGTTTCTGGTCTTTTAAGACAAAAGGCCTTGCCATTTTACTTGGAGCTGTTGTATGTCTGTAGTTTCTGTTCGGAGAAACCAATTCAGGTCCTTTCTCAAACTTGTATTTTGTTAATTGAATGGCAATTTTTAATAAATTAGGTAAAAGCAGGGAAGTTTACATTTAAAGATTAATATTTTTAACAGTAAAAACTCTCTTGAAAGGATTTCTTAGACTCCTAGAGGGAAAAAGAATTAATACAACAGATGAAATTTAGTTTCTTATGCTAGTATTGCACTCTTTCTCTTCTTTTTTAACTAAAAAAAACCCCAAACAACAGGTTGTAAGCTCCCATAAAGAGGTGACACCTCTCTGATATGGAACCCAGATCACTTGGCATATTTGTTGTGTTCTTCCTTAAGGCTTCTCCTGCAAGACTACCCTTCCACTGTTTCTCTGCTTTGCTTCTTTTTTACGGTAGTCTTTCTTTTTCGTCAGGGCTTCCTTCATATCTCCTCTGACCTCTGTCATTTCTGACTGTTCATGTCTTAATCCTTTCACCTGTTCTGCTTTTAATCATTTAAGTTTTTCTTTAAACTTGCTTTCTCATCCTTTTTCCTATTCCTGTCCTCCTGATGGAATGTTCTCCCTGCTGTTTATACCTCCTCCAGCCTTTCTCCTTTACATCCTTTCTACATGTCCAGTCCATTTCTTCTTACCTTTTTTTTTTCCTCTTTGTTCTCACCATCTCCTCATATTCTGGTTTGGTTTTACTCTGTTACTGTATGATGTTCTTTACTTTTTAGGCTCTACCCTGTCTATTATTTACCGTTCCTAAGACTCATGTTTCTTTCCCCTGTTTGCAGCCTCTGCCCATGACCTTCTGATGGATACCAGTTGTTCAGTGTTTGCAGCTGGTAGTCTGCTTGGCTTCCCATGCATATAGGAAACTTCCCAAAATTGTGAGCATGGCACTTTTTTAGTCATTACAACTATCCAATTTTGGATAGTTCCCTTTTCCATGGTTGAGAAATCCCACTGTCCTTTCTCCCCAGGAAGAACACTGTAGTACTGAATGTGTTCACAAAGTTCTCTGTTGTAAAAGACTCAAAAGAGTAATAATTTTAAAAATAAGTTTTAGCATATAGTATGACATGTAATGAATCAGGTTAAGAGATCCCACTCATCATAGGTGGGAATTCTTGTGATTATAGAAGTTTAAAGAAATAGCAAGCTATTTTTTCATAGAATCATTAAGGTTGGAAAAGACCTCTAAGATCTTCAAGTCTAACTGTCAACCCAACACTACCATGATCACTAAACTAATCCTGAAGTGTCACATCTAAATGTTTTTTTAACACCTCCAGGGATGGTGACCCCACCTCTTCCCTGGGCAGCCTACTCCAGGGCTTGACCATTCTTTCAGTAAAGAAAGTTTTCCCAATAACCAATCTAAACTTCCCCTGGTGCAACTTGAGGCCGTTTCATCTTGTAGAGGAACTTTTATATTCTACTAGTATTCTACTTTTAAAGTAGAATATTTATTTTAAGACTTCATACTATTTACCGTAGCCCATAGATACGGTAAATTACAGTTCCTGTTCTTCACTAAAACACATTCGGATACTGGTGTAGAGCAATTTGAGTGTAAAAAATGTGCCTGCTCAAACAGTCTGTGAAAATAAGACAGTGTGTTAATCCTTACAACTAGCACCTAGATTCTAAAAATCAGTGGCAATTTGAGCTGCGCTAACCTCGTGTGTACTGGCACCTGGCTCAGCTGCTCACACAGAGTTCACATGCTTGGATTTGAGCTGCCCTCCCATCTGCCGCTGCCTCTCCAGGAGGGCATGGTCTCCTGTGCCTCCTCTGGCCTGTCTGCCCCAGTTGAACCTCTGCAATAGCTTTCAGCATCTCAGATGCCACCAGGCACATAGATGTGGGAAGCTGAGCTGATTCATGACTGTTTGTCCACATGCAAAATAATGTTGCACATTTCTTCTAATGTATTAGGCTTAAGTTAGGAGCAGGGAATCAGCAGTCATCTCGTTTGGGCTATGTTAGTAAAGCTTTGGAGAAGACCTAACTAGCAGGTGCCTGCAATCAGTTAAATCTTCCATCTGCCAGTCTCCCGTACGTGCAATACCATATGGGGCATCCTGTGATTTTGAATCATTATCTCCTACTACAAATTCTCCACAGAAAGCCTCTTTTCATTATTTTATTTCATTTTTTAAAATCTTGTTGATTCTTGGACAGTTCCTGTCTACCAAAACTCTGTTGCAATCATTGCTTATCTAGACAACACATGTAAGTAGCAAGGATTTGTCTGCTACAGCTAATTATGCCACTGCAGTGATCTACCAGAGGTGAAACTCGGGCAGATGTGAACTGTATTAGCACACATGCATCTGCATTCATGCCGTGTTGTCTTGCATAGATCAGGGTGTCCATGCTGTAAAGCTGGGAGTTAGAACAGTGTGAACACCCCATATTCCTGCCGTCCCCACTGTGGAGAACATCTACTAAAAGGAAGGAAAAATTTTTATCAGTTAGGTTGGGCCCGTATTGGTAGAATCTCCTTTAAAAAGAAATCCCATAAGGCTGTTTTAAATAGTTGGCCAACTTTATTGAGGTATCACTATTTGCTCCATGACAGTTGAAGGTCTGTCTGTGTTTCCATTATAAACCTCCTTAACAGCAATAAATTTATGATCTAGCTATTAAAAATATTCTTGGCCTAAATCTTACTTAAATTCTCATCCAGAAGCAGAAAAACATTTTTATAATGCTTTTCAATTTTTTTTTTTTCTGCAGTCCATTTCTCTGGAATTTTGGTGCTAAAAAAGGAAAAGTAATATTTTATAGTTTCTTCTACTTTTCTTTCCCTGAATGTTTTGCAGGAGGGAGGGGGGGAAGCAGTTAGCTTTAAATGATGACGTAAATGTGCACTAAGGGGTTGGGTTTTGGTTTGTTTTGGGGACTTTGGGGTTTGAGAGACAGGAGGAGGGCTGCTGCTGCCTGTTAAACTATGTGTTTATGAGTGTCTTAAAACCTTCCTCTCTATGTCTTCCCATTTGTGGTGAACCGACCCACATATTACGAATTTCTGCCTTCCTCCTGCCTTTCTCCCTTCCTCCTTCCCCAAACCTTCCGCTTCATTTGCAAAATTCTTTTAACGTTTTTATTATGCATTCTCATAGAGCTCTATAACAACAGTGTTGTATTAACATGATGCTTTCTAGTAAGTATCAAGCAATTTCTCAATGCACAGTGCTGTGTCAGAGATTTCTATTACTAATATCTTCAGGCAACTNGCTTGACCATTCTTTCAGTAAAGAAAGTTTTCCCAATAACCAATCTAAACTTCCCCTGGTGCAACTTGAGGCCGTTTCATCTTGTAGAGGAACTTTTATATTCTACTAGTATTCTACTTTTAAAGTAGAATATTTATTTTAAGACTTCATACTATTTACCGTAGCCCATAGATACGGTAAATTAGAGTTCCTGTTCTTCACTAAAACACATTTGGATACTGGTGTAGAGCAATTTGAGTGTAAAAAATGTGCCTGCTCAAACAGTCTGTGAAAATAAGACAGTGTGTTAATCCTTACAACTAGCACCTAGATTCTAAAAATCAGTGGCAATTTGAGCTGCGCTAACCTCGTGTGTACTGGCACCTGGCTCAGCTGCTCACACACAGTTCACATGCTTGGATTTGAGCTGCCCTCCCATCTGCCGCTGCCTCTCCAGGAGGGCATGGTCTCCTGTGCCTCCTCTGGCCTGTCTGCCCCAGTTGAACCTCTGCAATAGCTTTCAGCATCTCAGATGCCACCAGGCACATAGATGTGGGAAGCTGAGCTGATTCATGACTGTTTGTCCACATGCAAAATAATGTTGCACATTTCTTCTAATGTATTAGGCTTAAGTTAGGAGCAGGGAATCAGCAGTCATCTCGTTTGGGCTATGTTAGTAAAGCTTTGGAGAAGACCTAACTAGCAGGTGCCTGCAATCAGTTAAATCTTCCATCTGCCAGTCTCCCGTACGTGCAATACCATATGGGGCATCCTGTGATTTTGAATCATTATCTCCTACTACAAATTCTCCACAGAAAGCCTCTTTTCATTATTTTATTTCATTTTTTAAAATCTTGTTGATTCTTGGACAGTTCCTGTCTACCAAAACTCTGTTGCAATCATTGCTTATCTAGACAACACATGTAAGTAGCAAGGATTTGTCTGCTACAGCTAATTATGCCACTGCAGTGATCTACCAGAGGTGAAACTCGGGCAGATGTGAACTGTATTAGCACACATGCATCTGCATTCATGCCGTGTTGTCTTGCATAGATCAGGGTGTCCATGCTGTAAAGCTGGGAGTTAGAACAGTGTGAACACCCCATATTCCTGCCGTCCCCACTGTGGAGAACATCTACTAAAGGGAAGGAAAAATTTTTATCAGTTAGGTTGGGCCCGTATTGGTAGAATCTCCTTTAAAAAGAAATCCCATAAGGCTGTTTTAAATAGTTGGCCAACTTTATTGAGGTATCACTATTTGCTCCATGACAGTTGAAGGTCTGTCTGTGTTTCCATTATAAACCTCCTTAACAGCAATAAATTTATGATCTAGCTATTAAAAATATTCTTGGCCTAAATCTTACTTAAATTCTCATCCAGAAGCAGAAAAACATTTTTATAATGCTTTTCAATTTTTTTTTTTTCTGCAGTCCATTTCTCTGGAATTTTGGTGCTAAAAAAGGAAAAGTAAATATTTTATAGTTTCTTCTACTTTCTTTCCCTGAATGTTTTGCGGGAGGGAGGGGGGGGAAGCAGTTAGCTTTAAATGATGACGTAAATGTGCACTAAGGGGTTGGGTTTTGGTTTGTTTTGGGGACTTTGGGGTTTGAGAGACAGGAGGAGGGCTGCTGCTGCCTGTTAAACTATGTGTTTATGAGTGTCTTAAAACCTTCCTCTCTATGTCTTCCCATTTGTGGTGAACCGACCCACATATTACGAATTTCTGCCTTCCTCCTGCCTTTCTCCCTTCCTCCTTCCCCAAACCTTCCGCTTCATTTGCAAAATTCTTTTAACGTTTTTATTATGCATTCTCATAGAGCTCTATAACAACAGTGTTGTATTAACATGATGCTTTCTAGTAAGTATCAAGCAATTTCTCAATGCACAGTGCTGTGTCAGAGATTTCTATTACTAATATCTTCAGGCAACTTCATTTCAATCCATGTTGTGCTTCAAGGATCTGTCGAAGTGCACTTCAGTGCACCTGAAAACATCCTCAAAATAGCACAACATGGATTGAAATTGAGGAGCCTGGAAGCAAACTAGAGGGGACAATAACAGCTTAGTAAAAGTCCTATTTTTCTCTAGTCTTGCTTTCTTTTTTCTACCACCGTTAAATATAAAAAGTTGAACAACAATTAAATACTGTGCCTTGCTACAGCAGCCTGGTAGTCTCACTGGAAGAAACAGCATCCACAAATCTGAGAGCTAAGATTCTTCCTTGTTTCTGAACTGACATGGCTGTACTCATCTGGTGCCCAGATTTCAAAGGGTAAAACTGGAAGGGCTCTTGCTGATTTTTAAGCCGCCTATCTGCATATACAAAAAACCATTACTTTTATATAGTATAAAGTGTCTGTATTTTGAATGGAAATGCATGAAAGGAGTAGCTAAGCAGTCACCGTGTTACTGACTAACTTTCAGTTTTCATTTACTCTTTCTCTTACAAGGATATAAGGAAGAATAAAAACAGAATTTTACCTGCTTTCTTTCTCTTTTTTTTCCTGTAAAAAGTCAGATGAGTAGCAATGGTATTTACTTCTAAAGAAAGAATAATTTTCAGTGATTCTCTACAAGAAAATAAAGGAGGTTTTAGAGGACAATAGGTATGTTCTTGTCAAAAACCATCAAAAATGCTTGCTGTGGAACCTGTTTGTATTATTAGACACAAATGAAAAGTAGTACCTTTGAAAATATTTGTTTGGCATAACATTTGGCATATATGGCCAGAATTCTGTGCAAGAAAGTAATATTGCTGAGCTGGGTGGCAGTAGGTGCCCTCATAGACAGTTTTGTAGATAAAAGATCATCAGGTTTCAAGTCTGGGATCATTCTATAGGGATGTGGGCTACCTTGTTTCCCTTAAGCTAACATCTGCTGATATAGGCCCTCAATATAAGGACATTTCTAGCTTGCATGTTTCAGAGGAAAACCCTTCAAAAATGAGCTATTAGTGTAAGTGATAGTATTATATTTGACTGAATTTCAAGAGAATCTGAAAGACAACGGAGAGAACTGAATGTGCTCACCACAATGAGACAATGATACCCAGTGATTATAGTTATCACATTAGGATGTCTCTATGTATGTATAATAATTACTATAACAGTTACCATAATTTAAGGATATAAATGTGGTCAATAGTAGCTCTTTCACTTATGACCAAAGTCAGAAAAAAAAAAAAAAAGAGGATATGTCATTTACTAATATATACTCAAGACAGAAATGCATTTCTTTTTAAAGGAGTAGATCTGTTTAAATGTGACAGCGGAACAGGCTACTTGTTAATGGGAGAAAGTCAAAGTGCATATAAAAAGTTCTTATTAAAAACTGGTTAACATTTTATTACTCTTCCTATATGTTTGGCCAGATTTACCTTATAGAAAGACCCTTTAGAATGTATGGTTATTCCAGTGGCACGTGGATAAGCAGTCCCTGAAGAAATGCTGGTGTGTAAGAGGGGTCCTCACTTCTGAGAGTAGCCACCTACTAAATTGTGCTCTCTTTCAGTCTAGGAGCAAATTAGTTACAGTGGAAGGACACTTCCCTCCCAGTTCTCCCGAGTGCCACAACTTACCTAAAATACTTCAGTTTAAATTACAAAGGTAGATCGCTGACCCTCTATTTTTTTCTGTAGTAAATGCAGCAAAGTGAGGTAGAGAGAATATGGCCTGCTTTGTTCATGAATGTTTTCAAGTTGCAAGTGGAACTGAAGGTGCTAATTTCTTCAGCAGGTAGAAGCTTTGGGCAATTATTTTCCAAATATACTTAGGAAATCTTCATCTAAGTAGTGTAAAATACGGTGTACTGTAATTTGCACTTCAAGCCACCAGTTATGCCTTGGAGATTTATTTTAAGTGTTGTAGGCTTTGCCAGTATCAACTGAACAGATTGACTAGTGGAGGTGGTTTGTGAGTGATTCCATACCAGAACCTTAGGTGCTATTTGCTCCATCTCCACTAAAGAAGGATTTAAACCCTTACATCAAAAATGGTGAATGTTTGCTAGGTATCCATATTGACACGTAGATGCTTACAGGCCCCTTCTTTTCATTCAGGGTCAAATTTAGCTCCACCAGCTACACTTTGGAGGTAAGAAAAATCATGAAAGTGGCTTCTCAAAAAAATTGTGTTACTAGGGACTAAGAGGAAAAAAAAAAGGAGCTTTGTAAAACTGTGATTTTATTAGGAACCAGAACCCAAAGCCTGGCTGACAGTTCAAAAGATTTAAATTTTATTGTTGTGTGGGGCTCGCCCCTAACCATCCCCATGAAGAGATACAATCTTGAATTTGTGGATACCAAAGAGTTTCTTTGCATTCTGTATTTTTCCATTGTTCTCCAGCCAATCTCAGGATGACCAAACTTGACTTTCTTAATATTATGTCTAAGGTTAAAATGTAGAAAATCACCATAAAAAAGAAAAGCTGACTCGAGCAACTTCATATACCTTCTTTAGGCAGCAGGCAAAAAAGAAATAAACCCGTAAACTTATTATTTACCCTGAAGCTGAGTTTGAGTGTAACGCACTATCATGTTATCATTGTTAAAATTAAAAAAACAGGGATTGCAGAAGTTAAAGTTACTCATTTGTAGCATAAGCTTTGTGCTGTTGCTTGAGTCTGTAGTTTAATAGTGTACATGTACATTTAGGCATAGGAATTCCAATCCTTAAAGATATTTTCCAATTAAGGTAGGTAAGAAAAAAAAGTCATTGACGCAAATGAGATCTGAATTGGATCAGAAATCAAATCCAGAGGCAAATGGAACTGAGGAGACTAACTTTGAGTTTTAGAAGCTGTTAATACTAATTGTAAAAGACTTTCTTCAAAGCCACATTTCTTTAGGGTAGTTTAGAGGAGACCAAACCATTAGTTGCGTTCTAACCCTGAATTCCTTCTTACTCATCCCAAGTCATTCTTCTGACTTAAGGGCTAATTCTAAGTTATGGTGCCACTGACTGTGAATATCATAACCCCCCATTGTGAACTATTTTTATTGGTGACTGAGCTGTGAAGTCTTCATCGCAGAATATTTTATTATGTCTTTTCTCTCAATTCCCACCTATGGAGAGACACTAAAGTTTTGACTGATTTTTCTTTTCCTTTTTGCCCCATGATTTCTTCTGATTTCTGCTTTTCGGAAAACATGAGTTATTTATTTGTGTGAGACTGTGTTGTAAAAGGATTACCTTGATAATTGTTTTTTCTAGTGCAGTTGAAAAAGATCTTATGCTTAAATAGGTGCTAATGTTTTAGCTTTGAAAGTTGCCATGTTTACTGCCACAATAAGGAGACAGTCATTTTATTATCTTAAGGTTTTTTTCTGTGGAAAAGAATTCTTTTGTGCATCTTTTTCAATACGTTCCCTGTGCAACAGTCTCAATTTTGTGCATTTTCTAACCTCTAATAATCCAAATACCTGTTCATTATAATGTATGAACATGATTACTGATATTTTGTTTACAGGAAGAGTGGGGGGTTTTGTACGTATCATGACTGCTACTAATTGTATTTCAATAGAACAAAATTGTATATGATAAATTTTGCTCCATAAAAGGGTTCACTAGTTTGTCTATGGAGTCTATGAAGAGATTAATTTTAATCATTCAGCTATTTTCTAACCTTTCTTTGCAGTCTCAAAGGTGAGCGTATTTTTAACGGTGCATAGTGTATACATGCCAATTTCTAGCATCCTGCTGCATCTGAATTCCATTTTTATTTTGAATTTGTTTTTTACAATGAAGGCTTTCATTCTTCTTTCAGTTTCACATGATGAAAAGGTAGCTGGCGTGGATTTTCTCAGACTTTCCAGAGAACATCACCAGGCAGGGACCAGTCATGGAAAATCTCAGCCAACATAAAGAAAAGAAATATTAAGAAAATGAAAACAGGTTATAATTTAAACCATACTATCAGACTTCTTGACAAACAGACACTAGTTATATTATAACAGCTTACTCAGGAGCCAGATGGCAAGAAAACCTATTCATGCTATGTGATGGGACATATCTTCCTAAGCCAAACAGAATTGTCTTGTAGACTACAATTTGGATAGCCAGATTTCAGTCTTCTGTTAAACTTTGTATCAGCTTTATGAAAACCATAAGTGACTAATTTATAAAGTAAGATTATTTTTTAAAAAGGGGGAGACACAAAAGGTAGTGTGTTTTTCATCAGCTGTGGTGCTGTAGGGCACGGTGTCCTAGAAAGCATCATGGACTTCACTTACAAGCTCCACTGCTAGCTAAATAGAAGGTAAGCACAAAAGAGGAAAGAAGGAAGGAACCTCAGACCAGTCCTTCAGATGCATTGGAGCTCATGCATCCCAGCTGGATCTGTTCATTCCCTTTTCGAAACTCACTTCTCTCTACAATTCATTTTATTCTAGAGCTGACTTGTTTCTCTTTTACTTCAGTCTCTACTGAAGTATCAGAATTCTCTCCTCGCTGTACAGGGACGTTCATTGTTTGTGTTTATTTTAACCTTCATCTCTCCTTCCTCAACCCTTTCCTTTTGCCTTCTCATTCTTCAGTATTGTATAATCTACAACGTATAGTTAAATTGGTGTAAAAGAAGTGCACCTGTGTTCTAGGAGTATCTCTAGTGCAACTAGATGGATTTCATTGTAACCATGTGAGTTGCAGTATTAAGCTTGCTGATAAAGATGAGGCCATAGCAAGAGAGGACACTGGGGCCACTGGGAGAGAGGTGGTAAGGGTGGAAGGACAAGCGCTATGTAAAGTGTGCAGGGAGAAGAGTAGGAGCAAGGCAGAGATGGTGTGAGAAGTGCTTCCCACAGCCTTTGGCTGTGTAAGGTCTTGTGCTTGTTGTATCAGTCAGCACTTTTATGGCAGCTCTGAGCAACTGAGAACCAGGTAATTACGATCTTTTCCTTGTGATATTCCACCTTATAATGGAATCATAGAATGGTTTGGATTGGAAGGGACCTTTAAAGGTCATCTAGCCCAAACCCCCTGCAGTGAGCAGGGACATCTGCAACTAGAGCAGGTTGCTCAGAGCCCTTTCCAACCTGACCTGGAATGTTTCCAGGGTTGGGGCATCGACCACCTCTCTGGGCAACCTATGCCAGTGTTTTACCACCCTCATTGTAAAAAAATTCTTCCTTATATCTAGTCTAAATCTCCCCTCCTTTAGTTCAAACCCATCACTCCTTGTTCTGTTGCATTACATCCTGCTAAAAAGACCATCCCATCTATCTTATAGCCCCCCTTTAAGTACTGAAAGGCTGCCATAAGGTCTCCCCAGAGCCTTCTCTTGTCCAGGCTGAACAATCTAAACACTCTCAGCCTGTCCTCATAGCAGAGGTGCTCCAGCCATCCGATCATCTTCATGGCCCTCCTCTGGATCCAATCCAACAGGTTCACACCCTTCTTGTGCTGAGGACTCCAGATCTGGACACAATACTCAGGTGAGGTCTCTCCAGAGCAGAGAATCACCTCCCTGATCCTTCCACCAAGGAAAACTCAGGCACGGTAAAGAAATCCCTCCAGAGACTTTAATGAAGCTTTCAGAGTCACTTTTCTTTTTACTGAAGGTTAGCATTTTATCATTTGCGTATGAAATTATATGTATTTTCTGAAACCATACAGTACCTGACTAGAGTGAGTTGTTTCTGGGAGATACATGCTCACATGAAAGTATGATGTTTCTCCCCATTACCCTGGGAACTGCTGCATGGTGGGGCTCTGCTGTTGTGCCAGTCACATTGAGATATTGCTTGTAAATAAATAACAAGAAACTAAAATACTCAGAATGCAGAAAGGAGTTTTATTAATTAGCTCAAGTTACTAAGAGTGGTACATTTTCAGGACAACCCGCTATGGTTTACTGTCAATGCAGTCTTGTGGTTTGAATAGTTAATTTCTTACTCTTGCGGTATTTTATGTAAAGTAAATTCTTCATGGAATTTATATTTTCATTTACCAATATTTGCCAATTAGTGTTTTGAACAATAAAATTGGAACAGTAAAGGAAAAAGTGAGAGAGTTCACATACGTTGGCACTGCTTGGTTTCCATATTTCTGAGTTTTGGGGAGGCAGTTAATTTTGCCATGTATTCTATTTTTTAATTCATAGCTGAAGATTCATGCCATTTTTCTATGCTCTAGATCAACATATGTGTTGAGATCTATTTTAAATAGTTGATTTAAAAAGAAAATTTGATTTAGTAGTATGTGGGTAATTTTAGACAAGTTTGTTCTGTGCATATTCATATAAATGTTATGGGGAAACTATGCACATGGCTTATGTTTCAAAGTAGGTGCTTTTGCAGTTACATATTAATTTCTTTGAAAAGCTGTTATGCCCCTTCTTACCCTCAGAGTATTTAAGGAAAAATTTGAACTACAGCCTCAGTACTCTTCTCTCATATTGTATTTCTTCTGGTCTTTGACACCTCTTCCCTTCAAGAATAATACTAAGTAATTTGGTTTTCAGATACAAATTTTTACTTCAGCTCATTTTCCTCATCCAGTCTTCCTTTCTCAAGGAATTCCAAAGAGAAGGCTGGACTAGTAGTTCATATTTTATGCTCTCTATATGCCTTATTCTGTGAATCAAAGAGACTTTGTGCTTTGAGTCCCAAGGCAAGTTGTACCATACAATATTAAATGGGCTTAAAATGGAATAACCCAGGAATCTGTTCCCTTTTGAGCAGTTTCTCTTTTTGTTGTTCTTATACACTGTTGTTTCAGGCACACAAAGTTGCAGTATATAAATTTATTAACTTTTGTTAATATTCTCAGCAGTTACAAGGAGAATTGCTAAGCACAGTTTTGTGTGTGTTTTCTGTGGTTCTCACTGATTTTAGTTAAAGTTTCGAATACTTTAATCATCATTTGTTAACCTGTTTTAATATTAGAAGGCCAAACTGATTGCTGAAACAGTAATTTTCATATCTTACTTGGAAATAATTCTTCCACTCGAAAATACATAAAATAGACTTGGGACTGATTCAGAACCTTGAATTTGAACCTCCTAAATGTCCAGGACTTGGAATTTGCACCTGCATCCAAATTTCACAAATGACACCAATTTCCATTATATGCTGAAATTAGGGCTGGGGGAAAAAAAAAAAAAGCTCTGATTGCATATTTCAGTCCAAGTTCAGTGTCTGGAGCTCATCCTAGATTAAAAGATTTTGAACAGTTTACTTGCAAATATGAACGGGAAAATATTTCTCCAGTGCTACTCCAGCCATTTAGTCCAGTCATCTTCTAAGTACATAATACAAGGTTATTTTAGAAATGTTAAAAATCAGGAGCTAGTCATTGCAGCCACACATCCCTGCACAGCTTCCTGACACTGATGAATCTTTTTAACAGTCTAGCTGATGAATATGAATTTTGCTTGGTTTTGGTTTGGGTTTTTTTTCTTCTATTTTCCCTGTTGATGAAATGAGGTGGGGTGAGACTACATGATACAGCGGGAGCCACAGAGTGAGTTGAGTGTCAGACCTAAGAACTACTTGAGTTCCTTCTTTCCATCTCTTGCACCAGGAAAGGCTGCAAAGGTTTATTGCAGCGTCGTAATTGATGGAAGCGATTGCTTTTGCTTTTTTTCAAATCCAGATTGTAATGTAAGTATATGGCCTATAATATTTGTTCTTTGTGTAGCTGTTCAGTTTCGTTGTGGGCTTTCAAATGATGTTTACATGAGTCTTTGAAAGAGCAAAACATCGTGGACTTTTAAAACAGAAATATTGGGCAATAAATACTATAGCTGAAAAATCAATAATAAAATGTAGGTGGCTTTTACTGCTAATTTAATTAATTCTGTGTCGTGTAAAATTGCATTTAGACACACAGGTAGAGCTGCTTGCCTGTATTAAAATGTAACTCTCCTACACCATTTGAAAACAAGCTGACATGTAACTTGCTATAAAAAATGAAATATTCTAAGATATCCAATATATCTGTGAATAAATGAGATGTGCAGAAGTAAAAAGGGAAAAAAACAACTTCAAGTTGTCTAAAGAATTACATGAAGATAATAGAGAGGGTTTGGGTTTTTTTCCTTATTGATTATTCCCAGAACTTAAGGTTTCACAGTTAGATTGACAACTGAGTTATTTGCCCATACCTAGTGACTGACAACAGATAATGGAAAGGCTTTTACCATGATATAACAGCAGAGAATAATTTCTAATTTACTACTATAGTTCTCATCAAAAGTACCCCAGCAAAAACAGTAGATTTATCACTTCAATTACTGGAATTTCACATTTAGTTTAAAGAGACATGTTTCTCTAATGTGACAGGCTTTACAGATTCTGAACTTCTTCAGACATTTCAGCTATCAGAGTAATCAGGAAAAGATATAAATGAAAGCAATTGTTTTAGTTTTATAACTTTCAGTGCTGTCTACTGGCAAGAAACGAAACAGGCCATAAACTGATGGTCTTTGCCAAGTCTATAAAAGGAAAAAAAAAGACATTCCGTATTACAGTCTTTTTACTTTTTTAAACCAACCAGCTGTCTGATACTGGATGGGCATAACATGAAAATAGTATTCAATTAATATCTACAAATTAACTTTTACATGTGTATTTTTTAAATTAGCTGCCTAGTCTCAGTAAAATGTTATTTACCTCTTACTTACTTATTATACTGAGTATATTTTTAATACTTTTATTTATATCGCTTCTATCCAGCTTGCGTGCCTCAAGCTATGGGAGGGAACCAAAAGAGTGAAAAACAGACTAACATAAAAAACAAGCCGTCAACAACCATAGGCTTCTGTACCCTAGAAGAAATTCATGTGTATGGTTTTAAAGCTGATTTTAAATATTCAAACAGGTAGTACTTTCTGCTTTGGGGGAAGATGGTGTGTTCCATACTTCTTATTGAGGTGGATGTCTACCATTTCTATAATTCACCCCCCACTTGGTTGTTCTCAGCTTGGAAATAGCAAATGTTACATGTGAACTGGGGACCCTGGGGCACCTCCTGGGTCCCAGACACGAATCCCCAGATGTGTCCCAACGTCTTGTCAGGGAGTATCTGCCCCAGACTCATTCCCACATGCCCCTTTCCTTCTGCTTCCTGAAGCACCCTGGTTTCTTGTGCAAAGGCAGCCTTTGCGTGTGAGCTAATCGGGCACTCGGGATGCTCCCCAAAGTGGGTCCCAGGTTGGAGCACCGCAGACCAAAACACTGGTGTGTGGGTGTGCTCTGTGGCACCCTCATGTTGGTCAGCTTAAATGCAGTAAAAAGCCCTTGTGGAGTACGGTGCTGTGCTTCCCATCCTGCAGCACAATAAATCAGTGCACCACAGGAGATCCGATCTATCTCTGGGTTCACTTCAGGAGATTTGGATCTGTCTCCAGATAAATAGCCTTTATCCTCACATTATGTTCATGCACACAGCCATACCAGCTCTCCCAGAAATTTCCCTTTTGCAGACAAGCCTTGGCAATCCCTCCCATTTCTCATTAACGAAAAGATATTGAAGGAAGCTTTTATAAAGGATCCCTACCAGAGAAAGTCTGCAATTTTTCATGCAGGATTCCTAGTTCTTCCACAGAGTTGTAAGTCTTAAATACAGCCTTGCACAGAGATGATCCTATCTCCTCTTAGACCAGGGAGCAGGAGTTTAGGTCCGGGTATCAAACCTGTATGTCTCGAGTGCTCACTACAGAAGACGTTCAGTGGTGTGCCAGGTCAGGCGTGCTCTGTTGTCTTGCCCTCACAAAGGTGCCAGCATTGCAAAGCACCGTTATAAAACCTCACCAGCTAGCGAAAGCAGTAGAGATTTTACTACTGCTGTTGCAGAATTCATAAAGAAGTTCACACAATTAGGATATTTGGAATAAATAAAATGCCATCGCACATGGTGCCTCTGATGGTCTGATGATTGCTAGCGTGCAGCTTGTATTGCAGAGCATACGTTTACTTGAAAAAGAGGAGTTTATCTATTATATCATATGTGGAAAAGTGGTCTTATTTGGGATCTACTATAGAAGTAGAGCACTGGAGTAGCTAAGCCAGCTCTGCAATTATAAATTACCTGTTACAGTTGAATTTTCAAGAAAGGCTGTGGTTTAGATCACAGAAAGGAAGTATCTGAATGCTATATATGGTGTCAAACGTGCATGAGTGATTGAGCACATCTGTTTATGAGGTACAATACTTGAGCGATAATGTTTATGAGGACTTCTATTAGGGTGAATAACATAGCTGCAGGTTAAAAGACTGTCTGGAGTACTTTTATATCCATTGATTTAAAGTAGATCTTAATAGATTGGTCACATATTCCAGTATTTTTTATTTTTGTTTATTTACTCCTATAGAGGCCAAGGAGGAGGTTTTCATTAGTTCTGTGCCAATGAAGTTCTAAACTCTCAACCTTAAGAAAGCAAAGTAAGGGACTGTAAAATCCCAAGACTGCATCGCTGAATGAACCTTGATTTAGATAGATTCTTCCTCTCAAAATTGAAGGTAGCAGTATTTTGGCACATGATTAGCATTTTATCTATAATATTCGTAAAGTAGTAATTCAGACAGTTTAGCAGCAGAAGTGCTAAACCTAAGTTAAATTTAAGATAAGTGTTTTCTTAACAGAATTTCTTCAAATAATTTCATCTCACAGTCGTAGAATGGCAGATGTTTGCAAATCTTGGTGTAAAACTGATTGAAATATTTTAAGAAAACTGAAATAGTGTCAGTGGCAAAATTTATTTTACCGAGTGCAGATGTAAGACATCAAGTTCTCAGACTGATGGCAGAATTAACAAAAAACACCATCTGGTTCAATAATTATCTGAAAATACCCATATTCTTGGATTTGTTTTAATACCACTTAGTTCCCAGCTTTATTTTATCTGTGTTTGCACACCAATGAGACTAGATTGTGCAAAACGAAGACTACTTCCATCTGATCATTTTTAAAAAACAACGTGTTTTTGCATGAATAATGAATCTTTGAATTGTTACTAAACAAGCAAATTATTTGCGTATGTGTCACATCGGTTATCAAGTTTGCACATGTGACAGCTTCAACAGCCGTCACATAAAATGCATAGAGCTTGTAACCATATGTTTTTGCTTGACAAAAAGCTAAAACTCAAGATCAATTTTCAATATGGAATGCACAAATTAACACTTTAAAATGCACCACAATATGTACGGCTTGGCAAAATTTGCAGAAATAGCACGTTTCTAGATATTAACTGATATCTTTGGATTCGACCTTAAGGTATTCAATCATTTTGATTAAAAGACTGATTTCTCATAAAACCACAGTCTGTTGGAGGCGCAAAGCCAATGACATTTGAGCATTCATATATTTTCATAAACTTTGAACAATGTCAGTGAGACACCTCTTCAATCTTGGCCACACAACAGCAGGGTATTCAATCTTTCTTTAGCTTGAGACAGAAAATTTGAATATCAGCATAGGGTTATTAATGTGACAGTTCACATGGCGTGCACCATGTTGATTCTTAAAAAGCAGATCTGTGGAATGTATAGAGGGCTCTGCTTAGCACTCTGGTTGTTAAAAATCCAACGGAAAGACTTAAAATGCATTTTTACAGCTCGATCGTTGCACTTTTTAGTAGTAAAACATGAAGAAAATTGACTATGGTTTTACACCTTGAAAGTTACTGATATTACTTCTGTGATTATATCTGTTGTATTTAATATTAAAGAAGTACAACAGATCTCATAGTATATTATTTAATTCTTTTTGTATGTAAAAAACAGCATTAGCAAGTGACTAAGCAGCCATGCAGTTAAATATTTAATTACTCCGCCTTCCCCTTTTTCTTAATGTCTGTCAGAATTTATAACATTCCAAATAAATAAATAGGCACCCCCCGTGCTTATTTCTTTAAATGCAGATTTTTGAGTAATGTAATGTTGTTCAATGTAAGCATGTCATTTTACATTACATCATGTTGTAGGTCAGATGCGATGTAACTTTTTATGATGCATTGTAAATGACAAAACATGCTGCAATATGTGATATATATTGGTACGTGCCCCTGATAACATCGCTTTTTCTTTAGAGTGTTGTTGCCTGAGCAGCTTGGGAGAAACCAGATGGGCTGTGAGGGGAAGATGAGCAATTCTGTCTTGCCCAAACCGCGAATGTGACAACACACTGTTAAGACAGGAGACAGTGAGGTGCATGTGTTAATAGAATACAAGGCACCCGCAGATGTCCCAAAGTTTTCATTTAAAAAGCCCTGCGAAACAAACAAAACCCAGAATCTCATCTTATTTCAGTGATAGTGGGAAGATCTGCTATTACTGTTGTACGAGGTGGGATAGAAGTCTGATTGGTTTCAGATCCACGGGTGCCTGCTAATAAATACTGGTGAGTACCGTCCAGGAAGAAACAAGGAATGTGTCTTGCAATTCAGTATCCCAGTTCCCTCAGCAATTCCAAATTTACCCTAATAATTTAATATTTCTGTAGCATCTACTGTCTCAAAGGATGTTGAAACCTGTTACAATCTTCTAGCACATGCAAAAGACTTCGCTCCCCACTGAAAACCAGCCATAGCCAAGGTGAAACTTGCAGGGTTTTCAACAGAGAGAAACAGTATCGCATGACTAATGTCATTTTCAGTTTAAACTGTGGAGGAAACCCTGATAAACTTAATAAATATAAGCTTAATAAATAAAAGATTAATAAATAAAAGTACTGGAATTTTATCAGGACACCCTCATTTCTGGAAAACATACTACAGGAATCTACAAAAATGTCTCATCTGAAAACGTGCACAGCATTTCCCACCTGCATGGTGCCCCACAGTGGCAGCAACAAGTGTAGTAAAAAGGCAATATTCTTAATGGCTTGGAATGTCCTCATCTGGGGAATAAAAGGCCTTTATTCCATGGTATTGTGAGCATGTGTGTGAGTTGTTCAACATTATGCTTTCACTACGATTAGTTTACTCTCATTGTGTCTTTGTGAGCCCTTTCAATGGGTTGCTTCCCTCAGCTTGCGTGTTTGTGCAGGGTCCGGCACAACACCCCTAAGAACAATTACAATATATGAGTTTTAAATAAAACATTGCTCATACTGCCTACCGCGATTCAGGGGTATCCTTTCATTGCTGACTCGGAGGCAAAAGCAGCATGAAGAGGCTCACCCTAAACTTTCCTGTGCACTCAAACCTACTTTGAATGAAGAATTCTCCTATCCCATCTCCACCTCAGAGATTAATGAGGCTGTAGGCATAATGTTAGACCCTCAGGGCAATTTGTGATGCTAGTTTAAATGGTGTTACCCGTCCATGTATTTGGATACGTGTGTATTTCTCAATCGATTACATACTGGTTTATTGTTGTGATTTTGCATGGGCTGAATTTTTCACAAATGGCAGAGTTGCACACAGTTAACTAAATAAAAAGTAGTGAACTACAGCCAGAAGCCTATAAAAAAGCAACACACTACCTTAATAATTGTGTATATTTGGAGGGGTGTGGCTGCGTAACTTTTTTGCGTGAAAATCAAATTCTGTTTTCATTTTGTTTTTCATCTCACTCCGTATCTTTGGAACCCTTTGCCTTTTCTATAACTTCTCTGGCCTGTATAGTTGAACAAGATGTTCACAGAAGTCTAATTCAGAATGTTGTTTGAGTTCTGTTCTCTTCAACAGTAGAAAAGCAAAGGCATAGCAAAAAAAAAAAAATTAATAAAAAAATAAACTGCAGTAGAGGATTATTTGGCATAATGGTTAAAATGCCATAGCTTGAAGAAAGAAGACTTTATGTTTTTGAGGTCTTTATTAGAGCCTTCTAAGCAGTGAAGGGTTTTCTTTCTCTTTCCCAGTACATCTAAGGAGAATGTTGCTGTATAATGAAAGAATCTACAGGAAAAAATCTTTCCTATTTTCACACAGATACCATGTCACTGCCTCTCTTCTACTTATGCAGTTGTGATGAAAGCTATACGAATGGCTGAGCTGTTCTGAAAGGCCGTATCTTCATTCTGAGTAAAGAATAACTGGGAAGACTAAGAGTTTCTTGATGCTTCTTATTTTTTCCACTAACTTTTCTTCTTCCTTATTCAGCTGCAGTAGAAATTGGGTGGGAATTGATAATCCTTTAGGAATGTAGGTTTTGACACTTATCTGGTGGATGATAATTAATGCATTCCAAGAGGATTATCATAGTGGACTGTAGTTAGAAAAGAGTGACATTCCATTTACGTGGAGTGAAACTTTAATATGTGGCTGTCTCTACCATGCATTTTTAGGAGAAATCTTCCACCTTTCAGTGCCAGTCCGGGTAGCTCCACCCAGTCCAGCTGTAATGAAAGCGACTATAGGCACAGACAGTTTCAACCAGTGTAATAAAATATTGTAAAACAAAATATTATTATTAGTACAGCATGTATTTAATTGTTCATGAGATATTCGGGATGAAACATTTTATGTTTGTTGGCTTCAAGACGAGTAATGTTTGCAAAGAATTTGAAATAGAGGATGAAGGCTGGGGGCAATGGGATTAAGACAGATATTTGATTTTTGTAAGCAGCATTTTTAATTATCAGCTCCACTCTGGTATTGCAATGGAATGAAAGTTCCATAGACTAAGTTACTCAGAATTCAGTGATCTTTAAGAACTGTTGCAAATTACTGTATTTCTCCAGTAAGACGGTAAATATTTTTGTGATTTATGTTTTGGGGCAAGGTTAGCTCACCTGTGCTGCTGTCTATTGGGAGGACTGGTGAGGAGCGAAGAAGCCTCTTTTCCTGAAATCGATGAGATTTGGGAATGACTTGCTCATCCCACCACCATATGGGACAGGAGTCTGTACCCCCGCATGGGTCTAGGGAGCATTTTGGCTCAGCTGAAAGGGCCAGTTTCCTTATGGTTTTTGGAGGCATAAAATTCCCAGTGGTATTAGGAGATGCATGGGGTTCGCGTCTATTTAAATGAAAGAATATTGAGGAGCATGATAGCTATAAATTACTGTCTTTAGGTTCCAGGTGTTACAGAACACAGTGTTACAGCATCAGAAAGACTGTAACTGCCGGTAACGTACATTGCTGTACGATCAAGGGAACGTTTACAGCCTTAGAGCACTAGCCCGCTATGATTTAACTGCAGAACAGTTGTCAATATATATTTGCGTATACCTTTGCTTTTGTTCTGCGCTCTCCTAAGTTAATCTTGCGGAGGAAGTGTTATTAGCCACCAGCCATTTGTCAGGATGGGCTCTGTTTTCTGTTCACTGCCTGACTCCTGTGCTGCAGATGCAGTATGGATGCTAACAGGGTCACTTCCCTCTCTCTCCAGCAAGAAAAGCCCCCTTCTGATATTTCATTAATAGGTTGGTTTGGTTCAGTATTTGGGTTTATTGCCCGTTTATGTGGCTAACAACGTTTTTGTACAGACTGCTGCCAATCTGCAAAAAACATACTGAAAAACAAATCAACCTTGTCAGGCAATTCTCAAAACTGCAGGAATAGTTTCAGAATCAAAGTATTCTGTAAGGTGCCCGAGTAGAGGTCAGACTCCTCCAATACATTCTGATGCACAGTAAAGATTCCATAAATGTTAAATAAGAAGAATGCCATCTCAAAAAATACATTACATTTATGTAGAAAACAAATTTGTGTCATTGAGTTGTAGGTGTAGGAAATGGAAACAATTTATGGGATCCCTTAGTCGAACCCACATGAGGTACAAGATTACTGAATAAAATAAGTTTTGTGGTGCTGTGTCTAATCTTTGCTGTGAAAAGCAAAGATCCATTTAAATTGAAATTTTAAATAGGTTCAAAACAAAAGAAAAACTCAACAGTTGTAAGAATTTAAAGTCATTATTTATAAGAATCAGAAACTCCTCTTAAACACCCTGAGGCAAAATATATTGTAACATATTGATGCTGATGCAGGGAAGAAGCTGTATTTCAATCATTAAAAGCTTAATTCTCACCCCAATAAATGTATTTTTTTAATGTGCCATTTCATAGAACAGTGTGATCCTGTCTATATTTTGCATCTCACAAGTGAAGGTATTTTTGTGGCATTAAGGTTCTGCTCTGTTAATAATGTCAGCTCTCAGCTGACGTATGTTGCAGTGCTTCCTCACCAATTAGTATGCCTAAAAGCGTGTACACTTGTTGACTATGTAATGGATGTAGCCCTGGCAGTTTAGACAGGGCCTGATTGAAAATTCTTGGCAGTCCATGGGAAATTTAGCCGAGATTTAAGGAAGAAATTTCTTATGATGGCGGTGAAACACTGAAACAGGTTGCCCAGAGAGGTAGTAGAAGCCCCATTTCTGAAAACATTCCAGGTCAGGTTGGATGGGGTCTGAACAACCTGATCTAGTTGGAGATGTCCCTGCTCACTGCAGGGGGTTGGACGAGATGACCTTTCAAGGTCCTTTCCAACCCAAACCATTCTATGACTGATTTCAGTGGGATCTGGATCAGACCTATAGAACTTATATTATGGACAGTTCCAAGGCCATCTTCAAGACCAGACTTGCACACTTCACAGATTGGAAGCCTACACTCTGAGGGACAACCAGAGCACGCCTTTGGGTTCTCATGTGGTGCAGCGTGCCGGGGGGAATAGCATATTGCCAGGTTGCTTTGCTAGGCCATCCACAGGTGTTGTGACAGTTACGCAAAAGGCAGAGCAGAAATAAATACCGTGAGCACAACAAATATGGAAGATACTTTCAAACCAAGAAGAATCCTGGAGGAAGTCAGTCAGTCAAAGTCTCCTTGATCTCTCATTGTTTTTCACAGCAATACTCTCTGTTTTTACTTTATCCTGATTTATTACATAATTATATCATTAACTTTATTGCACACCTAAGGAAATCTCCATTTTATCTGGCCGAATGGGAAGGCACCATAGCAATTTGATGTTTTCTTGGCTTTTTGACATCAGAGAAATAGTCCTAGACAACTCTGCAGATTAAGGCATCAAACATAGTGTGGTACCTAAATGTTTCAAAATATTTGAGGTGAAAACTCAGCCTCATCATCACCATAATGGCCCATTCTCTCCTCTTCCAAAAAAATGAACAAAAAGCATTCATACATATGCTACAACTGGCTTGATTTCGTCTTCTCTTTTAGTTTTTAGGTTCACATAGTAGTAATGATTAATAATATAATTGCTCTGAGACATTTATTTCTTCTCTCAAAAAGGGATTAAGTAAATTTTTTCTTTCACGAAAGGACATCAGTTTTAAAGTGTATAGGGAAAATGTATCAAAATATTAATTAGACTTTTCTTTTGTTTTGCTAGTTTGCATTAGACAGATGGAATTCTGATCTTTAACAGCATCATGACTCATGAAACTGCTTGTGTACTAAAATGCCATTATTAACACAACAGTAGTTTTCAGCAGTTGGTAATTATTGGCATAATTAAACATTTATCAAGAAACAAGTATTTATCATTCATTAAACTTTCATTAAAAATCCATCTTAGCACAAGCTAGATTAGCCAGTGATTTTCAAGTGATAACTTCTTAACTTCTGGCAGGAATGTAGAGCATTCTGATAGCAAAGAACGTCCTGTATAATGCAACCTTTCAGGTTTTGTAAACACTTATAACATTTCCGATTTAGGAGTGTTATTTTTAAGCGTTCTATAAGACTCAGACAAGAAAGTGCTTGGCTGTTTTCTGTAGAGTTTACCAAGTTTGGCACTTCTTAAGAGTGTGTTTGGGAAAACAAGATGCCCTTGGCTGTGAAAAAACAGTCCTTTATACCTGCATTTATATGACTTAAATTCCCTCAAAGCCTGATGTGTTTACATATATTGGGATGTTTAAATTTACTTTTGTGAATGGACTATCTCCTAAAATCTGCCTTCTGGTATTGTGAAAGGATGGAATCTCAGACTAGATGTTTGTAATTACAAACTGTCTGTATTTTCCATCAGTTAATACTGCATGTTTGATTTAAAAGAGATCCGTTACATCTCTGCATGGTTTTGGTTTGATTTTGCAGAGTTGGGTGTCAAACATTATCCCTGGTCTGTTCAGTTTTGATGGATTTATTTAGATGGCAGATTCATTATTTTTTGCCATGTTTAGCTATGAATAAAGGTAAATTTGTGTGTATTTCAACATGCAGAAAAATACCATTAGTCAACACCCTGTAGTTCTCACTCATTCCAATTTTCTTATTTAACTGTTTTTAAGTCTTTTCTCCATGGTTGTTTATTTTCCTCAGTCCTCACCTGCCATTCCCGCTAACCCTTATTATCACAGGAGCACTGGCTTACTTAATCTTGTAGCAACCGGTTGGCTATTTTCCCTTTCAGTCCTTTGTTTCTTCTCTTGCTTATAGGTATGATAGGATGTATTGCTTAACCCCTCCTACGCAGCCCCTGCTTTGCAAGAGGTACCAATTTGGCAAGGTTAGCATAAATTTAAAATACTCTAATGCGATCGTCTAGATTGTGGTGAAGAAAAAACAATATTCAGTGAGCGAGACTGTCTCAGAAAGCTCCTTCACGTACGTACGAGTGCTTCACATCTTAGCCCATATTCAGCAACTTTGTGTTTTCTCTTGGGCAAAAAATTTACTGTATCAGTGCTTTTATGTCACAAGAATGAATTGAATTCGTACCCTTTAGTGCAAACAACAATAGACAGAGTGGTAACCTAGTGGAAAACAAATAGACGCCCCGTCCCTTTTGGGGATTCAGAGAGGTTCAGAAAGATGGAGCTGACGGTAGAGAGGTGGCAGATAAAAACAGGCTGAAGCAGGAAAGAATCCTGCGGTCATTTATTACCATGCCATCTTCATAGTGTTTGCTGAACCAAGGTGCAGAGTAATGATTCAGACAAATGATGTTAATAATAATAGCTGGCCCTTTGGCAAAAATGGAATACCTAGTATTGCAGCATGAGACCTAATCAGATTCTCCAAAACTTGCTTCAGACCGATAGAATTTTTGTTATCAAGTTTTCCGTCAGTTGACTCTTCTTGGGTACTGTATTTATAAAGAAGCAAAGTGATAAGCAATTATTTTCCATCAGGTGAAAAAAAACAGTATTTTAAATATTGTGATATTTAATGGATATTTTAAAGCTAGTTTTAGAATATTGTGTTATTTACTTTATTTTTGCTGGAATTTGAGCTGTTAAAATCAATAGTATCTAAAAGATCCTTCTAGTAATCAGGGATTACTTCAGCACACGTAGAAACTTCCTGGAGTTCATTATCTTTTTTTATTTTATTTTCCACATAAACAACAGAGAATTCACCTTATTTCATGTAACTGAATAATAACAAGTATGCTTTACAGTATTTTTTGCTGTGCACAGAGTATCACTGGTAAAAGTGAGCTCCATGTAAAGCCAAGCTATGGATTTTAAACAAGTGATAGTTGTTAGTACTGCTGGTCTGATTAATTGCTTTGATCTGTTAGATATTTGTACATAAAAGAACATCTTAACCCAAAAAAGCTTACTAACCATTTTGCACTGTTCAGATATGACATGGTTTTGTTGTTCTTTTTAATAATACCTGCAGTTTTTAGGCATATAGGTTGCAATTATTTTTATTAGCTGCTGTTCCGTTAACAACATAACCAACATCTGTTTTAATCTAAACATCATCAGACTTATTAATTAGGTACATTTTGGCATCAATTTATCACACATGCTTTGACACTTTTGATACTTGAAGCATAAGCTATTATGTGTAATGAAAAAAAAATAAGTATGATTTGGAGTCAGTGTTATACATCATCTGTAGGGGACAATTATCTTGGCATGTGGGAGGTTAATGTACACACTCTAGATTCCTTTGCTTGATTTGCTGTTTTCTTCTTCATAACTCTAGGTAAACAGTTTGTGCTGCCATTTAATGCACAGGTTAAGTGTAGTTGCAGGCTATTATACATCATTAGAGTAAGTAATATTCAGCTGTGGAAGAAAGATGGAAGCTTTTCACTTGTAGCCACTTGGACATTTCATTTTTCATCTAGTATGCCACTGCAAAAATTAGTTGTGGCAGGCCTGATGTAATTTATAGCCTGGTACCCTGAAATTAAGCAATGAATCACACCATTTTGGCTGATTAGAGTTAATGCATTTTTCCCAATGACATATTTTGTAAAACAATGCAGTTTATTCTGAAGTTTGCCTTATCAGGCCTAGTAATTTCTCACGTCAACCTGTGCAATGGATTGTACCATGTGCAGTGCGCTCTATCACCAGATTTCTTCTGGCATGGCACTGTAGTTATCTCCCAGTTTAAAGGGGCAGCCTTCCCTTTCTTTCCTGACTTTCTCACTAGAAAACATCAACTTTCCTCTCCCTCCGTCCCCCACCGTCCAACCTCAAACCAGACAATTCCAAAGCAAAACACAGAGCAACGCAATTCAATGTGGCTTGATTGAAAGTGCAGGGTGTAACGATCAAGTGAGTAGAGACCATTGGATTGAGCCTCAGGCCTTCACACTCTGGCTCTGGTCAATAACAAATTTATTACTAATCAAATCCAATAAATACGAAACAGCATACATTTATTTTTATTTGGCACCTAGCTGGTCACAGAATAATAACAAAACAGGTGAGTCAGAGCCTGCCTTTCAGAAGGATCTGCTGTGGCTGACGCGTGCCGCACTTAGAGCTCCTGTACGTTTCCAGCAGACAGACAGTCCCTCAGAAGCTCTTGTTGTGTATCTCTGATTACCGGTGGGCTTTGGGTCCCACTTGCCTGTGGAATATATTAATGGTGCCAGCTCTTGAGTTTGGAGAATTCTGTTAGCTGAGATACTTTGTGATAGGGAGAGGTATCACTGCAGAACAGGATCTATAGGTATTAGTGTCAAGAAGAATAATGTCTTCCTTGCCCTTTCTCCTGGGTTATTGCATGGGTTATACAAAGACCAGGATGAGTTAATAGAAAACAAAGAAACTAAAGGTGTGTGGGGAGGGGAGCGGAATCAACAACATAGCTGAGATGTGAATTTTGCTGTTGCCAAAAATAATGTGCGACTGTTCTTTCCCCCCAAAGCACTAACATGCATAAGAGCACATGACATAATCATTGCAGGCATCTTACACCATGTAAAACCGATGCGGACAAACAGTGCATAGCTAATGTAAAGCTGACATTCAGTATCCAGCATTTCTGTGTATTCCTGTTTTTTTCTTTTAATGTGTGTGCGTGAAATTTAGCTAAAACTCCTCGATGCTGTGATTTGTTATGTAGGCACATTATGAATTACAAAGTGTATGCCAAAGGTACAAACCAAACAAAATGATTGGGAAACTTTAACGCTGTGAAGAATGCTGCTTGTGTAGCTTGGAAGTCAGATAGTACAAAAATTCCTTCTTTCTTAGCTGCTGGAGTCCCTGTGTTTTTAAACGGTGTGTGGAAAAACCCAGCAACAGCCTGCAACATGTAGGAGAAAAAGGCAGCACACCTGCAAGACTCCAGCTTACCTTGTTCACACCCAGGATGGGAGAACATGATTTATTATCTGTCCCTTGAATTTCTGTGAGCATTCTGTCTAAACTTTAAAAGCAGATTACATTTGCGATTAAACCTTAACAAATGTTGTTTTAACTAGACTGCAATATATGTTATTGACAACAAGCTTTTTTTTCCTCCTGAAAATAACATTGGTGCTTAGGCATGCAATTTACAAAAATGACAAGGAAGGGTGGTACTTTTCCCAAGGTGAATGTGAGTTGACTGATTAGCTGGTATTTTAACTTAGATTCTTGCAAATTACAGACATAAGAAACCCTGCAATTTATACGTACTTTAGAAGTGAAAGCTTTAATCCCATGATTCATGAAAGTAAAGTGGTAATAATTTAAGTACCATATTTTATTTATCCCTCAGAGTTGTCAGCTGATACCAGAAGTATTCTCACTATTTTTGGGTTGCTGCCTTTGGCCACCTAATTGCTTCTTAGGAAGTAAGAGGGAAATTGCTTATATAACTACATGGATTGTCTTTGGCAACGTCAAGCCAAGGCATCAATCAGTCCATCTGGGTAAAATCACAAGCTGACTCCGATATTGCTAAATATTTATACTGTCAAATACACACAGACATCCAGATGAAAAGAGGCATTCATTAGGAATGCTCCAGCTTGTCAGTTTAAAGATGTAGATTAGAGCAAAACCTCCCACTATGGTACTGAGTGCTCAGGAAAAGTCTATATTTAGCCATTCTGAGCAATAAATATCATCATATTGCCTCATTTAGGTAAATAGAGAATGAATATTGTCAAGATGATCTAGAGATAATGTAAACAGATCCCTGTTCAGAGTCTGTGTTACTAGGGTAAATTCCAGGACACTGGTGTGCTGCTGATGCTTTTTGGTTTAACCCTTTTTCTTAATTGTGTTCCCCTCCCCTTTACAGTAACAGTAAGGCTTGTTCCTTGCAGATGAGGAAGGAAAGGGGGAGAGATAAAGAGTTTCTTTTCAAACAAAAGGTGATTTCAAATTCTGAGTTATTGTATTAATTAGTAGTTTTGCTCTAATATTTTCTTGGCACTACTAAAGGCTGCTGCTGCTGGAAAATACAGATATCTGTAGCAACGCTGAAGCTCATTCCAGACTTTAACATGGGCACTGACAAAGCCCATCAGTCAGAAGAACATCACGGCTCTGAGGCTAAGACATGATTTCAAGAGTACACCCAGTTAAGACTCATAGTGGAATTTCTTTTACAGCACATTTTCTTCTGTGATAAGATGAGGCTTATTGTAAGAATAAGCAATGAAAGATCAGTACTTCGACAAGAATTAAGTTACTGTCCTGCTTCAAAGTGGGTGGCTTGTCCTGACAAATTAAGAATAAAATTTATTCACTATACTGTATACACAAAAAAGATAGCAGAAGGATTTTTCTACCTTTTGGGGAAGGCCTGTGCCTCCCTCCATATAACTGGCACCTTGGAAGTTACATACAAGGAGAGTGGTGACTGATGCCAAAGTTTTAGTTAATTACACTAGATGATTTTTTAGATTAATAATTAACATCTCTCTTTATAACTAAATATCTGTAATTAATCAGCAAATCATAATGTGGAGACTAATTAACTTCAAACTCAAATCTTAACAGAAAATCCATATTACTATCCAGCATCATTAATTACTCTAGTAATCAAAATTATCCCTCATGGGATTTGACATGAAGCTTTGTAGGTTTATAAACCAAGCTATTATCACAAAAAAAAAACATTTTGAAAGCAGCTTCAAATAGCATTATAGATAAATAAAGTATTAGATTGGAAATTTAAACAAGTTTTCATTTTGTCTGTATTACATTATCAATAATCCACTCAGTGAAGCTGGGTAAGTAACCAAGAGAGTACGCTTCCCTTCTCACCCATGTGTGTGCAGGTTTTTGTTCCCTTTTTTTTGTTGTTTGCATTTTGGAGTTAGGAGCAGGGATTTCTGTCAGAAGGTTCATTTGTCAGTGCCTTTTAAAAATATGCTACAGCTTCTGGAAGCTTTTGCTGTGATGCTGTCCATGCTAGCTAGCTGTTTAAGAAACTAATTAACAAACGTTTATGTCCTGGCATTATTCATGAAGAAAGTAAAAAAAAAAAAAAAAAACAAAAAGTTGAGCTTTAAGATATAGAGAAATCTTTACTGTTGATTAGTCTGTGCTCAATGGAAAAAAAAGGACAAAGTAGGGCTGCTATGCCAAAAAAAGTCATCCCAAACAAATCTTATTTTAATTAGCATGGGCATCACAATGAGAAAGATTTGGAATGTGTTCATTTTAATTTTTAATAAACAGGAAAGCCAATAGTACCGTTGTAGCACACTGAAATCCCTCAGCTGTTTTTCATTTAGGAAGTTAGGAGTTAAAATTGTGTCTAAAATCCACATTTCAATTATTTTATCACCTAATCTTCCAAGTGCGCACATCCAATACTGTTCTTTTGTGTGGCAGCTGTAAAAATCGTAAGCAATTTTTACTGTCAAGAAAACTCTGAATAAATAGAGGCTGTTAACTTAGGCAGATATCTGAGGTTATTTGGTGGCAATCAAGAACTCACAGCACTTCAACTAATGGGTTATGATCAGAAACTGTTCCTAATAGCCAGCTAGACGGATCTGAATATGAAGATTTCTATAATTTTGTTGTCAGCTTGTGATGTACTCTAGTGCTAATTATTTGGAACAATTATGTTTTCCTAATAACAAAAGAAGAAGCAGTGAATTAAGCAGGCTTACCTTCAGATCTTTAGATAACAGTTTAAATGCACTTGCCATTAAGAAATAACATTTCTTTTTCCTGTATGGAACCCTAATTATTGAAGATGCTTGTCTTTTTAAAATCTACTACTTCTACTTCTTTTAAGCGTGTTCAATGTGTCAGTTTACACTGATGACTTCAGTAACTAGTATTTTCTCAGTCTTAGGTTTATGCCTGTACCTCCCATAGACTGCTTACTTCATTTGGTTATTCAAAAACCATAATTAGTGCAGTAATTAACATGTGGATCCTTCAAAGGAAGACTGTGAGAATCATGGGACGTCTCTCATCATTCTTACTGATGTATAGATGATAAAAAGACTTAGGTTGAGGTGACAACAGGATTTGTATTACTGCACATTATCTGAGCTGCAGGGAAATTCAGACAGGACCATGGTCCATGGAGTCTTTCCTTTTGAAAAAAGTAATTATCCACACTGTTTCTATAATGTAACTAGGTGTTATCCTGCATTTGCAGCTGTCAAATCATTTGTTTTAAAACCATTATTTTATACCTTACAAATACTTGAAAGTTTGGGGTTTTGCACATTATCATTTAACCAAATACAGAAGTGGGGTGCAGCAAGAAAAGCAACAATAATAATAATTTATATAAGCCTAACAGATTGCTTCTTGACAGTTGATTTCAGAGATGTTTGTGGTAACATTGATACAGTCGTAAGATTGCACCCATAAGGAAAAGGCCCAATTTCATTTTATTTATTTTTCCCTGGAGAAAAGATATTTGTTTACTTGTTTGTTTAAGATTCCAGACAAGCTGAATCTGTTGCGTTCTCAAGCCATAGCAAATCAGTGGTTGGTATGTGAGTCTCTATGCGGTTCACAGAAATGTATTCCAGTGTTTCTCTGAGATGCTTACAGCTGATGTTTTCAGCTGCAATACGCAATGTTTTAAATTAACGCATTAAGGAAATTCTCATTCTTTCATTCAGCCTTTAACTTTCTGTAAGCAGTGGTCCTCTTTTTCACATTCACTGACATATGCCAGAAAAATGCAGTATTTTGCCCTACAGGCAGCCCATGGGACTGGGATGAAATGGCCTCTATACATAGGGTATGACTTTATTTGCTAAAGAGGTTATTTGAAAAAGCCCTTAGGGTACTGCTGCCCTTTTGTCCCTCAAACTAGTGGGGGGAAAAACACAAAAGGAACTATACAGTAATCCCTTGTAGACAGGTGACCTTAAGCCAATTCTATACTGTAAGGTTTGTTTCCATTTAAACTCAAAACAGACAAAGGAAAAAAGCAAATTGCAGGTTTTGAGCTGTTGCAGAAACATGGCAATATTTTTCCTGTAAATGACTATCAAATACAGACGAGTTTTACTGCAAATTCATAAAATTTAGGATCATTCTGTATAATTCAATCTAGTGTTCTGTAGAAAATATGTCCTATATTCTGAAAGAATAACATCTGAGGACTGATGGAAATAAACATACCCCTGTTTATTTCAGGTAACCTGCTCAGGATTTTACTTTCCTTGCAAGTGTTTAAATCCTGCACATACAGCCAAGCATAATTAAGCAAAAGTGTATAGACCTTCTGATTCTGCTGACTGTGTTAACATACTAAAAATCAGTCAGCATCAGGACCCACTGGAGAAAAGAGCAATCACTTTGTCATTTGAAGTTCTTTTTCATGTCCTTCTTAGAATTGACTGTTGATTGAAGTTAGCAGAGCTGTGGTCAAACTAGATCAGAGTTATTGCAGGCCATGGTCCCACTGCAGATGCTCCATTTTCTGGTGGTGTTCGGTATTTAAACCTGTGTCCATCTGTGAGAGTTTTACAGTGAAAGCCACTATATTATTCTTTATATGATGCAATCAGCTGTTATTAAATATGTACCTTCCCAATTAGATACTGCTTTTCAATAGGCAGTCTTCAAAATACCATTATAAATGATGAAGAGCGGCTTTGAAGCCACTTCAGGAATAGCCTCTAATAAGTCACAGGTGTGACATCACTGAGCACTGAAATTAATGGGTGTTATGCCACTCCCTTGACTTATGAGTTTTTCAGAGGCTTTTAATTACTTTTGCATTTGAGCCACTCTGGTAGAATTTTGAAGGAACTCCAGTGGCAGCCTGTTCCGAATGAAGCTGTTCTAGTGACATTTGGAAAACGAGCCACTCTGGTGGCTGAAGGAAAATGTTTCAGCCATTCTTCACGCCTGGTAGTCTAGAGGGAGGTTAGAGGAAACAGCTTCTGTTGACTGCTGCAGGCACTTAGTTACTGCGTTCCCTTTCTGCATCTGGGGAGGAGCTGTAAAAATCATGGTCAAATCCACGTATTATATAAAATGAAAGAGAGAAAAACATCTGAAAAGCGAAGAATGGCTTGAAGCGTTATCATGATGTCATCCACCTGATTTTAGGTATAGAAAAGCCATTGTTTTGCATGTGAGTGCAGACTTCACGGAACTGAGAGAGTAAACATAAAAGAAGAAATGCCATCATTTATCACCTATCAAGTATAATTCATAAATGATCACCAGCTAATTAGCATTTAAAACAGCATTCTTTAATTTCAGTGCCAAAATCCAAGAGCAGAATTTCACCCCTCATACGTGCACACACACACCACGATGCACGTATCATAATATTAACTCAGGTGTAAAGCTTTATTCTCTAAACAGCTGAAGCTTCATGTCATTGTTTCTATGCACTAAACACACATATTTCTCCATATGTTGGCACCATATTGGTGTTATCACCATACAATTCCGTCCTCTTAGATGATCTTCTGCTGTAACATTTATTTTTGTGAGGCAAATAAAATATAGTAAATGTAAACCAATTATTTAACCAAATTACTTTGATCGTGGGAAACTGACAACTAGCGTTGGAGCTTCTCAGCAGTGAAATCCACACAAGAGAGCAGACTGTGATGTTCTCTGCTGCACTGTAAGTCGGTGCAGTGCATTTATTTTGTGTAGCAAGCTGTGAGAGAGGATGAGAGAAGTGGAGGAGGCAAGCGAAGTCCATCTTGATGAACTATTATCCTATGTCTGTGCTCTATGGTGCAAGTTGTTTAGTTTTTTTCTAATTGATTGTTAACGTATTGGGACAGGTCTTCACAGAAACCTTGATAACTGATGGCAACACATAAAGCATGTACACGTGGGTACAAGATGATCAGCTCATCAATGAATGTGTTAGAGACTTGCCAAACTACCATTTGTAATTTTGATTGCTAGTAAATGTCAATGAGGAACAGGTTAGTTCAGTTACCTGTAATCATTACCCACTTTAATAGTTCTACCTTTTGCACGTGGATTGGGCGGCGGGGGGGGAAGTATTAAAATTATATGCACTGGTACACCCACATGATTTGGGTTTATTCTCAAAGCTTGAATGCATCAGCCCTTCCATGAAATAGCTGTGAGTTAGGAGAGCATTCTGGGTATTGTCATGCAAATGAGGCCACCAAACATACCACTTTGCTTCAAAATTGCTCTGCAGTGACAAGTAGCTTTTAAAACTGGAGCAGGGTTTTCCAAGCTAAGTGGGCAACCCCATATATCCTCTGAGATCCACTTTCTAAAATAAGTGCCTATATTACGAAGTCCTAATTCCACATCTGAGTGCTCAGATTGGCACTTACTACATACCCGTACATCTCATTCTAATGCAGATTAAGGTGGTTCTTTATGCTCGAGTATTGTGTTTCTCCCACATTCATACAGTGAAAAAAAAACAAAAACCAGAAGTTGCCTGTAACACTGAGAAGCTGAATTTGATCTGGTGTTCAGCAACTCGTAAAGGCAAAGTTTCGTTATGTTTCACTTCAACTAGTACAAATTTTAATGCGTGCTACAGCAGCTTCTCGGCATTACTCAAGAACTTATCCCATAGGTCATGAGGAAAAACCTTCCTCATGGTTCACAGAAAATATCTGTAATCAGAAGCTATTTTAGTCTAGTTTCAGGACCAGTTTCAGAATTGATAAGAAAACGTGGCAGATGCTTCTCTCTCTTTCTAACAAGATGAGTCCATCCAAAATACTTCTGTTGGCCGCCCTCATGGAAGGGGTGTGGGAAGAACAACAGAGTTAAACCTAGTGACTATCCCAGGCGATTCAGGACTAGGTAGCCTTTAACCAGCATCTTACTGCCCATTGGAATCCAGGATGGATCTTGGAGCACTGGCATTAAGTGGTGAAGAGTTAGCAGAATCCAGATTTTGTTGTGTTTTGTTTTAATCCAAAAATGTATTAATCACATTGTGAGTCAGTGAGAATTTTGTCCTTGTCCTGAATGTGGCCACGATTTCACTCTTAACTTCTGACCAGTATTGTTCCATGTGCTGTGCACTGGCGGTAACAATGCCATCGATACAAATCTCAAGACTGTTGTAGGAATGGAAGTCCTTGATGTGCCAGCCTGGTAAGGATTTATAAAATCTAATGGAGACAGTGGGTACTGGATTGCTGCAATGCTAGAACAGCCAGGCTTCTCAAATGCCCTGTAGCCCAGCATCAGCTATGTTGTCAGTGTGGTGGTGTATGTGGCCTCATAGACATGCCTAATGGACTTTTAAATACAGCTCTGAGTGTGTATGTCAAGGCATTTACATTTGAGAATGTAAATCTTAAGGACATCGTGGCTAGTTAGATCTTTTCACTCCTGCATCTCTGTGCTCAGAAGCAGGACCTTTCCTGGGATGACTGGTTGAAGTTATGGAGAGAATTTTAGTTTCAAAGTTGTGCTTTCTGGTGTTTACTGCACATTTAGGTGGTACCTAAACTCTGTGAACTGCATTGCCCGCAAACCATCCCAAAATAAAAATCTCTAAATATTTTGGTTTAAAATACTTAACTGTTGGCGTGAATGGATTAAAAATTAAAAAGAGAAACAATGTGATTTTGAGAAAGAGCTATTGCAATTGCCTTTCTTTTTTTTTTGTTGTGTGTTAGCTACATTATCTCCCCACCTCTTTTGGAGCTGTTATTTAAGTAAAACTTGGTGTTACATTTCCTTTTATTATAAGTGGTATTTATACAAAAAAATTGGAGCAGATCATGATCCAGCAAAGAACTTTTCATACTGCCTAGATTGTGCAGCAAAATAGTGCATTATCAGCATTACATGCTTCAGTGAGGAATGCTTTGCTGTTTTAAATCTCATCATTATGAGAAGAATCTAATATCTAGATACAAAGATCTTACTGGAAACTTTTGAGCTAGGCTGTTGTCATCTAACTGAAAATGAAAACTTGTTCATGGTAATTAGACAAGGGCAATTAATGGAAGACCTACACTGTGTATGCTGCAACTGTATTGGATGCAACTCTATTAGATGCAACTCCAGAGATCTACTTTATCAGCTAGAACATGGCTGCTTTCAGTTTTGCTTGCTCGCAATGGGACAATCGCAGAAATAATTGGCAATCCATTGCCCTTAAACCCCTTGTCTACAAAGGTGATGCAAAGTGAAGGTGGCTGAGGTTTCATAAAAATGAAGCACGTGGTGTGACAGGCCCGTCTGTGCCAGCTTTATAAAACAAAAGTGCCCAATTTTATCATCATTGCCTTTTGTTCTGCACAAAGCTGCTCACGCAGTGGTTTTATGAATGCTTGCCGGTAGAGTCTGTAAGCCTCGATTTATCTGACTGCTTCCTCTCCTGCGCTGTCTGCTCTCGGTGGCACTGCTAGCTTCCCTGCCCCCACGGTTTCCTCTCCTCACCCGTCCCTTCTCCCCAGACAAATCCGAGGTAGAACCTCCTAGCAATTTTCCAAGGTTCTGGGCTCAAAGACTAAACTAATTTGTTTTTGAATTGCAGATCAAACATAAACTGCAAAGAAGCATTTAATCAGTTAGGAGAAGCAAGGGTATGGCTTGTTTAAGTCCCAGAATCCATAAACCTGTAATGCTTTTATTATATTGGTGTCAGTTTTCATTATTTTCATGAATGGGTATTCCCTGCTTAATGCACGATATTTGCATCTGATGAACCAATGAGTTTAAACATGGTTTGTTTTAATGCTTTGTGAATTTGCATTCAAATTCATCAGAAGTAATTCTATTTGAAATCACACAGGGCTAAACACAGTGGTTGTAAATCCATTTGAATTGAGATGCCAGAATCAGCCCATTAATCTACAAATCTACAATATAATTTTTGTATGGTTGGTGGCCTTTTGTTCTGTTTTTTGGTGATGAGGCAGAGGGGATACCAAGTGCGGGTGTGGGAGGGGAAGTGTTTGGGGAGGCTGTGATAAATTGACCAAGAGGGAGTCTATCTTTGTTATGGAAACTGGCCTGTGAAAGGAACCAATGAAAGGCCAGAGACCATGGTTTGAGCGTGTCTGTCACTGCCGCTTGAGGCAGCTGCATGAGGAGAAGGGCAGTCTCTCAGATAAGCAGATTTCGTAAGACTTAGGAGGATAGGGGTTGTCATCAGCACCTTCCATTTGCTCTGCGGAGTGTCAAAGTTCATTCACCCAGGGCTTACAGCAGCATTAGGGCCTGCAGTTCGTGTTTTAAGTCCTCTTGCTAAATGCTCTGTTAGCTTGGATTTTTCTGTGGGCTCCTGTTAAAATGGCAATGAGTAATGCAGCCAGGTTCACCTCCAACCAAAATGGTCATTTTGGAAGGGGTGAAGGGGGTTATGTTATAGCAAACAGTGCTTCGTTTCTAGGTGGCTGCAGAAGAATTCTGTACTTCTTTCGGTGCCTAGAGAATGGTTTTAGTTTTCATGTTCTTAAATTACTGAATTGTCTGAAATTGAGATGTTTAACCTGATAGTTACCAGATTTGAAGGTGTAAATATGATCGTCTGACTGTGCAAAAACATGTGTGTTTGAGAGGGGTTACTCTGTGAGAAGAAAGGTTTATCAACAACATTTTTGACACTCAAATGTAACAATGAAGTTTTCTGATAAAACTTACTTTTAAAACTACAAAAAGTATAGTTATACGTAATGTACTCTAGCCTTTTAAAATGAATGTCTTTATTCATTTGTTTGAATAGGTGACAGTTCAAAATGGAATTCACTTGCTACTTTTGAACATGTTCACACAGTCAATTCCCATAGTTAGCATCAGGCTGAAATGTATGTATTTGGGGGGGCAAAACTGATTTTTCACTAACTTTGTGACTGCCTTCCTCTGGGAGCAAGCAGTGATGGTTTGGCCCTTGTAAAGCAGAAATCAGAGTCTTGAGTCCCTGTTTTGAATGTCATAGACTGGGGCTGAGGGTGCAACTTAGGAAAGCATTTAAGCCTATGCTTAGCATTCACTATGTGCTTAATTCCCAGAAGTCTAACTACAGGCCCCTTCTTATGCACTTGCAAGCATTGTGATGATCAGGAAGTCTACCATCTGACATCTGTGAAATGAGCTGGTAGACTTGAGTCTTTTTCATAATGAACCAGTTTCCATCTCATAAAATTCTGTAATTGCAGATGGTATCAGTGGACACCTATGACAATCTCAGCAGAGATTACAGCCCAGCATTCCTCATTATAGGATACATGGACACTGAACTGCTCTCTGCTCATGAGCATGGGGTTGATTCATTGACAGGGTGTTATCAGGAAAATTGCAATGATGTGACTAGTGCTTCACTGTGGGTAAATGGAGTACCTCAACTCTTGGAGTTGACAATAGGCTCTTCGAGGAAATGATAATGCTGTGATTAAGACATAAAGCTGGGACTCAATCCACTTGGGAATTCTTGTGTGACCCAGGCAACACACTTTTTGTTGGTTTTCACTTCTCTTCCTGAAAAGTTATAATAATGCCTTTTTATTTTATGGTGTTACTGAGTGATATATATATTATTAATTACGGGCAGTTGAGGAGATACAGTTTTAGAAGCACATGGTTAGATAAATGCTATCAGATTTTAAATGCGTTCTGTTCAGTTTGCATTTGCATGTGCTTGTGCCTAGCGCTAGTGGAAAGAAAGCAGGCCAGTTTATTTCACTGCATTGAGGAAATTAACTTCAGGCACACAGACCTAAAAATCTTCCATAAAATTCATTCTGAATTTTAGGATCAGGCTGATCCTAACGGTTCTGAATTTTCCTAGGTTCTGAAAGAACCTAAAAAATAACACATGGAAGAAGAAATAGGTTAATTTTGGACTTCTTTTAGCCTGTTCTTTTAGACACCAATATAATTTTTATTCTGTCTGTGTCCATTTTCATACGTGTATTTTCTCTTTATAAAGGAAGTAATATCATTCAAATAGCTTTAGAGTCTTTTTATTTCAGTAGAAGCACCTGAATAATGTTTTAAGGGTACTTGGAGACATACTGAAAGAAATGGTGAACCTCAATGTGTTTTGGAGCACTGGAGCATATACCAAAAGGTAGAGCTATGAAATCTCTAAGTAAGCCCTACCTGGGACTCATAGCAACTCTTTCAACCTGTGATGCCATGGGCTGCTCAGAAGCTCTTTAATCTGCACATCTTTGAAATGACAAACCACAATAAGTCCTCCTGCGCATTTTGTCTGTTATGTGCCAGGAGTTAGGAAGCTGTTAGTTCAGTAAACTACGGTAGCTGGAAAAAGTGTAAGAAGTATGAAAAAAAATGGTAGCTGAAATAAGTACCCTTTAACATGTCAGCAGGAGATGTTAGTTTCTCAGTGTTTTTGAAAATCAGATCTTCCAGGTATCTAGCTCCAGGCTTCAGTTGTTTGGGTTTTTTTTTGTGGGGGTGTTATCTGGTCTTGTCGCATATTACAAGCTTTACCGCTTCCACAAAAATGATCATAACTTCCCCTAAAATTTTGTCTACTCCACAGAAAAATGTGAACTAAGTTCCAGCAATAGCTCAAGGTCCACTCATGTCACCACTAATGATGCTGTAGCAGATCCTGTGTAACAGCAGAGTAAGAAGTGCGTTCGCTGCACCATGCTGCAGACAAGTACAGTGGGAACCACGGTGTTTTTAAACCACTTGGCGTTGTTTACTTAATATGCTTTTAGGAATTATTCGGCTTCGGTTGCACACAGATATATATAATAAATCTTTGAACAAATGCTATCAGAAGTAAGAGCTAAGTGGCATTTTAAATATATTAGGAAAATGTGATCACTAATAAGTTTTTAAGTGTTCCCTGATTTCATAGTCTAAATTGGGCCTCAGGAAGGAATTAAAAATAAGAAGAGCTAATGAAATGACCTGACAGGGTGGCAGGGTTTATTTACTAGTCTGTATTTGAACAGGATTCATCCTTCATATGATTGACAGTCCTTGCAAATTCTTTGGCTTTATAAGACTTAAGGCGCCACAGTCTTGGGTGAACTTTAGTTCAGAATGGAGTTGTTTACAGAAGTTAACTAAGCAGTTACAGAGGAATCGCATGCTATGTTTCACTGAACTGCTCTGGAATAGTATGGATTTGCAGTGCAAGTGGTGATGAATCAGGTTAAATCATATTCTAACTACTATGCAGTCTATTTATTCCTTCTGGGAGCATTGTCACCCTGGCACCTGCAAGTGGACAAGGTAGCTGAATTGGCTTTCCATTGCTCACCATGTCCAAATGTCTTCCCACAGTATGGCATGAATGTTCTAGAGTTTCATCAAAATCAGGTGATGCTGATCCAAATGGTACAAAAATTTTTTCTCCCTCTTCAGCATTTGCAGAATATTTATCCAGAATATGTGCACTTAAACCTTCAATATTTCCCTGCAAGTCAGCCCTCTCATAATTTGTGTTTTACTGTTCTGAGTATTCCTTAGTCAAGATCTCTCCCCTAGAGAGGTCAAGACATAATTCAGTTGTATCTGTACCAGAACACTGTGCAGCAGACTTGCCTTTGGATGCGCAATTAAATATTGCTTTGGCCTGTTTTCCTTTCCTGTTTTATGTTTTCATAAACTCACATGTAATTTGATGAACACTGTCATTCTTTAAATTTCTTCAGCATTACAGTTCTCAAGGGACTTCTCTCATTGAATGTCACTTTTGCGTATTTACTTTCACACAAGTGCTAGTACGCAGTAGCACAAGTTGAATCTTGCCTTGTTATTTTTGTATTTACTTATGTTACATCCTGTTTTTCTTTGTAACGATGTTAACACTTCCTCCCAATTTAGTGTTAACTGCATACGCCGTCTAAAAGCTGTTGACTTCTACCTCTAGCTAACCAACAATTTAGGTAGTTTTGTCGATGGAGTAGTGTGAAAATTATTCAGATCTTGAAAGCACAATTTTGCAGCCGAGTGGAAGCCACTCAAGTGAGAGCTTCTGAGCACTTAGGCAGAGCTGCAGTGCAGGCATTTGCTTCACACTCCCCATGCAGCCATGGCACTCACACCATCTTAGCAAGTCCTGCCTCAGTAGTCCCCAGTGATGGATCAGAAACCACAACTGTTGGTGTCTTCTGTCTTGTTTTATCTACATACAGCCTAGTGCCTCCTAACAGTGGAAGTGGAAGACAGCTCATTTAAGTACTGCTCTATCATTAGCTCTGAAAATATATTTCTGTCGGTAGAAAGGTCTATTATATGAACAGCTCTTCTTTTGAAGATATGCTGGAAATGTGCTGCTTCCGTCCTTCACCAGAGGTGAACTACAAAAAGAAGACTTTGTCACAAACTTGACCATTGAAAGTCATATAAAAGAGTTATCCATCTCTCTAGCCTCTACTTGCCATCCCACCTCCCAGAACCAGCACGTACCCCCGCTTCACTCTTCCTAAGTAGTCCTAGCATTAGTGCTAAGACTGTGGCACTCTGAGCTGAAAAATCAGCATCTCTTCTGACAGTCCTCATTTTGGGCTGATAAGCCTTGATGCTGTCAGTTCCTTGGGAGGAGTGAGGGGCCAGCAGCGAGGAAGGCCTCGGCGTTGTAACTGGACCACCTATGACCAGCCCTATTCCTTTCTTCTCAGAAGCTGTTGGATCTTTTGCACAGAGACTGATTTCTGGGGTGGGAAATCTGATGTCAGAAGCTTGGGAACTGCCTTTGTCATTAATTCACCTTCATCTTATGCCATGTACCAGTTTGGAGACAGCTGTGCTGGTGTTAGATCCTCTGTCATCGTTACCCATGTAAAGGCTTTCAGACTTAAGTGACTGTAGTGTTCCTTTCCAGCTGTAGATCTATTGCAAAAATACATAAATATTGTTATCCTCTGGCTTTACATTTGATGCTATAAAAGCAAAGAACTAGATCTTTCCCCACTGGCAACCTATACAAGTTAAAAACATAAAACCCCTTTCCCTTGTTTTTTTCTGAAACTGTCTGTAATGGTCTTTTCCACTCACTGTACCAGCCTCTGCCATTTGACCAGATGTATGTCACTCCTCCAGTTTTCCTCCCTATTTTACCAAGCAGGTGAGAGGCAAAAAGAAAAAGATAACTGTATGCTGATCCAAATAAAAAGCTGTGAAATTAAGTTATGAAGCTCACCCTTTTTAGCAAAATTAGCTGATCTTATATTCGCCCAGCATAGCTCCTTCCTCCTCACAGTTTATTACTTCTAATCATGTGGATCAGTGCTCATTCCAGTATGATTCTGATGAAATCCACAGAAGAGGGTACACTCATGTCCTCTCATGCTTTGAATTTTGAAACAGAACTTTTTTTTTTTTTCTGATAAGATAATGCATTAATTGCTTTAGTTATTAGGAGAGTGTTACCTTTTGATATAACCCATCCCATAGATTCCTGACATCTTGCATGCTGAGAAGTCCTGTCCTTGAAGTTACTTCAGTGCACAATGATCAGAACTTATCGCTGATGTTTTGTTTGCAACATCTTGGCAGAGGGTGACCTCTAGTACTGTCTCTAAACATTTTCAATTTACAGACTCAAGAATTTTTGCTGTCTTTGCCTCTCATTCTTTTGAAGAGGTCAGCCCTTTACGGATTTGCCACAAGAAAGAAGTTTGAAATACCCGATATACTTAAACAGCTTAATAGGAATATAGCCACAATGAACACACAACATATAATTCATTTTAATATTTATGGAAGAAATTCACATTGGTTTAAGTGTACACAAGCAGCTGCTGTCATTTGGCTATGAGCAGATGTTAGACCTCCGAAAGCTTTGCTGATAATTAAAATACTAACAGTTAGTGTTTTACCCCAGCTGCAGGTTCTGTTTACTGTAAATTTGATTTTAATGGTGCCTCTGTGCAGTTATTGAATAGAGGTTTGTTTTCTACTATACATACAAAAGTGTCTGCAATGAAGACAAATTGTTATTTCCTGTAATTTACTCTGGAAAGATATGAACATGCACTGGAACGTAGTTGAATTTTATAAATGAAATACAGATATGACTATCACGTTGCAAATGATAGTTCTGCTCTCTTAACTAACAAGAACAACTAGGGAAACTTTCTAGTTATTGCCAAGCATTCCCCCCTAAAAACTGCTGTGCTTTTCAAATGGATGGAGATGTGCCCTCGAGCAAAGAACAGGTGCTCCTTTTTATGAATGGGTGCGTAAATCAGGATAAATAAATGCAGGGAATCACGATACTCATATCTGATAGGTATGCAGAAGACTACGATTTCCGCTTGATCATTTAGTGACACGAGGTTTTATTTCAGGTATCCCTTCCAAGTGTCTGTTCTCTTCGGTGCACGTATGTACATCAGGCGCGAGGGAAGGCTAGCCACTTTCAGAATTGTTAATCCCAAGGGCCTGATTATGCAAACACAAGGCATAATGCAAGATACCATGCTTAGTCCCTTTGAGACTATTGAGGCTAACTATGGCAGTAAGCAGTACTCTTGATAAATAAATGTTTATAAGACCAGGATCTAAATGTATGTATTCTTGAAAAACAAAAACTCTTGCTGAGATAATAATGACAAAAAGAGGTTTTAGCTTTTTTTGGCAGAGCAGTTACTGTCCGGGACGGGACCTGTTTCAGAAATCTACATCATTTTCCTTATGAGCAGAGCTTGTGGGGTTTTTTTCCCTGTTTTTCTCATATTAATGTTCATATTATTTTTCATATTATCTTATGTGTTGTGTCTGCCTAGGAAACAGAAATCTCTGGTTTGACCAAGCACGACTGGTATCTCTTACAATTGGGATTTAGAAGTGCTAAATATGCACTTTCCAGTTGCTCCGTGGGGGATAAAACAGAAAAAGTGCATCCGTGTTGCGTCAATGTCAGTTGTTCCCAACCGAGGGCCAGAGTAGCTTTTGAAGCTGGACTGCCAAGAAACATCCAGGCTGGCTAAACTCACCTCCAGGCGCTAAGCTGCACTGGAAGAGCTAGCTGAAATACTCCAGATAAATACATTCCTAATGCTGCTTGCCCATACAGGTCATGGCTGTGTATGCCGCGAGGCGGGGGGGTTTGCTCAGACGTAGGAGTGGGGAAGACAAGCCTGTGTGGTGGCAAGCAGGTAAAGAAGAAAGGTGGTCTACAAGAAAATGAGTTGCTGTGCAGGTTGGGCGGTGTTAAAATCTGCACATTAACACTGTACGTGTTTGCCGTGATCGGTGGGAGTTTTGGTATGTATATTTTTTATTTGCATAGCTTCTGTAACGTTGGGCTCCATAGTGTTCGTTTTTGACCTTGAGTGCAAGAAGAGAGAAACTGAAATTTTTCACAGAGGAGGCCCTTTCTCGAAGGTTAATTGGACACTGGGGGGAAACTAAACCAAACCCAACCAACCAAACTGCCTAAACACCCTCACGGACTGGCTCAGCTGTTTGTTTTGGTGGTTGTTTTGTCTTTTGTTTCTTTCTGTTGCTGTTGTCTTAGTCCTCTAAGGTGCAGGAGGGAAAAATAAAAGGCGTGAAATTTCAGTCTGTTTCTCAAAAGAAAAAAAAATTGCAAAAATAATTCCTTTTACATTTTAAGGAAGCTAAAAGGACTCTGCTGCTTTGTTCAAGATACCTGAAAGGTTAAAACTTCATCCTTTATTCAAGCAATTCGTAGAAGACCTTGAAGTTTCTAAACGTGATTGAGTGGTTAAGGACAAAGCTAGAAGGATGTTTTTGAGTTTCAGCATTGAAACATGGCATTGCTGGATTTTTAAGTATAAAATGAACTTTGAACGTTATTTGGGAATTGGTTTTGTTCTTTAATTTTCTTTTTACAGTAATGATATACCAAAAGGAAAAAAAAAAAAACGTTGCTGCATTGATATCTCTTGGGATTTACATACTTTGTGTCAATGGTGGAATTTATTTTTTTTATATATCTGTTAGGGAGCTGGTTAAGTTCCCTATAGATATACATATTTGTACTGGTTTGCAAATATTTGCTGCCTTTGTGGACATAATAGTTCTGACAAAGCCATTTTGGGTTGCTGATTTATTTCACTTCTTGGTTTGACCCGTGCTATTTTCTTTCCTTCAGCGGAAGACATGAATGAGCCTTCACAACTTGTTATTTAGTAGCTTAACTAGCTGGTTTAGAAAATGCTGGCCCCGGCATTACTTGCACATAAAAACCTTACAAATGAGAAAGAATGGGTTTTGCTATGGTTAAGGAAAAGAGATCTGAAAATTGTGGTTTATTATTATGGCTTCCAAAAATCAAGGAAATCCCAGAGTTATAACATTACGCCACAGTCCTTAGACTGCACTTAATTAATTAAAGTAGAGATCGCTCCAAAAATATTTTTAAAAAAGGAAAATAAAAAAGAGCAGAAACTTGGAGCTTGATCAAAGCCTAAATTATTTTTGTATGAATTTGAATGGTGGACTTACAAATCACAGAATTCCCTACCATTCAAAATATTGTACTGCCATATAGACAGTAACTTTCAAAATAAAAAAATAAGCTGCTCATTCAAGTGATGCCCAATATAAGCTGAATTTTCTGTATCTTTTAGATTCCTTGAAGGTTGTATTTAATTGAAGGAGAAGATGTTTCTTTGCTTTCGCATTATTTAATATTCATTGCATTTTAGTAGATACCAAATACTCATATGTGTCAATAAATAACATACCCAATCACCAAAGGATGAAAAATTAAGTGTTGCTGAACAGGGTGCTATAAATCAGGCCTCCTAGAACTTTTGCCGAAAAGGAAAAATAGCTGGTTTAAGCTTGCTGTGTAAATGCAGATCATTTCTGTCGTCGTAATAGATTATTTCATTTATGACTTACTGCTTTGTCCTAAAGGTGCTCCTTGTGAAGGATGTCCTCAGCCTAGCCTCACCATGCACAACCGCTTGCTACAACTTTTGGGGAAGGGTTAGAATTCTAAAGAGGCTGCTGGCTGAGAGCAAAGTGGTGCTTTACATATAATATTAGCCCAGACTTTCCTAACGCATTACGCATTTCTTTCTGAGACAAGTCTCCTTAATGCCATCTTTATCTGCTACACGATGCATGAAATCTACTTTCTGTTTTAGAACTGCGGCTGACCCCTGACCCCGCGAGTGATGCCACAATGTGACCTTTCTATTGTCATCAGCTTTCATTCTCCTGAAAATTCTATGAATTTTTATTACAAGTTTTTTTAAACCAAGCTGAGGCTTCAACAAATTACTTGACACAGATGAGATGAAGTTGTTGAAGTAGTGTTAGATAAGTTTTACAGCCAGCATGTGTGCTGCTGAACAGTACAAAGCCAGTGTCCTACAATGTCATACACCAGTAACTGCTGAGCCTACTATTGGATAAATACATCATTTTATGGAACATTGATTGTTCTATAAACCCAATGGAGTATTATGCTCTATGATCAAACCATTTAGATTGTGTGTAGAGCACAGAAAATGCCATATTCAGGATGGTACTAAAAGTGCCATTTGTGTATTTTATGGATGTCATTACGGGGGAAACTTCTCTCTGTAGGCCCTGTTTACTGCAAAATTTTTTAGTCTGTAATGACATTTTTCATTCACAACGTATGCCTTCAAGAGAGGGGGCCCTTGTTTTATTTGTTTCATTCGGGTTTACTGCACAAATCCTGTACATTTTAATTAAATGTAAGCTTAACAAAAGAATAAGGTATTTATTCTGTGGGGAACAAATGATGACAGTAACAAAAGAATAAAAAAAGACACACAAAAGAAAGTCAGGTGTTGAGTAAAAGAGAGGGGAAAAGGCACTAAGCCCTATTCATAGTTTCCCAGAAGCACATTAAACATCAAAGCATTTCTTTTAGCCCTATTTCGGGAGTTTGTGGTCTCTGAGAATTAAAATAACCTGCAAATATGGATTTAATGTCTAAAAAATCCTGACATTTTCAAATAAAAAACTAACAGTCGCTCAGGACTCCAACTGATAAATAATGGCTCTGCTGAAATGACAGGCTTCTTGGAAAGAAACCAATTCTGTGATCATTGCACCCCTAGATATGAAACACCTCTTTACAAATTGTCTGAATATGAGCTCTCATATCATTATATTTTGTCATTTTAATGCCTATTTGTGTATCTTTTTAATTTGCAATGACATGCAATCAGCAACAAGTCCACTTTTCCTAATATTAATGTGGGCTTGTATTGCAGCTTATGTTTGCCCTGTCAGCCAACACTTACCCTTCTCTTTACCCGATTTTAAGAGGGGTCGAGAGGCAGGCTGGATTTAGTAGGACAATGTGATTTGTTGCTACATACAGTCCAATAATGTGACATGTTCCTTAAATACAGAAAAATTCCTACAAATGTTGTATTGGATAGCAGTGCTCCATTATAGAAATGCACTGTTCCAAAGTCGAAATGGCAGCTAAGCCTCAAAATATGTTGTTTTCTAAATATCATCCCTGCTTGGCTTTTCACTGTTAAAACAAAGAAAAACCAGTAAAATCTGCAATTCATATTTACCATGAAAAATCACTAAAATTGAAGTTGATGTTCCCAGTAAATTCTTGGTCATAGTCCAGTTAAAATTTAAAGTTACAGTAGATTCACATTAGTTTAAATGACACTTGAACTTCTACACGGCTCAACATTAATTCATTATAGTTGAAATGGAAGAATCTTCAGTGGGTGAATCTTTTACAATCTGATTGAGGCTGTTACATTTTATAGGAGCCATTTTTCAAAGCAGTACTGACAGCACTCGAAGTTATTAAATTGCTGAATCAAAAGATGGACCTGCAATCGCATTTATGAACTGTGATGGAATAGCTGGGGTTGCACTGAACTGAGGTTAAGATGTTGGTGTAGTTAAGCTTCATCACACCCTTCAGTGACAGCAGTATTTACCCATGTAGTTTACTTTAATGGTCAGGAAGTGGCTTAACTCACCTCTGGATTCAAATAGATTAAGTAAGCAGTCAGAACGGCATAATTATCAGTGCTGCGAGGGATTCACCGGGTAGCTCTTCACCCAGGAGACTTCCCATTCAATTGCGCAGTAAAGGCTGGAGTTACACAGATTCACGGGTACAGCATGTCTTTGAGGAGATGAAAACCGGATGATTTTCCTTTTTCTTTCCCTTCCCCAGACCGGAGCTTCTCCTCAATGCACTGATGCTGTGTCCCAGACATAAATTATCGTGATCTTAGGGGAAGGATGTCATGATTTTGCTGTGCGCCTGTGAAAATTATGATCGTAGAGTTATTTTGATTTTGAAATCCGGTGGAAAATGCGTGATTTGTAGAGTTATTTTGATTTTGTGCCACATCACTGCCAGGCTCCTCTTTTATCATGTCAACAAAGCAAGATTCCTGAGAGAATTAATTACTTCTACTCTATTATAAAATGTAGAGGAGCCAAGATAATTGTCATTTTATGTTGATTTCCCCTTCCTATTTTTCTGCTCTTTGGGGGGTCTTGTGAATGTCAGTGCCTACAGAGAGCACAGGAAAAGTGGGGATAAGAACCAGTCATACCACAGTGAGCTTCCCTCTCGCCTGTGCCTGACAAAATGTACTTCAATTGCATGTGCCAGATCTATCACGCAGCCTCACTTGAAAACACTCTAATGGTTTAAATTGTTAATTTTCTTTTCCAAAGATAACCTGCCTTGCAAGCTAAGATGGAGAAAGTTGTGTGGCATCAGCTTAGACATGTGAAGGTGATTTGCAGCCTTTCAGCTTAACAAAATTACTGTTTCACAGTACAGTTCTCCACCAGATGCTTTGTAACAGAAAAAAAGATAGATGATTGATTGATAGATGGATAGATAGATAGATAGATAGACGGATAGATAGATAGATAGATAGATAGATAGATAGATAGATAGATAGATAGAGCTCAGTCTTTTAAGCCTTGATGTTATCTTGGAATATTAGCTTGATACGCACCTTAGCATATCAAGTTGCTAGAGGCTGCAAGATGCCAAGTACTCAGACTCGGAGTAACACAGCTCCTAAGTGTGAACTTACCTTTAAGCAAATGATCTCTGGGTTTTAGAGCCCAGTTTAGTTTTCTGTGGGCTCACAGCCTGACAGCTTTACGCTTTGGGTGAAAGAGCTGCCTTACATCAGCTTTAGTGTAATTTTCTTGGCCCCTTGAGTTCAACAGAGCGTGTTGTTCACTAGAAGTGTCTTGGTGGCTTGGAAAGTGCAGTGCTAGCCTGAAAACTGACTGTAAGCATCAATTTTTATTCTTGCTTGTTTTATCCTAAACAAGCAGTGGCACATCTACGTGTGTCAGTGATAAGATGCTACACCTCTTATTCCAGAGATGTGATTTCAGTCTGTGTAGGTGAATAAACTAGAGCGTGGATGTGGGTGGTCTCAGCAGCATGAACTGAATCAGCCTCCCCAAGACCCCTCTGGCATTAGACCCTCCCCTTGCTCTCCATGTCTGGGACCCACTCTTCTCTTTGTGTGCACTGGTTGTGGCCCAAACTTGCTTCGCAGCACCTGCAGGAGCTGCAGAGGTGCTTCAGGATGGCACTGCCAGGGCGAGACAGTGGGCGCTAGAGCTGTCCTACCATGGACATGCACAAAGCTGGTCACAAGGTGCTCTCAGTTATGTCTTCCCAAAAATGCCGAAGGCAGCCCTGAGGCCAGGCTTTGAGGATGGAGGGCTTGACATTGTGCAGCTGTGGGCATCATGTGCATGGCTGAAGCTTTATTGTTAGTGATGAGAACTGAGAAGGAAACCTTCAATGACCCAAAACCAGACCAAGTGGTGGCGCAAGCAGTTGGAATGTAGAGGTTACAGGTATTTTAAATTTGTTAATTGATTTTATGTGGAAATAATTAAGAAGTATAATTGAGGTTTCTCTGGATGATATTTTATGGAATATCCTGCTTAGGATAAGAAAACTACCAAGTGTTTTCTCCAGGTAACTAGGCCAGTGACTGAGTCAGTCAGGTGTGCTGGAGAAGATGCTAGGTAGGAAAAGAAGGGGAAGACAATGACATCAAAATGACAGCATGGCAATTACCTCACCAACAAAAGCAGGGTATTAAGAAGATCAGCCACAGTTTTTCACACCCAGATATGTATAATGTAATATACGATCCTAAAATTCATTACTGAAGTACTGAAATATCACCAATAGGATCTTCCATAAAAGACGTGTTAATGGCTTTTAACTGTATACTGTATTTATCTGGGCTTTTTTATACTGCATATTTTTAAAAACATATTTAAATTGTTAATAGGCTGCAGAATTGTTAAACTCAGCAATTATTTCAACCTGTAAATATGTTATTTGGAAAAAATGCAAATTGGTTTTGTTTGCTTGCTCATTTTATCTGTGTTTTCTGCCAGTGAAATCTAAAAATTGTCAAGGCATTTTTTTTCCATTTAAGCTACAATTTGTTAAAGTAATGAACTGATATTTGCCATGATAGCATGTTAACAGCATATTTTATCTTGTAGGCATTGTGTCCAAGTCCTATGAGTGCCGACTGAAGGGGCAAGGAGCAACCTTTGTGGAAACTACGAGTCCTTTTACTGCAGCAGGACTGGGAGAGGTTTCTCCAGTTAAAGAGAAGGGCTTTCGGGGCAGTAGAAGACAGCCACAGTCACCTGAAGAAGTTCAGCAAGTTATTATTATTCAAGGATACGATGGCGACTTTGCCATTGATGCCTCTGTGGAAGAAACAGCAGCAGCTACCCTTCAGACTCTAGCGATGGCTGGTCAGATGGCCAGGGTGGTGCATATTACAGAAGACGGGCAAGTCATAGCTACAAATCAGAATGGGTCACAGGTGAGTAGTATGGTTCCAGGGCAGATACTTACCGAGCAGTTAGCAGATGGTGCAACACAGGTGGTAGTGGTTGAAGGAACAGGAACTGATATGGAGGAGACAGTTCGAATAGACGCAGTTCCTGACTCCAGTAGCACCGTACTGCAACAGATCATGCGACAAGAAGTTTTAGATGCTTCTGAAGCTACAGTCCATCCTCCAGACTCCTCCTCGGCATTAGATGCCCTGCTTTGTGCTGTAACAGAGCTGGGCGAAGTGGAAAACAAATCTGGACTCCTTGACAGATGCAGGTCTAGTCACAAAGATTTCTTGCAAATACCAAACCCAGAGACACCCAACGTTCCCAGTGATGCAGAGGGACAAGAAATACAAATGTTCCATGAAGTTCAAGAGACTCAGGAAGATACCGAACCTATGGAAGTAGTGACGCGGGTCATGCACCCATCGGCTATAATTGCATCTCAGGAGAGAGCTCAGGCTGCCTTCAAGAAAATGGTCCAAGGAGTATTACAGTTTGCTGTATGTGATACGGCTGCAGCCGACCAGCTGATGAAAGAAGGTGTCACTCAGGTCATTGTAAACGAGGAAGGGACCGTGCATATGGTAGCTAGAGAAGGCTCTCAGATAATTATGCAGGAAGCTGGTAGCCACGCGCTCAGCGTCCAAAGTGAGCACATGGATTTAGTTGAGTCAGAGGGGGAAATATCACAGATTATTGTCACAGAGGAAATAGCTCAAGCCATGGTTCAGGGTTCTGATGGAGACTTCTCTGAAGGTGCAACCCACTACATTGTCACAGAATTGCCACCAGACATGCAGGATGAGCCTGGCGTGTACTCGCATGCTGTGATAGAGACAGCTGGGTCTCAAGAGATTTTGCAGGCTGATACCAGTGCAAAAGCAGAACCTGTAGACCCTGACAGAGCAGGAGAACAGTTAACAAGCATGGTCATTTATACCGAGGGTGGCTCACAAGTAATTGAAGGCGAGAGAGATGATAACAAATTATAAGAAGCATGAAGAGCTTCGTCTCCTAGGCTTGATGCAAGGCAAAACTGGAAATTACCAGGTCCATGTACTCCTGGAACATTTTCTGTAAAACCTTCTGAGTGCAACATCCTCCTAGCCAGATAACAAATACACACCCATGGGAGGTGAAGGTCAGCTACTAGGAGGAGTTCACTGAAAAGGACAATACAATATTGTTATGATAGCTCAAAGAATTGTTATATGGAATTATTATAAAACAAGCATATTAGAGTACAAAAGAGGATTAAAAGCCCCAGCCCAAATAGGTATTGTTCTGTTCACTGCTTTCTTTCTGTTGTTTTGTTTTCTTTTTTTTGAATGTTGTTTTATCTCAGGGTAATTCCCTGCTGTCTGTCTTTTTTGTCTTAACAATCACAGGAATAAAATAATTCCGCTTAGATGTATGTTTTGTGAACAGATAAATACGCGAAAAATGCAAACCCCCCGGTAGCAAGGTGATAGGTAAGCTTACCGGTGCCCTTCATTTTAAAGAAGAACAGGTAACATTTTGCCTTATAGAATCTTTTCTGGCTGAAAATATGTCATCAAAATACATATTTTTTGCATCTAAAATCAAATTTTTCATAGTAGCTTACTCTTTCATGGTGTCACATAGGACTTTCCCTAAAGAAGAGCTCAAAAAAGCTACACTTCAGAAAATTCTTGTTTATACATATTCAGGAAGAAGAACTTGATGCCTGCAACTTCCACTTAATTTTAGATGAGAGTCCTACATAAGAAATGTGCATTTTTTTGAAAAAAATATTGTCACTGTCAGTGTTTTGCTTTTCTTATAAGTAATGCTTCATATAAATACCATTTTGCAGTTCATTTTGTGAGTGACTTCTGAAACATGTTGGGGGTTTCTAAAGAAAATTCTGACATTGACATTAACAAGTAGGAAAAAAAAAAAAAAGGTGACCTTGTATTTCTTGCTTAGTTCAGAATGTCAGTTATTTACTTGTGGATATACTGCAATTGGTCAGTGCAAGTTCATGTTGAAAATACTTGTTTCATGATACAACCGCTCTTGTTTCTTTAAAAAAAAAAAAAAAGTAAAATATAAACTGGCAAGGTTTGGGGATTATTTTTTGTTGTTGTTGTCTTTCAAATAAAATGTTAGCATTAAAATGAAGCATCATGATTTTTAATATTAAGCAATAAAGAGAACTGGCATTCAGCAGGAGCAAACAAATGCTATCTGTTATGTCTGTGCATTTTCTCTTTTTTCCTTTCTCTAGCTCGCTAGATAGATAAAGATAAAAGAATCTAATTTCTGAAGTGTGCCTCATGCATGCTTAATATAATTGTGTAAGTGTTTAGGGTATAAGCCATGCTGACTCTAGAGATAACTTGGTTTCCTATCATGTTTAATATCTTAAAATTATCAACTGTAAGAAAGTTGGGGTGAGGTAAAACAATAGTTCCTTCCTGAAGCAACTGTTTAAAAATGTATTTTCTGACAGAGCTGCTGAGAAAAGGTGTTTCATTCTGGGGCTTTAAGATCCTGCTGTCTTCTCATCTCTTTTTATTATTATTTTTTAAATTTTATTATTTTCCAGGAATTAAGGTTGTGTCTTTGTCAAAGCCCCCAAAAAGTAAATTTCAAGTTAGACATCAAGATTCATAATTAGCCGAGTTTGACTTGCTCATCTTTCTTAAAAGTGACAGGCTGTTCACTTACTCTTAAATACTGTCTTCAGCAAACAGTGACAGGATCAACTCCCGTTTGTTATCAGGAAAAAGGTGACCTTTACAAAATGATGGCCCTCTGCAAGACTCTCACAGATGTTCAAAAACCGGAATGTTTTTCAGTGGAAATATTTCTTCTTGATCATTTCTCCTGTTAACTGTAGCCCTGTGGTCTTGCAGCTTGGATGCTAATTCTCCGCTGTGCTTAGTCCTGTATGGCTAACCTTTCTGCTGCAGTACAGGGTGTTGACACTGACATGCTGCAGTTTACCATTTGTGATTTATTTAGGATAAATATGTCTCAGGTGGCATTTAATCCTTCATAAAACCAGTGTAGCCTGCAGTGTCAAACCAGCAATCACATTGTATGCACAATGAAAAGAGCAGACCTTTGCATAAAAAAAAAAAAAAAAAGAGCCAACCCACAACAACCAGTGGTAGGTGTTCCTGCGCTTGGGAGCACTGGAAGGATTCACTCACCCACCGTGTCCTGTAATTACCTGGAAGCTCAGGTTAACGATACTTCTCTCTGAGCGCAGCCTGATCAGGGGACCTAATATTCTTCTAGGGCTTTTTTTTCCCCTTCTTTTTAACGTGCACTTTAAAGTGAACTTATTAGCACCCTACAAATGTAACATTAGAAATCAAGGGTGACATTCATTCCTGGGCAGACAGCCCGCTTAAGGACTTCACGCGCTGTCTCAACCCCATAATAAAATGCTCTCTGCCCTACACTGAAAGTTGAGGCTACGGCAGATCTCTCCCAGGGCTTAGGAAACGCCTCTCTGGCGTTTGTCGCCCTCCCGTGCCCGAGCTCCTGGCACTGTGCCGTATGGTAAACTGGGAGGCGATTAGCTGGATGACTCCGTGGCGCTGCCGGGCTTTCCCCTGCCCTGGGGAGCAGGGAAGGAGGCAGCAGAAGGAGGTGCTCAGGGTAGAGCAGCTCCTGAAGAGGACCTGAGCCCTCAGGATGGCCGGGCATGCTGGCGAGGGGCCTGTGGCACGTCAGGGAGCAGGCTCAGGGGCAGCAGGAGCCCGTTGTGACAGGGAGCGTCCACCATCAGAGCACAGTGGAAGACCTGGTGTGGTGCGTGTAGGAAGGTGTATAGCCCAGACAGCCATTCACACCTAAACGTGCGTTTTGCTGTTTGGTTTGAACACCTTCGGTGGCCTTCAAGGGCTACGCTGTAATGGAAGCGGTTGTTGAGAGTGCACGGTTCCTGTGGCAGGTGGTTGCCTTCTATGTTCTGACTGCCAGAGCCATTGGCTTAATGGCTTAATTGGCTTTTGTTACCTGTTCTGAGTAGGCAGTAACAAAGTTGGATCATGCTGTGAGGATGCCAAACAGGTAAAAATGTAAGTGTTTAGGAAGCATTGAACCAGTATGCAGGGGAAAAACAAACAAACAAAAAACAACCAACAACAACCAAAACTGAACAAAAAACTCTAAATGAAGACAAAACCAGAGGAAGAAGAGATGTTTCTGGCAAGCAGTTTCACCCTTCGTTTCTCACGAATCAGACACACACCTCCTGAGGCAGTGTCTCCTGGCCCCTGAATTCAGGCTCCATCTTTGGGGAGAAATGGGAGATAAGAGATAGCTGGAGACTGTATTTAGATAAATATGTCCTATAACAAAAACAAAATGAACCCCAAAGCCAATGCAACCCAGAGTGCCCACAGCTACATACCGTTCTGCCTGACTACCAGCTGCCCTTCTCCGCGGACGCGAGAGGAGCCAGAGCTAATGGCTGACGCGCGAAGGTACGGACGTGAGTGCTGCGAGCACTGCTGTCATTTATCAGCGCTGCTGTAATACCAGAGATGTTAGCTGCGAGTCCTGGAAGAAATATGTTTGTGATCTTTGTGGACAGTGGATTCAGCTTGTGTAATCGCTGTAGGAAGCTCTGCGCGTCAAAGTTCTTGCACCCCGGGCTAGCCCTGAACTGAACCTAAACTTGAACCGCACGTGAGTCCCCGTCAGAAAGTCGTGTGGATTGAGAGATGGGGTTAGAGCTCCTGGCAGAGCAGTACAGGGAGCTGGTAGGCACAGGCCTCCGAGAGCAATTTCTGGGGCTTTTTCCCAACTTCAGCCTGTTCGACAGGCTTCCTGAGCACAAAAGCTGTAAACAGAATAAAAAAGAGAAGGATGAAGACAAACCCACTCCTGAAATTTGAAACAAAGTTAGTTCTAGTGAGAGGATTAAGTAACAGGAAAAAAAAGGTCATTCATTTGGCAAAATAAAAAAGAGCTGTGAGTTTTCACTTATTTTACTGTGCAATATTAGCCCATAATTTAAGATAGCGCACGGCTCACTTAAGCAGCCTACCCCTGTTCCATCTTGTTGAAGAATACAATTCGTTTTCTACTCCTCTAGGGTGATATCATTTTATATGAAGAAAAAAGTTAGCTCAGATGGCAGTTATATGTTTCGGAAGCACCTTCTAATCAGGGATTGGTGATTCATTATTAGCTTCAGCAGGCGATCCATCTGACATGTAAGGGGAAAAAATTAGCAGCTGTCACTGCATGATGAGTTAATTTCCTGATAGGCCTGACACTGAAAAGCCATTTGGAGACATGGAGATGGCTGATGAGAAAACCTGGTGCTGGTTTATAATTGGAGAGAAAGAAAGGGCAGAGAGACAGAGGGAGATGGGGGAGGGACGGAGGCTCATCTACAAGTGGGGATGGATGTTTGTGTATTTACTAAATAGACTACTTCACAATCGCCCGCATTACTGCACGCGTACACCTCGGCGGTTAAGTAACAAGGACCGGGGCCTTTCATTTTCCTTCTGCCTCGTGTCATTATTTCTACTCATTTGTAATTAGTACTCCAGACGGTTTTACGCTTACTCCAGCCCGGGTGAACGGTGTACAAGCACACGATTGGGTTATCTTGCGGTGACATTGAAACCTGACATTTTAGTGGAAAGGGGAGAAAATGACGCTATCCCTTTAATGGTTCTTGCTGCAATTTTCTTAATTGCAGCTTGAGATTTCAATCAATCATACAAAAATAAACTTATCTGAAACAAATATTGCTAAAACTTCCAAGGGCACAATCGCAAAGGATGAGAGGGTGTGCAAAGAAATCTCTTGTAGAGTGTGAGGAAATATGCTCTTCAGAATATGTAAGCACATGCCTGTCAGTTTATCCTTTGCAAGAATGTAAGTAAAACTATGGAGAAAATAGGCATGTGAGACCAAATACAGTCCAGTGTGGAGTCTGCCTTGTGTGTGTAATGGGGACAGCAGCACAGGGTCCTTTCTATATATTAAATAAAGCTAACAGAAAGCCCTCGGCCAGAGACTGATCTCTTTGTGTGGCTGTGAGTGTTAGGTCCTTCTTTAAAGGACTACTTGTTTTCAGCTGTTTAAATAAGCTATTTAATATGCCCAGCAAAGGAAGCCAGGCTTTTCTTTAACTGGAAAAAAAAAAACAAACAAAAAACCATGATGAATATTCAAAACTTTTATTTTTCCAAATAGTAGAGTATAATGGGATTTTCACCATCATCAGAAGATAATTTTTGATTGGAAAGAGCATGAACCAGTAGCTTCCACCAACCCCCTTTGTACAAAACCAGCTTTGCCATTTTTCTATCAGGATGTTTTTAAATGATTGTCAGGGATTTGGGAGCAGTGGTGGAGGGGGGAAGGTCCATGGCAGGCAGGTAGGTCCAGCATGTATCATGCAACTGAAATGTGATAGAGGAGTAGTACACAAGCTAGGACTATGTCCTGCAACATAATAGAACACCTGACCTTGTTTAAAACACATTCTTGTCCTCTGGCAGCAATGCATTTATCAAGGCTATGTTGAACAACCAGTTGTAACGTGTAGCCCTGCCCTGGAGGTCAGCATTAACTGAGGACCATCAAGCTCTGAGAGTTTCTGATTAGTAGGAATAGCAATCCCCTGGGCAGCAATAGCTTAATTCTGGGGTGGCTTTTCTTCCATATTCCCATAACCTCTGATTGCTCTTATTGCCTTGAATTCTCATTTCCTATTGCAGTTTTCTGTGTGTTAGTTCAGCTTCTGGGAGGTCCTGCAGACAGGCTCCTGTCGCCAATTTGTCGTGTTTGGGAATGACCCACCTGGATATGCAGGGAGTAGACAAATAGGTGACTGGTTTGTTACCTCTGCTCGGTGGCATCCCCTGTTTTGCAGGTAGCTATGAGCTTTGAGATCAATGCAACAGTCAACAGACAGATTTTGAAAGGCATCCAGCTCCTTGGGAAGGCTGGTTGGTTATGTTAAGTGTCACCAGGGGACATCTGGCTAGACAAAGGAGAAGAAAAGGTTGAGCGAATCGAAGGGTAGGAGGCAAGGCCTTTGATTCTTAGTCTGCTAGGAACTGAGCTTGATAAGGAGCTTCTGAAAACAGAAACAGGACTGAGTTACCAGGAACCAAAAGCAATGACCGCCGTATGACAAAGCCATACACACAAGACCTGAGAGGCAAGGAGCAGACAAATTGAGGAGACAAAACCTGGTGCCTTTCCAGCATGCACCCAGAACCCAGCTCCCTTTCCCTCTCTGTCCTCCCTCCTTCTCAACCAACGCACAGGGCAGAGACAAGAAATTTGGTAGCCACACTCAAGTGACCCTGCTGTGCCACGCAGAACACCGCGTCTGGTTTGAAGATCTGACCATAGCAAGTGCAGTGCTGCAGGTGGTCCCGGGTCAGGAATGGGCTTCTGACACCTCCAAATTCCTGCAAGGGGAGACATCCACCGAGAAGACACGGGTCTCATCCAGGTATGATGGAGGGTCACTGGGGTAAGGAGAGGACGTGTTTCTGTTGCCGATAATGTCTTTGCTAGTGAATGTCTTATGCTGAGAGAGTTTCAGGACTTTCTCCCAAATCCTGATAAGCTTCTTCAACCTGCCAATGTGTTCCTCTGTCACTGGGAGTGTGGAGCAGGTTTGTGTTTTTTGCTCAGCATATGGTGGTGACTGCTGGTGTTTGGTAACTGTGAAATCCAGATGCCTAGCTCCAGGAGGATTTTTCCCTTGCTAGGGACATCTGGCCATCCTTTCGGCCTTGCTCTTTCTTCTTTTCATTTTTGCTTGTGGCCTGTAAGCCTTACCTATGAATTTAGAAAGCAGATCATTCAGGTGATTTATTCTTCTGCTTTAATTCAAGGTTAAGAAGAAGTCAGCAGAGGGAAGCCCGGTGTTGTGTTTGCATCTGGGGACCCAGATAGAGACATATACGTCCCAAGCCCACCACCTGCTCTTGCCAGGGCAGCAGAGGGGCTGAGGCTGCTGTGGCATGTTGAACAGAAGGCAATGGCACTGTCAGCTGGCAGCAGCCTGGTGGGGATGGCAGGTGAAGGGAAACTGAGAGGGATGCATCTGAAACACCAGGACGGCTGCCTTACTTTGGCTCAGAGCAGCTGGACACTGGGGTGCTTCTGCACAGACTCCTGCCTTAAATCCATATGCAAGTTGTGATGATAAAATTGAAGGACGGCAGGTACTGCAGATATTTAGAGCGAATGGAAGCAGGAATTTCCAGGAGAATTTCTGTCTAGTTAGCTGGGAGCTTGGATCCATGGGAGAAATGCTGAGTGACCTGGGAGAGCCTCTAGATCCCCTGGCTCCTTTTTATTATGATTTTCTCCCAATTCCATGCGTGAATTTCTTGTTCCTGCTGGTAAAGGTCTGGCATTGACAGGAACAGGCTTGCTGCATACATGGCAATCCTGCCGGCTGACCACTCTGCTGTGTAGAAACTGTGCTTCTTGCTGGGTTGTGCTATGATCTGTGGTAGATCAATGATGTGGACAAAAGCCTGCTGCTGAGGAGCAGGAGCCAAGTCTTAGGCAACATACCTGTTGAAGTCAGCAAGAGAGATAATCAAACTCATTTGCTCTTGCAGTCTGCTGGTATCTGACTCCAAGACACAGTAGACAAAGTGCTAAGAGTGGAAATTGTTATGAGTCTGTTCTGCACTGGATCCTGGGTTTGTCCTCATTCCTTTTGTCCCCATTTGGTGAGCTTTCCTACTAGAGGGAGACCAAAAATGGCCCTTCTCCAGTACTAAGCTCCCAAAGCCTCTGCAAAGAGGCAGGGATTCGTTTCTTCTCTCTTTTCTGTGTTTCATGACTCAACTCCTGCTTCCTCACTTGACACCTCAGCAGTGCGAGTGAGTCTCCTGCCCGAGCAGCCCAGCTGTGGTTTGGCTGTAGTGTCGATGGGTGGCTGCACCCCAGTGTCCTCCCCAGCACTCTGCCATGCCACGGGTGGTGTGCAGGGGCTCACTCAACACACAGCTTTGCAGTGATTTTTCTTGGTGCTTTTGTGGGTGGCCCTGTGCCTCGTTCGTTATATGCTGTTGGAAGTCTGCTCGAAAGGCAGGAGGAGTCATTTTGTATGGACATTTCATCTCATACTTGTCACCCTGGTATCTGGGTGCCTCCCAACCCTTCATGGCTTTGTCCTCCTTTAGCCCCACCAAGATATCATGAGGAAATAAATTTCCTCTTTCACACGTGGAGAACTACAGAGTGCAGAGAAAGATCTCCAGTTCTTTGGGAGCCTCATTTGAGCTCGCATAGGTATTATCTTTCCAAATCTCTTAGACTTCGCTAAATAGGGAGATAGCCCTGGTATGTGACTATTATACCACCTTTCTCATGCTTCATCATGGCCTTTGGAGTCTCTTGCTGTGAGGGTGCTCAGCATACCCACAAACCAGATACTGGGGCTGATGTGGACACTGTGAAGAAAAGAGCATTTCTTAGATCACTCTGCTTTCCACTATCTCCTCTCCTGGCCCCTGACTGTTCCTGTTAGTTTTGGGGGTTTCTGCTGCTGATACGGAAGAGAAAAATTCGATTTCTGTGTATGAAGTACGGAGCTCATACGGATGGATATTAAACACACAGGCAACGATACTGCATGGGATTGTCTCCACTGGGAGCTTGCACAAAGGGGAGAGCCAGGCTCTGAGTGTTCCTACAAGGAGAGCCTCAGCTGACCTGCCAGCCATGGTTGCTCACCAAATGCACGCACCCAGCCACGCAGCAGAGAGCTGGCCCATCGGGCAAGCGGCAGCTCACGGGGCTTTGTTTGCCTGCACTTCCACGGGGATGAGCACAGCTCACTGCAGTAATAGCTGGTGATGGGGAGTCATCTGCTTGCCCTGTGCACAGTCGGTGTTAATTCAAAGTGAAGCGCCCGGTTCTGCTGTGCCAGACACAAATGTGTGCACATTGGGAGGCACGTGTGGGAGATCTGTTTTCTTCATCCAAGCAGGTTTCTAAGAAAGCCCTTTTGGTAATCAGTCTGAAAGCTTGCTGAAGTGAAAATTAAACCACTTTAAATCCTGTTATGGAAACATACCCATCGCAAGCAAGAGCTGGATTTCTGTAGTTGCCACCCAATAAATACTGAGGCCCAGTTCCGATGTCAGACCAGCTTTACCTTGTGCATGTCCTCCGATGTCTGGTTTTCCGGTTACGAACTGCAGTAACTGTGATCAATCAGGCTTTAGATTCACTAGCCACGGGCTGTTTTATTAATGAATCTGCATCCCATCTTTGTTTTTTCACAAGCTCATCAAATCTCTTCCAGATCCTGTTTACATTACATTTCATCTGCAGCACACTTTTGTATCATCCAATTTGGAATTCCTGATTCTGCACCAGTTCCTCAGACCAGATCCTCGGTGTACCAAATAACAACACGTTCCTGAAATAAAAGAAAAATGAAAACATGAGAGCTTTCAGCGAAGTGCGAAGAAAAACCATTGATTTCTAAGCGATACTATCCTTCCAGGCTGAGAGCAGGCTATGGACAGACATTTTTTTCAACATGCTGTCTGTATGTGTGTTCTTAAAGGCTAGAATTGCCTTCCTGTGGACGCTTTAAAAGAAATCATGTACTTTTCTCCTTAGCATTGTACATTTTCTGTTTTGGGCACATGGGTTTTATGAATATTTGGCTTGACTGGCTAAAGACATCAATGTGACATGATGCAATGTGTTATAAATGTCTCAGATCAAATGCAGAATAAGGAGAAAAAGATTTAGAATAGAAGTTTATTAAAAACACATACATACTGCCTATTCTAAACGAAAAAAAAAAAAATCACTAATGTTCCCCTGTTGCATCAATGCCAGAACATTATGTTTGCAAATAAGAATTTAGCACTACAAAGACAATGCCCTAGATTAACTAAGATCCCATTTCACAAAACCCTATGGCAATAGTCTGCAACATCAGTCACAGGAGAAGATATAACACAGACGCGTTTGTGCCCTCATGCAGCTGAACTGAAACAAAACAAAGAGTGAATTAGGCTGAATATCTTACTGTGTGCAACGTATTGTACAACAACGCACCTTTGGGAATGTGTCACAGGGTTTGGTAAATTGAAAACAAAATAAACAGATCTATGGGAATAAATAACATCATATTAGATGTCTGCTGCATGTAGACTGCATTAGCTTACAGTCACAACCAGGCGTCAGTTTTCCCAATAGTTTTCAATGCCTGTGAAACGCAGATGATCTGAAACCCCTGCAAAGAAATGGTTAGAGCTGGGGGTAGGGGCAGAGGGAGGGGCGCTGCCACCCTCCGCTTGCCCACCCTTCCATGCACACATGTGCACTCACACCCGCTCTCTTTCTCTCAGTTCCACACAATTTCAGGCAGATGAGAGACCAGTTTGTCCCTTGCTGCTTGGCACACATCAAGTCAACATGGCCATTTCTGGAGCAGTGCACTGAGTGGAGGAATTTTCCCATCCCTATTTGTGTAAGGGTGCTGGCCACCCGGGTTACCTCCAGCCTGATGTGCGTGGCCACTCCAGCCAACATTGCTCCAGGGGCTCCTGCAGCCCCTGCCAAAAGAGCCAGCGGCCGGCTGGTGGGTTTTGGTGTGCCTGGGAAGAGGGATAAAGCACTGCAAGGACACCTGGTCCTGACACAGCTATGAAACGCATGGCTTTGGAGGTAGCTGTGGAGAGGCAGGTACTTCACTGAGTCTCATCTTCAATCACAGCCAAATTTAGTTGAGGTATTGAAAGCATTTTTTTACTTCTAAGCCATATGGGGCCAAGGTCTACTTCCAAGTACATGGGTGAAACCCCACTGATTTTAGTGAGATTGCTTGGATGAACTGAACTTAAAAGATCAGGCCATATTTATCTCAGCAAAAGTTCAAGCTAATTCATTTTCTCTCCCTTTCTCTCTCTCTCTCTCTCTCTGTGTTTTGCTTAGCTTATAGCTGAGTAAAAGGAGCACAGATCTTGGAGACGGCTTTTTAAATATAAAATTCTCTTTATAACCCCAGACCAATATGTCATTCTGCGATTACAAAAAATGTACTCTTCCCAGAGAAAATCCTTCTGAAGCAACCATTGGCTTTATCCAGTCTGAGATCTAAGCACCAGCATTTGAATTCACGTATATCAGAAAAAGGCGTAGATCTGCAATGGAGCAAAACGATGGCCTGCAAATTGTCATGATTCCCATCAAAAGCCTGTTTCTTCCCTTTAAGTTGCAGCGATATGCCTTGAGATGAAATGCAAAAATAACAAGGGACACAGAGAGAAAATGATATTTTAATAACATTTTAGTCTGAACACTCTCAGGAGATAAAAAAGTCTGATGAAGAAGTTGGGGGAAATTTTAAAATTCAGGTAATTGATACTCTTGACTCCGCTAACTCCTTCTGGCTTAGGGACACGATCAGGTCCCGCTTTGCTCTCCAGCTCGGGTACACCAGTGGCCCTTTTCCAGGGGGTGGGAGACACCTTGCCTGGCACTGCTGGGCCATGGTTAACTAACATCCTTGTCATTTTTATTTCCTTCCATCCTCACTTGTAAGAGGCTGTTTGAAGGCTGCTGTTTTTCAGGTTTGCCCAGGGGTGTGCTGTCTATAGATGTTTAAGACAGCTGGGTTTTGTTACCTAACTTTTGAAATGTATTTCTCATGAGAAAGAACTTAAGATAGTGTCCTCTTTTGGCTAGCCTTGGAGATACTTGTGCTCTCACTCATACACATATGAAGTTCCCCCCACCATCTCAAAAACTGGAGGGCCTGTATCTGACCTTATCTGCAGGATCAATATTTTCCCCTTTGGGTTCCTGAATGCATTCAGGCATTTTTAATTTGATTTCTCTATTCACACAGACACGATGAGGGAAGGATTGAGCTGACAGCTCTCATAATCAGCACTCATTTTCTTTTGCCAGTGTGTCAAAATTGTATTTCCATATTTCCTTCCTCTAGTATTTTACCTGTAGTCTCCAAAGGCCCATGCCAGCATGGTGCACTAGGACCAGATTTAGGAATTAAGGTGTCACATACACTACGGCCACGAGCAGTGCTGCTGACGGCGATGTTCTTGCTCAGCGGCTACAAGATCACTGTGCACTTCAGTGTTCTGTAGAGCCAGGGTTTAGTGTGCTGTGCTTTCAGTGTTTAGACAAACACCAGAGCTAGACGTCTGGTGGGGGATGGAGCTCTGCAATCCTTCACAGAGGGAGAAGAAGGAAAGCCCAGCTCCCGCCAGTTAGCTTATTGCCAATTATAACTTTCCATGCCCCAAATTCCATGCCCTGCACTTTCTCTGTGTCGTGACCTCATTCATGACAGCAGGCTGCTACTGTGACTCATGAAATAGCATACAAGTGTTACGCAGGACTTGACCTCTGCAGCTCTGCTAAACACCTGATGGACTCTGGTTTGGGAAGGGGGAAGGAGGTAGGAGCTCCTGCTGTAAGGATCAGAGGCCTCCCCCAGGAAGCAGGGGAACCACTTGTCCATCCCTTCTCTTTTCTCTTGGGTGTCCCCATCCAAAGATTGTGAACTCATCCTGATCTAGCTTGTTTGACTCAGCATCTGCCACACCAGGATCAGTGTGATGTCCCTGTGGCCTGCAGAGCAGAAGGGAGACTGAGGGGAGTGGTGGCAGCAGGAACAATACCAGCCACTGAGGTACAGGAGCTGCCCACCCAGAGCCAGTGGGTGGGGGAGACCTCCCACAACCACCACAGCTCCTTCCAGACCCATGGGTGAGGCTTCAGCTGGGTGGTGGCTGCCCAGTGCCTCAGCAAGCTGGCCCTCCCTAAGTCATGCAGCTCATGTATTAGATGTAGAGGGCTGATAGCAACACACTGGCTGCTCATTTTGCAGCCTGTTTATCACAACACAGCTGTTACACTTGGCTTTTCTCCTTCCTCCAGGCTTTAAGGTCCCCAGGTCTCCAGCAAAACTGTAGGGTTGAGAGTGAGACAACCCCCAGCAAAGGGAGCCAGGGAATTTGTGTTTTAGCTTCCCCAAGGGTGAAGCATGGGAGGGCTGGACTGGGGGTTTCTTTATTTTGGGGGAGGACCTCTTCCTTTGCAGGCTGAGCACAACCTGTGCTGCTGGGGCCAGCTCTTGGCTGCACTCAGGTTCAAACACCATTTTAGGTCACCAGTGGACACTCATTTCATGGTTACCTCACAGTCCATATTGAGCGGCTGGGGCAGCTCTGCCCAGGCAGGGCTCACCAGAAAGGAGGCCTGACGCCGTATCTGGCTCACACCAGCACTGTCACCTTTTCAGGGCCGTGACACCCAAATCTGCCACTGAGTGAAAGCCAAGACACCAAAATGCCCTCCCATCAGGAGTGCCAGAGGGAAAACCTACTTATCCTTTCTGTCCCCTGGGAGGGGATAACGCCTAACATTTACGTGGACAGCATGGCTCAAGAGCACTGTTACATGTGGGCAGATATCATGTGTGCAGGTTTGTAATCCTGCCTGCCTGAGTCAATATGGGCAGCTTCCTTAATAAGTCTGTAACAAGGGAGTGCAAATAAATCACATGCATTTTTGCCTGCTTCAGGGCTGTTGCATGGCTGGAGGGGTTTCTGGAGACCATCTCTGCAAATTTCACCAGCAGTGCTATGAGGGCTGTCCCATCAGAGAGTATGAAAGGCATGTGGTCACTGATCGAGTGTTACATGGCTCAGCTCCTCACCAAGGCTCCTGATGTGCCCCCAAGATGTGTCACTCTGTGGAGCAGCAGCACATGCGTGGCTGGGTAACATGAGCCCCTCCATGGCCACTCTGCTCCTTTATACCAGCCTTGGTGAAGATGGTGTAATGTGAATACACCCATGATCTGGAAGACATATTTTAAAAGCCTCTTGACACCAGAAAATAAATATATCCACCCTTATCCTCAGGATAACACCACTAATGCTGACTATGAGCATAAAGAAGACCTGGATGGCTATACAGTATCCTCACCTCAGGATGAAGGCCTTAAAGTACTACCTGCAGTGAATCAGGAGGTAACCATTTCAAAACCACTTACAAGACTTAGGAGCCTAAATACTACTTATTTAAAGTGACATTGTCACGTGGGATCTAAAGTCCTACTGAGTGTTTCCAAACTAACCAAGCTAAAGCGGTATCTGATGAACCTAACTCAGATCAACAAGGTCCAACAACCCTGGCCGTCCATCACCTTCCATTTAAACAGATGAGTGAAAAAGCACTTACCTGCAGGAGGGACGTTATTTGGGATGCTCTCGGCTCTTGATTTCATATGAGCAATTTGCATACTGCTCTTAGTTTTCAATACCAGTGCCAAAGAATTTATCCTTCCCCAAACCATGCAAAAGGTAAATATTCATAAAACTTCTGTGTGCAAAGGCAGCAGAGAGAATTCAAATGTGTCTGGGAGGAATCTCTTTTATTTTCCTCAGGTACAAATAAAGCACCCCCCATCCCCTAGCTCCCTCTAGCTCTCCTTTTAAATCTCTTTTTAATGTCTTGCTTTTTACTGCTAATCATTTTTCCCCTCTGCTAATGATGCTAACCTTAGAGCCTGCTGCAAACTGACTTGTTTCATGTCAGCCTCTCTCTATTGCCCACTTTTGTTAAGCCACAAAGCAGGTTTCAGTCTATTCAACGTCAGCTATTTCTCCGACTTGAATATTAGTTGCCTATTTCAAAGGCATCTCCAAGCCCACAGTATTTCTGCACAGATACCTCTATTATTGTCTGTCATTGGGATAAGCTGGGCTCCTCTCCTGCCTCTCTCACCCCCCACTTCCTTCCTATGTATGTGGCAAAGTCTCTCTCTGCTCTAATAGCTCTCCTGAGAGCAGGGTGAAGCAGGTCTTTACAGAGGCCTGTTAATTTTAAAGGACAAGCTTTTTATATTAACACCCCTGTGGCAGTTTGCTCCTTGTGCAGCGGACTGTATCCCCACCATTTACCCGGAATTAAGGCGCACAAGGACTGAGCCTGCTCCCCATTGGGAGCTGCTGGATGATGCCAGCCCTGATTCCCACCTGCCTCCAGCTGCAGCGACCATCCCCAGATGTCCCCAGGCAGTGCAAAAGGGAACCAAGGTGCCCATTGCCTGGCTGGTGCTGACCCACAAGGTGTATGGAAGGATCTGCTTCCTTAACAGAGGCTGCATGTACAGCCATCCTTCCCTTCCAAAATCAATTTTCTCCCAGGTGTGGGGTTCTAAGGGGGGTGGTTTTATTGTCTGCAAAGCTCTATTGTCCTACGTCAGATTGTTTTTTCCAGACAGTTTGTGAGAAGCCACAGAGATATAATACTAAGTGTAGCAACATTTGTACTCGCTGGGTGACTGAGACCATTTCGGCAGCTGGAAGTAACCAGGAGGAGGTTTTTCTCTGTGGATAAAAGATTGTTAAATGGTAACTATTTAGCATAAATTATGTCTTCTGGCTCAGTAATCACCTCTCAGTTCAAAAGACATACCCTGGCACCGGCGCAGGGCTCCTGCTCCCCCCGTCAGGGTGGGCAAACCCCTTGGAGAGACTGACCCCTTAAATTGAAATCAGACACTCGAGGCTTGCGATGGGGGACAACTTTTATCTCTTTCTCTGTGAGACCTCCCTCCCCTTCATCCTTCTCCCCCCACCCCCACGCTTCCCATCCCAAAAGAGTGAAAGGAAAAAATAAGAAAGAAGGAAGGAAAGAAAAAAGTCTGTTTGGTGCAAAGGGAGAATTTGCGGTTATTGCTAATGTTAGCATTTCCCCTTGCTTTTTCGGTTTGTTTTTTTTTTCGCCTTGCTTTCCTGGCATACAGGTAAAATAACAAAATAAATCCCACAAAGGGCTTTCTGCCAGGCTGCCTTTGGAAGTTTGCTTAAGTGGCCTTAAGTAAGATAATAAGCAAGGAGTGTGAAAAGAGGAGACTTTGTCTTTTCACATTAGCAGCAGCCCTGTTCAAGTGGCAGTATCTATGAAAATGCTGTTCAGCCTTTAATGAGACTACAGTGTGTTAGTGTACCAGTCTAATTAATCCCATATTTTCACACAGCATAATTACTGAGCCGGGGCTGAATTATTTGGCTACTGGAGGTGGAGCAGTGCCTGCACTGTCCTCTGTCTCTGCTCCTCACAATTTATTATGCTATACAGCAAGACACCATTGAAACCTCCTAGTATAGGACTATCTGTCATCTCTACATTATCAGTAAAATACACTACCTTCCATACTGTGCTACAAGGGCTTTAGCAAATTGCTATTTTTATGGGATATGATAAAGGAAATGCTACCTTATGTTCAAATTTTTAACTGTCTCATGTGTGGAGTGTACAGTTGCACTTCATGCACGCGGTTCAGCGAGGCCTTATTTGCATAGCCACAGCCAGGGTGGTTTTCACCCCACTACTTTGCTCCCATTCAGTCCCCCTCATTTCTTTTCTTCCTCTCTTTTTCCTTTTGTTTTAATTTTTCTTTATCTGTTTTCTTTCTTTCCTTCTTTTCTTTCTTTCTTTCTTCCTTCCTTCCTTTCTCCATTCCTCCCTTTCTTCCTTCCTTCCTCTCTTCCTCCCTTCCTCCCTTCCTCCCTTCCTTCTTTCTCTCTTTCTCTCTTTCTCCATCTTCTCTCTTCCTTTTTCTCTTCTCCTCTCTCTTTTTCTTCTCTCTCTTTCCACTCCTTTAGCAAGCCAGTCACCCCTATACTTCCAGAATCTCCACCTTTCCTGGCATTAAGCTTTTTCATCCCTTAAAGTCCTTTCTTTCCCACCCCTCCTAGTTTGTGTTATTCCTTGAAACATATTTTTTGCACATTATTATTCACCTCTGATATATGATCTTGCCATTTTGGAACTGGTAGAGCCCCCTACCCCCTGCCCTCCCATAGGAGTTCAGGGAGATTTGTGGTTTAAACATTTACTCACTTGCTAGTGTTTCTGCGACTGGTTTAATAGTATCTTTTTAATGGAAGGCCAAACACTACATTAACTATGTGGAACTGTTTTAGAATTATTCTTTTCAACAACAAAAAAAGAGGGTTGTACCCTGTAAATTTTAAAACCAGCCTTAACAGTACATAAGGCTATTTTGTTATTGTGTATGGTTTCCATACATTCATTGTGAGATATATGGATGTATGTATACCCAGGCAAAGTGAGATCTCAAAATAAGGAAAACCACATGCTTAATAGCACAAGCGGGAAAATTACTTCTCCAAGTTTTTAACCAAAGAGTGGCCCCAAGACTTGAGCCTGTTTCTACACAATCTTAAATCTAACGAATTCAAGGAGCAATAAAGTGAATTTCATTACACCTTTGCTGATACAGTGATCAAGTATTGGCCCTGACACTCCGAAGCTCTTCCATATGTGCACAAGGGAACCCGAACAGCTTGCACTGCCCCCCAGATTAGTGATGCCACACAGGGTCTTTTATCAGTCATCTTGGGGCAGCTGAAAGTAGCCCAAGTTCAAGGGTTAAGCACAGTTAAATGTTAACAAACTTCAGCTTGTCAGACTTTGCAGGCCTGGCCAGGCTTGCTATCGGGCAGCATGGCTTCTGGGGGAGGCTGGTCTTTGGAAGCAGATCTCTGATAGGAACCCTGCAGAGCTGGGGCTTCCCACTCCTGTGTGAGGCAGAGAAAGCACCCATGTATGCACACTTAGCAGCTGCAGAGATCTGGGGAGCTCTCTGCACCAGGATGGGCTTAATGCAGATTTATTTGCATGTTTGCTGCCACGTGGGCTATCCAGATAGAAGTTTCTGGAGGACTGAGAGTGCTCTTCACTGGGCTGTGAAGGGAAAGTTCAAAGTGCATAAGCAAGGAATAGCTCTGTGAGAGCAGCAAGGAATTGCTAAAGCTTGGTCTTCACTGGCTCTGGCACATGGAGAGTTGACTCTGCTGAGGATAAGGGCCATGGAGAACTGCCTTTGCTGAGGATAAGGGCTACAGCAGTGTCCACAGGTCCGTGTAGGGCCTGGCTGCATGTTGCATGGAAATACAGATCACTACATGCTGCAGCCACAGCTTGGTCTCTGGCTACTTCAGAAATGAGGACCAAGGTCTTCAGGAAGCTAGCATTAGGCTGACTCTGGTTCTAGAAATTTGGAGGGAGGTTATGCAATTTAAACCTAAAAGGCCTTATGGGTGTCTCATTTTCCAAAACCAAGATGGTCAAATCACTTGAAGGTGCCTCAAGCTGTCAGCTCTTCCATGTGACACCCCAAATCACTGGCTACTTTTAAAGTTCATGTCTGCACGTGGTCTGTACCATATCGGTTCTTCTGTCTAAATACACCATGAAGTTTATTCTGTCCTTGCATTCCTGGATTTTGCGGTGAGGCTGCTTCCCCATCACTCTTCATATCTGTTAGAATGTCCTGTCCTGTGAGCTGTCTCTTCTCAAGGACTTTTCAGAGCACTTCTCATTTCTACTTCTCTTCTCACTTCCATCTGCTCTTTGCTGCTGCTTAGGCTCCTTAGGCTGAGCTTTAAATTCTCTTCCATCACCCACTGTTGCCCTGATTCTTCACTTGTCTTTGAACCTGTGTACCCATTCAAGTCCTAAAACTGGCCTGCTGCAAGCTTTCTTACAGCTTCTTTAAAAAGTTCACTGAGTTTGTCCTGATTTGTTGTATTTTGGTGGCAACCTTTAAAACACTAAAACATTTATGCACATTTGGTCCCCGAGGTACTCGGTTATTTCCCTGAGCTTACAGAAAAGACCTCTCAGGATGTGACATTTCAAAACCATGGGGTGGCACCTCAGGGTCAACGCTGGCTTTTACTGCCAACTGCACTGGATCATTAAACTGCTCTGCTGGGGTCTGGTTTGGGCTGAACCAGGGTTGGGAAAGCACATTCTGCAGCTCCATGGAGGCCAGCACCATGCATGGAGGACGCACATTTTGTAGGTGACTGTTTCTAATGGCCTCCCCACTGCTGCTAGCTCCTGTGTGCTCACAAAGAGCAGTCCCGCTCAAGGTGGGTCACCTTGCTGCTTTGTTTTTCTCTTTCATCTCTTTATGTAACATTTTCTTCTAATTCTACTTTTGCTCTGGTCACGGAGCTGAACGGGAAGCACCAGGCAACAGTGTAGAAGCTGGCATTCACAGCTGTGGAGGTCACACAAACCCAACCAACAGATGCTGCACAGATCGAAGATGTGAGGAGCGCACCACCGATGCTCAAGTCTACCTTCACCTGATTTGGGTGGCCCTGATTAACTGCTTGTAGCTGTGCTGCCCAGGTGATAGGACAGCAGTTGGTGCCTATGCTGAGGCTGCCAGTGAAGATCCGTGTTGTGATTGTTTATTTGTGACAAGGACTCCTATGAACAGCTCGTATGGAGCAACTAGTAAGCAGTAAAGTGGTGATAGACCATTCCTGCATCCTGTATGTGATCTTTCAACTGAAGGCTGAGGTACACAAGGTAAGAGGATTCAGTCCATATTTTGGACATGTCTTTGCTTCTCAAGGCCTAATAGTGCAATTCCAGTGCTCCTTGACTGGTTTTGACCCCTTAAGCTAATGACCATATAGCAAAGTGGATGCAAACCTCAAACATAACTGGTTTATAAATGCATTTCAAAAAATAGGTTTCCATCAGTGGTTTTGCATGCCATGTTGACCCTCTGTGCCAGGCACACCGAGCTCATGAGTGTCTCTGCAAGTTACCCAGTGTTCAAGAACTTTAAAAGAAACAGCTGGGATTTAATATTAGGTGCACCAACTTACTATGACATGTTCAACCTTTAAAAAAAATGAATGATTTCTTTAAAAGGTTGGATGTCTCATGCTAGCATCAGAACAAGCAACTTGGGGTGGGGAAAAAAAGAAATCAAGAAGCACCACAAATAGAGAAATGAGATAAAAAACCCAAGTGTGTGCTGAAATGGTGTGGAGAAATTTAATTACCGGAAGGCTTGATATAAATAAGACATTACATGACCCCTTCTGCCAGTGGGGGATCTCTGGAGGTGACAGACAAGTAAGGCAGGGTCTTAATGAATAGCCTTTCCCTAAAATTCTTTGCTGTGGGCTCAGCATAAACCTTTGCATAAAAGTGGGAGCCTGTGAGCAGTAGGAATTATTTATTTCAAATGTGCTGCTCAGCAAAACGTGGCAAAATTCCTATTCCCAACTAGAAGAAAATCATATTTCATGGCTGTAATGCCATTAAGCAGGATACAGCGATTGGCAGCGGGGAATAGGGGTGGGAGGGAGGCCCACCAGTTGGGGGAAGGGAGTTTTTGCCTGCTAGGGCCTTGCTGGATTCCTCCACGAGTCATGTTCTCACCACTGCCATGTGGCAGAGAGAAGCAAAGCTGAGAGGTGGAGGGTAAGAGCCTCCACTTGAGACCAGAGATGAGCTTTCCCTGGTGGAAATAAACATTGAACTTATTAAAGGTGAACCCAGCAGGGTTATAGAGATTGCTCTAAAGAAGCAGTAGCCTTTTAATGGAGGATGGGGTTGCTGTTAAATGCACTGGAAGAAATCCTGTGGAGATTGTCAAAAAGTTAAATCACTGGCTTGGGTCATAGCCCAACATGGGTGATCAGAGGCCACCAGGGGCTGAGCAGTGCTGCACAAGAGAGGTTCCTTTGTGATGCACGGAAGGAACACAGATGTGGGAAAGAGTGGGCACAGCTCTCCCCACAGCCACCTGCAGTAAGCAGGCTGCAGGGCTGGGAAAGCAGGTAGATACGTGATCAAGGGCTCTCAGACACGGTCAGAAAAGGAACGTGAGCAAGATGTGCTGGTAGAAAGCATGTGGGGAAGACAAGATGAGGCTGTTGGCCTTGGGAAGAGCCCAGCAACAGCAAGGCCCTGAAAGAGAATACCCGAGCTCTAAGGAGTAGTTTGGGTTTTACATCTTGCTGCTGTAGTGTTGGGATGTGCATCCATGTTCTAGTGTACGTGTGAGTGTTTATGGACTAACTGGACTGCTGCTCAGGAATAAAACCAGTGTTAAAGCCAACAAAATGGTTTTAAAAATACCTATAGTATATTGATCGTAGACTATTAAATCCCTGGCAGGAGTGGGTAGATGTATGAACTGGGAAGAGCAAAATTCCCTTAGTGTCTCAGGGAGGGGAGGTCAGTATTTCTTTGGTGTTCAGTCCAGAGAAAAACATGGAAATGAGAGGAGATTTATGCCCTTGCTGGAAGATCATCAATCACTCAATCAAGAGAACAAGCCAAGACCTTCTCTCATTTCCCATGGACAATGCAGGGCGCCACACTCATTGTGCTGATGCTTGTGCTGCCTTGGCGAGAGAGGGTCTCTCTGATCAGCCCTATCAAGGCCAGCCTCACGCTTGGGAAATGACGGTGCCAGTGGAGCAGGTCTCCATGAAAGGTCACCATGCCTTGCCAGAGAAGCTGCTCTAGGGATGCAGAGCTGCTGTCGATCAGCCTGGCTCCAGGCTGGCAGCGAGGTTATGTGGGCAGCACAGCACCATGGGCATAGCCCACACCGATCCTTCCTGATGTACCTTCTTCCACCAGTGATGGAGCGGAGTATATAGTGCAATGGGTACATCTCTGCAGAGGTGTTTCGTTCAAAGCAGGCAAATTGACAGGCTTCCCTCATAAAACAGTAATGCAGCTTATACATGAAAAATAGATCATCAAAATCAGCTTTCTCTCAAGTAAGATAATTCTGACATTACTTAAAATACTTCAGACTTGTCAGTAAAATCTCAATGTCGTTAAAATTAACTGGCATATTTAAAGATTGACTTGCTTGCTTGCTTTCAACTCCCAGTCAGCCTGACATGGGGAGGGCACTTACTATTCTTATCTTTTACACACTTGTATTTCTTGGCCTTTAACAGCTTCTTCGGCAGCGCGCACTGCTCTGTCTGCCAGGGATAACGGGTGTCACTGGTTGCTGCTAATCCATTATGGCAAGCTGTCTAATTACCACTGGTGTAGCAGTAAATAAAATGCAGGTTCACTTGCTGGCCTGCTCCTTATCCCTCATCTGAGAAGTGGGCAAATGTTGTATCACCCCAATTATTGCTCCATTTACCTGCATGTTCCCTTGACTACGGCACTGCTAATTACTTACTTTGTTAGGCAGAAGAAATATTAGGTATTTATTTCATTTGCTGTGATGATAAGAAATACAACTCCTATTATTTGTCCCCTGGACTAGGAAATTCCCTTTGCGGCAATCCTTCTAGCCTGTGTGCATAAATAAAACCTCATTTTACTCTAGCATAGCTTTGGTACCTGAAAAGAAATCACATTTTGATTAGGAAAATGTTCTTTCTCTTCTCTCTAGTGTGGGAAAGGCAAGTTGGAAAGGTTTGTGAAGTGGGATGGGATCTCATACTGAACCAAACAGTTTATTATTGAAACTGTTCTGCAAGATACCCACATGAAATCACTGATCTTCAGCAAAAAACTGTCCTTCTGGAGGTGCTTGCCTTTCGGTGAGGAACTGGAAATTGGGAGCAGTTTCAGTCTGTGTCTGACTAGATATGATTTTCATCTTAGACATTTTCAGTTGTTGATCCTAGACCCTTGGCTGCAGCCATCTCTTCGCTTGGACTCCAGCATCATGAGATCATCCACAGTAAAAATGCTGATTAGTAGCTGGCAAAAGAATGTGAGTTAGCACTCCATTTAATGGCAAAGCAACAGAGAGAAAAAGCAAGTGTAACCCCTGAAACAAGAGGATCAGTCCAGGTAAGGCAGCAGGAGGAGCAGGCATAGCAACAGCATCTCCATCTCTGAGTTCTTTCCAGGGAGCACCATGCAGGCAATGAGAAGTCACATGATACCTAATGAAAGCAAACCTAGAAAGGGTCCAAAGCCTCCCAAGACCCTGACTGGTACTCTGTTGACTCTACTGAATATCTTTTCACCTTACCCAACTTCTATCAAACTCTCAATTTTTGCCTAAAGCAGTTATACTTCACTGGGATCTCTCTTTTTGGCAATGCAGTCTTAAATAAATCTTTTTGAAAAGGTGTCCTGAAATGGGTGTCTGAGATAAACTCCACAGTGTGTGTTTGTAGGGAGTTTTTTTTGTATGAAGAATTTGATGGATGACTCTTGGTCTTCTTAATTTTTGTGGTCCTCTAGAAATTGTCCAGTGGTAGTACAGACCCCTTTAGAGATTTTGAATGTCTAGGTGGCCACAGAGGACGCAAGGATTCCCTTTTCTTGATCACCTTTGGGTGTTTTTGGAAGTATCCATTTCCTCTGCTTTGAAGCCCAGTGAGTCCTGCACCCTAAAATGTCCACAATTAATGAGCAATGGATAAAAAAGAAGTAAAACGGATAGAGAAGAATGTACAGGTTAATTAAAAATATGTGTATATTTATACACATGCACATATAATGTAAGTTTTTCAGCTGAACGCCTTTCAGTTTTGTTACTTGTGTCATTCGGCGCACCTTTGTGCCATTAGCCTTGGTTTCACTTACTTTGCAGCTTGCCTTTGAATTTCAAGGTGTCAACACGTGAAACAGAAATTTGGATCAGCAGCAGTGTTGGGATTTCGCTTCTGACAATACCAGAAATAAAGAATAAAGGGCTACAGCTGGCTGAAATGAATGTCATATGTAGTCCCGCTTCTTAAAATATTCAAAATGCTCAGACCTCAAGGACATAATTTAAATGTTCACTTTAGCCTTCTGCATCGCCTTTAAACAAGGCACTGGCACAACACTGCTGCCTCATTTAGACTAAGGAATAATCAAAAATCTCTTGTGTTTCCTGGCACTGGGAGGGAGGGTCTTTGGACGTCTAGATTTTGAAGACTAGAAGAGTCTCACCTTGGGAGCGTTAATTCCCAGATGAAAGAGACATGCTTTAAATACTACTACCAAAGAAAACCCAATTGTTTTAAACAGAAGAGCAAAACTTCAATTTCTTTTCAAATCCATTCTGGGTTGGGGGGGATTCACTGCTTGAGTGTTGGCTAGTTGAATTTGCCTTCAGGGTCTTGCAGCTGAAGTCTCCTTGGTACCCAGCGGGAAGGAGGAGGTTGTGGTGCAGCTCCCTGGTGCTGTGGGAGCAGGCCAAATGAGGCAGAAAAGCACAGCCCAGAGAGCAGTCCTGGATCTAGGAACGCAGCCAGGACACTTCAGAGCAATCTGGAGAAAGGAAAAGAAAACAGCATCAGGAAATGAGAGATCCTAAAAGGATCTCTTCCAAAAGCTACCCCAAAAAATCAAATGAAGGGAAAGAGGCAGAGATCAGAAGCTGCTTCCATCACTGCCGCACGCCGAAGTGCCCTGTCTGCAAACATGACTGACATCATTGAAGAAGAATGTAAACTTTGATTTTAAAAAAATACTGCTTGCTGCTGCTCCTCTTTGGCAGCAGATCTCATTTCTTTGGAGTATTTTTATCTGATTACGTATGTATATGCACATATATAAATATTTTGTTAAAAGCAGAAGGATACTTCTCCCTTTCTTCCCCACACTTGCAGCAGAGGCTGTGCACCATTCAAAGCGGGCTTCTTCTGAGAACTTCCATGTGTGTGGCTGGAGGAAGAGGAGAGCAAAATGAAAATTATAAAGTAGTAGTAATAACAATAAAAATAACAAATAAGCCGAGTGAGAAATAGAGGACTAATTCAAGCTGTGTCCTTTATACCAATAATAAATGACCCAGCACTGGGGAAAGTGGGTTGCTAAATTAAAACTAATGTGGGAGGTGTGTGTCCCTGTCCTCCACCCCATTACTCCACCCCAGCCACGAGGATGTATGCTGGGGGCTCGGGTGTCTTCCCTCCCTCCCTTCAATCTACCTAGCCAGAGCCCTCTCCCTGCTTGACAGCTACCGCAAGCCCAAACTGACAGCTCTTCAAAATCCGCCGAAGAAACCCAGCATTAATTAAGTCATTGCTGGACTGTAATTTCTTTGAGAAGTAAAAAATTCTCACACAAGAAAAGGTTACAGAGACCTTTTCTGTGTCAAAATTACCATGCTGCATGAATATTAATGCTCTTAATGAAGACAACCTTTGCTTCATCAGGAAGGTTCTGGAGCAGGTGCCAAGCCTGAAGTCTCACTCTGCGGATTTTCTACTCTATGAAAGTCGGCACAATGCAATTTTTCCATTAAAATCAACATTTCCCACATGATCACGTTTTTTTTTCTTCTTCTTTACAGATAGGCGGAAAAAGGGGGGGGAGAAAAAAAATCCCTCTGCTTTGAAATCAAACATTTAAAGGTTTCATTCAACACATTAATCAGTGCTGAGAGAGAGGAGAAGAGGAGGAGGTGGAGCAGGAGCAGGAGGAGGGGGTGGAGGGGGGGATCTGCCTTATTTATACAGATCTCGCGTGCGCTTCCATAGATCACAGCCACGTTCATGTCGCGCACTGCCCCAGGGTGCCACCTGGCACATCCTCTCCAGAAAGACTTGGTGGGCTCGTCGGGGGACACCGGGATGGGAGCAATGGGAAGGGGCTGGGGTGACGGTGTCATCATCGTTGACCTGCTTTGGATGAGAGCCCCAGCCTTAACTCTTTGGGCATGCCAAGTATGAGCACCATGAGGTTTGGCCACCTGGGAGGGCATGGCTGAGGGGGGCATCAGCAAAAAATGGGGGAGCAGGGAAAGGGGGACTCTGCCATGGAGTGCAGGGGAGGGAGTGGAGACACTCGGTCATGAAGGCATTGGGGATGTGCATTAGCACAAAATGATGGAGGAAAGGGCTGTTTGCTTGGCTCTTTCTCGAGGAGAAGAGGGTTCTTGATGGCACTGCACTGGAGAAACTGCACTGCCTTTGTACTGAGCCATTTCACTGGCATTTTGCTTCAAATGAGGAAAGGGAAAGAAATTATGAGGAAAAGTGTGGAGAAATGCTGAGGACAGAATAGAGGCTGCAGCTTTAGAGGGGAAAGCGAAGCAGGTAAAAGCCACCTCTTTCTCCTTCTTCAAAAGGAGAAAATTATATGAAAACTGCCCATTAATTATATCTTCTACTTCTACTTATTAGGCATTCATGATCTAATAATGGCTGTGGCTAACTTATATAAAAAAAATCTGATTATTTTCTGTTGGGGCATGCAATGCCCTGTATATATTAAAAAGGTAAGCAATGATATATATTTATGGGTACTGATGTAATAGCTATTAGATTTATAATGCAGAGAAGAAACATAATTTTATTAGAAAGAGCAATAGTTCACAATCCTATTATTGTTTATTGCTGACGTCAGTGCTGAACTATAATAAGAATCATGTAACAACTGGAAATAATAATAAAAATGCCGTTTAGATTTGCAAGAAAGTGGATCCTGTAAAACAAAAATAGGGATTGTGGACCTCAGCCCTGAGCTAGCTGGGGATACCTGCCAGCAGCCATTCGGGTTGTGGAAGCATTCATTGTGCAGATAAAGGTTTTTTCCCCCCTGAACCAAAGACAAACCTCTTCCTGACACCAAATCTGCCATGATCCTCACTGCAAGCTTCCCGTGGGTTCCCCGTGCAAGGTGGCCCCATGAGGCTGGACCACTGTGTCCCCCCCCAGGGACAGAGGGACACCTGGGGGGCAGTGGCATCGCCAGACCAACCTCCTCTGGGAGTGACACACAGGCACCAAAATACCCTTTGGCCTCATTTACAGTAACCTCAATAATTCGAGTTTATGAAACCTCACATCCTAAGCCTCGTTAAAGTACTCAACCTACTACTATGCACTTTTTATGGCTAGCCTTTGTTTTATATGAATATATAAATGTATACTTAGACTCTAAATCTTTCATTATAGTTGCCCTAAAAATCTGTTTCCAAGCTGTATCTGGAACTGTCAGCCTTGCTGGTCTTTACTTCTCTGTATTACTTCTTTTTCTCCCCTTTCTAGCAGGTTTTTTTTCCCTTTAGAGCAGTGTTTGCTGACCTTCAGACTCAAGAATTAACTCATTCTCTCGACATCTGTGAATTATTAATGAGGGTGTTTCAGAAAGTTCCTTAGCCACTTCCTTTAAAACTCCTGGGTGCAAATTAATAGAGCTGTTTTTGGGAAAGCTTAATTTTAGCAGGTGCTGCCTCAGATCTTCCTTTGTTGCAGAGATAAATGTTCTGCTCCCGCAGAAACGTCAGACGGGATAGATACACCCTCCAGCTTCATTGCAAATACAGAACAAAAGTGTCTAGTCAACACTTCTGATCTTTCTTTGTTAATCCTGTGAGCTGTCTCTAGCAGTGGCCCCACAACTGTTCAGGGTTTTTCTTGCTCCTTGTAGAGTCTTCTGGGGTCTTTTAGTATCCATCATTCTGCTAGCCACTGATTCTGCACTGATTTCTGTTAGCTTCGTGTGTGTGTATGGAGGGAGGAAGAGGAAAGGAGGGTGCAACAGAATCATTTTTTTAGAGTCTTTGAATATTTCCCAATTTTCATTAAATTTCTTACGGTCAGTTGACAGTCCCACTCAATCATTGCAAAGGATTGCATTAAGCATTACATGGCTGTGCGGCTGGGATGGCATCAGTCCCCACTGAGAGAGAGGTGGAGTGGGTGCCAGAAATACGTTGTGAGGGAGGACAAAGCTCCTGAGCCTGTTCCTGCTTCCTGACGGAATCCAAGTCAAAGTGTACATATTACCATGAAGATGTCCTCTGTGGCCATATGCTGGATAGGTAACTCTGGCCCTCCAGCCTCCCTTGCCTCCTACACTGGTCCTCTCTCTCTCCTGATGCTCACTAGCCCTTCTCTGGGCAAACCCTTTCCACCTTCTTGGTACTTGCTGTTCCCTGGCCCTGTCAAATCCCCCACCCAAAATCCTAAATCATCCACCATCAGCCACCATTGTCCCTGTTCTTTCACTGGGCAGTTAAAAACCTGGTCTGGTCTGACCACAAGTCTATGGAAAGAAATGACCGCCAGCTTCACTTTAAAATAGTGATGGGCCCAGCCATAGGTAAGGTAAGATGAAAGTAGGACACACAATAAGCAAGTGTCGCAAACTTAGAAATATTGATCTGTGACCAGAAACTTGCACTAAAATCTTCAACTGAGGTGCCTCAATATGAAGATGTTAGAAAGGCAGAAAGGTTTGCAAATGTTGGCAAAGTCAAAATCACACACTGAACCAGAGCAGGAACAGAATATTTAGTTCCTTGATTCCAATGAATTGTCTGCATTAAAATAGTAGAAACAGCTGAGATGCTAGATATTCTTATAAATTAGTGGAATTTCAGATTTCCACAGAACAAGGTGATATTATGTCCTGTAATGATACAAATATTCTTACGGGACATGATATCACACTTAAAACCCTAAATTTTTAAAGGTGTTTCAGTTACTTTATATCAGCAGAGTGTCTTTGGAATGAACTAGATTTGCTATTCCATCTGAAGAACAAAGAGAAAAATTTATAGAAGATCAAACAAATAAAAATACATTGAGAAAGACAGTAAGTGATGTCAACGCACTAAGAAATTAAAAACTTTGCATTAGTGTCTGAGCTTTTTTGTTGGTACCCAGGTATTATAAATAATAAACTAAACCGAAATTGTACATATTATAAAGCTGCGTTTTTCTGTAGGGGGTTCTGGTGACATGTACAAACCACATGAGCTTTACTCCTGTGGTTTATCCATGTCACTAATCCCCCTCTATAAAACTAGAGAAGGAAGGCACAGTGGGGAGGGGCAAAACTTGTGTGAAGCTGATTCCATCTTTTGCCTGCATTTGTTTCCAAATTACTTGACAAGTCTTGCCCATGGCTTTCCAGGAGTCTGCCTTGGGATGAATGAACTTATGCAGCAGAGAAATTCATCTTGTGAAAAATGCTTGTTTTGGGTCATTGGAACTATTTGGGAAATATTTGGCTGAAAAATAGGCAGGAAAGTGAACTCAAGTGGAAAATCTGAGATGAAGTATGATCATCTTTATTTTATCTATGTCATTTTTTTGTTCTTAAGACTATATGTAATCAGCTCAGTTCAGTCTCAAATTATGCTTGCTTTCTTTTTCTAAGTGTTTCCACCAGGCAGGAAAAAAAAAAGAGTTCATAATGAAGATATAATTGTGATAAAATCCATATACTTTTAAATATAACTTTCAAATTAGCCTCTGGCTGATTAATTACTGTGAAATTATTTATATCAAATTTATTTGAAATAGCTCTGGACACAAACACATCTCAGCTTTCCAGGTTATCTTGGGGAAGGTTGAGGTCTGCACCAGTTGCTGCCAGACTGTCACCTGGTCCGAGCTCTCACTGGCTTTGAGATACTGAGATGGTAACTCTGAAATGAATCCCTCAGACCCATGTATAGTGTTACAGGACATCTCTTGAGGTTTCAACCTGGGGAAATGGAACCCACTGTGCACCTCATGGGATGGCATTTTAACTTTTCTGTCAAAATGGATGTGAGTTTTGTTCACAGGGAATCTTTTGGGATACCAAACCCAGCAGTGCTGCCTCCCAAATGATGATGATCCTGCCAGGATCACTGCAGGAGTCTCACCCCCTCTCCCCTGCCACTCCTGATACCTTCATCTCAAAGAGATGAAACGGTGAATCTCGCTCCTGGCTCTTGCTGGCCTCTTAGAAAATCCGGGCTTAATCAGGAGGCTTGTTTATGGTACAGCTCCTTGTCTCGCAAGTACTACAGATGCCACTTCGTTGCACCTAAACTGCTTACGAGACAGCACTCTTATCTAATAAGACATAGCACAGCCATACATATTTATTTATATTTGAACTCTTGCCCTCTGTACTATACTGCAGGTCATGCATCTGCTCCAACACCACCTTATTAATTTTCTACTACTCTTCTCCATGGCGGCAACAGTATTTCGAAGCCTGAAAGGAATATTTTCCTTTTTTTTTTCACTTTGATCTATCTCTTTAACTATTTAGCTGCTGAAAGGAGGGGAGTCTGGGCTCCCCAAGCACGGTATCGCAGTGCTCATTGTTGGGAATCGGGACACAGCGAGGATCTCCAGACAATGTCACTTCTCCGCCTGTGCAATACATTGCTGTTCTGTTTTGTACCTTGCTAATTAGAAAGCAGGAAAGAAAAAAATATATTTATATATAAAAGAGCTCCCATCTGACAGACTCAAATTACAAAAGTATTCTGATATAAATTATTTAATCAGTGGGGGGGAAAAAAGAAAGTCACAGTACTAACTATCATTTCTAGACAGAGTATTAACAATTGTTTCTTTCATTGGCTTCTGGTGTCTTATTTTGCGTACCCATCACCAATAAGAAGCTATTGCATGATGCTTACCATAAAATATGACTTTCATCTCTTTGTCTTTGCATTCACTTGCTTCATTTACCTTCCTAATGTATAAAAAGTTTTTAATTTGCCTCCCTCCCTTCCTATTCTGTCACTAGCACTCTTGAAAACTTCTAGAAGAAAAAAGTAAAGACTTTAATTTATATATGGGACCCCATTCTGCCAGCCAGATCTGCCAGTCTTTGAAATACATTCCATGAGTCGCTTGAAGGTATGATCGCAGCTTTATGGCTAGGTTACAAGCTGGTGATAGGAAACCATCCTGATGAATTTGCAGATCTCCAAATCCTCGCCTCCTTTGATGTCCTGTGGTGATGGATGGTCTCCAGGAAGCCAAAGGCTTGCTCAGGATGGCCATGCCCAGTAGCAAAGGGAAACATGCTCAGGGCTCAAGCTTTGCTTAAGGGCAGAGGTGTCCATGCCAGGGGCTTGGTGCCCACCTCTGCACAGAGAGCAGGAAGCCAGGATCAACCTTGGTGTACAGAGGTTGTGTCTGCCCTCAGAGCAGGTGTTCAAACACCAGGCTCTACATGTCCTGCCTGCTTCATCAGATGACTGGAGCCAGGCTCTCCCCTGAGCACTCTCCTAAAGATGGGCCCACATCCCTGGTGTGTGGATGGCAGCTTCAGGTCATTTTTCCTATCGTCCTCTGAAAGTCAAGCCCAGAAGTTCAACAAGCCCCATTGTAAAGAGCCCTTGCACAGTAGGGCTTTAACGAAACAACCAGAAATAACCTAGCACAACCATGATGCTGAACTGACCCAAAGGGTGTAAACCACACCTTTGAACTATTAAAAGACCTAGCCTCTTTCCAAAAGGCAAGAGGTATCCAAGGATGTTGCACAAGAGTCCCCTTGTGTCAACGTGCTGCTGCAAGGCCAGCAAAGCTGTGCTGCACAAAAGCAAGGAACAAACGTCCCTAACCAGCTAGGGGCTGGTGGCAGGCCCCAGAGCAAGATTCCTCATCTGAGAGCCTGAGAATGTGAGCAAAATGTTCTTTTAAAAGACCAGAAAGGCTAATGTGTGCCAAAGTGGGTGTTCATGCATAAGCTGTTTGTGCCAAATCTGAAGGCTGGTCTGGGAGGGGTAACCCTGGGGCCCCCCTTGAGTCAATGCCTGTGTCTGATAAGAGTACAAACACATTGTTTTCTGGTCCCTGTGGTGGGTGAATATGTTTTGATTGCCTGCTGAGATTACATATAATAAAAAACAGAGAGCGTAAAATGTTTTTCCTTTCACAGTTATGTCACATATATATATATAAAATATATATACAGCAGGTTTAAAATCCATATCCTGTTGTTGGGTAAGCAGCTGGAGCTGGATCTATCAAGATTTTTGTGGAAATCTTCCACTTTTCTTCCTGTGAGCTGAGAGCATGGGGGTGGAGGGAGGAGGGGGCAGAGTGTTATCTGAAAAAAACAAAAAAAAAGAAGTAAGAAATTACGCAGCTGTGGCGTTGGGGCTCTTGGGCGGCCTGATGATATGGGCATGGGAAGGCTGTGACGTGGCAGGGCTGCTCCCTCTGAAGTTGGGGTGATGCTGGTGCCCACTGGCATGGGCAGCGCAGCCCAAGCGAGACCACTGGTGCAGCCAGCAGGAACACCTTCAGACAATTCATGCTGACCAAAACCTCTTGGGCTGTTTCCTTGGCCCCCAGCTGTGCCCCCAGCACCATCAGGGGGGTGTGGAGCCCTGAGCCTTCCCTCCAGACCCCATGCCATGGTTTTCCTCATTAGTCTTGGCCCATCACTGGGAAGGTGACTGTCCCCAGCAAGTGGCAAAGGCTCTGTGCTCAATTGCTCTTGTGGGGGGGTGGAAAAGCCCAGGGATTTTTTTTCCGCAAAAGAGGTGCTGCTAATAGCAGACTCCTCCTCTGCCCTGCCTCCCTCCTCCTTGCCACCGCCAGACGCCGCAAGTATGAAATAAAGCTAATTTTCTGATATAACACATCAAGATCTTGAAAGTTTATGCCATGGCAATGTAAAACAAATACCTCTTGGCACAACAGAGGCAAAGTGCTGCCTGTTTGTTAACAGGGAGGGAAGTTCCTGCTCACTTTACCTATTATGTGGTGCAAGGGCAACTGGCAGCTGCCTGCAACCCAGCCCTTGCCCTCCTCACTCCTCTTGCCAGCTCCCTCCTCTTGCTCCAGTGAGCTGAAAAGACTTGTGTTCAGAGGCAGGCAGTAAGAGATGGTGGTTTTGCACCTTATGTGCTTCTCCAGTGAAACTGTCTTACCCTCAGCCAGCAGCAGTGCCACCACCCCAGACCCCTTCAGGATGTCTCTGGAGGAAAGCGGCCTTTGCTCTCCTTTGGCAAGGGTGGGGAAAAGAAAGAGGTACCTCCTGCTTGCTGTGCAGTGAAATTATCAGAAGCAAAGAGCTACAAGCCCTGGGTTACTCAGGGTGGGCTGGGAGAAGCCACCTTCCCCTGTGGGAATTGCTACTTGAAGCTTTTAATTATGTGAGACGAGATGAGATTGCCATATCTGGTGGCAAATGCCACTTCTGGGAATCAGAGACAACCAAAGCAAAACCTTGGAAAGGTCTGAGGCTGGTCACTAGAGGGAAGCTTAGCTTTCATCTGACAAAGTCACATACTGCTTCTTCATTTTGGTTTACAAGCACATGTAGTGCTGGCTACCTGTGGAGGAGTTTTACTGTTTTGCTTGGAAGGTATAAGTTGAGAAGTCAAGGTAATATTAAACAGTGTTTATTAAATGAGAGAGGGTTTAATCTGCTCCACAGATACTAAATAGTTGATTTAGCAGAAGCTTGGAAAAACAAAAAAAAAACAGCCACATTTTATTCTTTGAATTATGTTTTCCTTGTTTTCTTTAGGAAGACTTTCAACCCACATACTCTGGAGCAGGGTGAGAATTACCCCTTTGCCAGATCCCTGTGACTGGGTAAGTGTTGAGATGGACAGTCCTTGGAAAAAATAAGGGAAACAAGTAAAAAAGTCCTATTGAAAGAGAGTATTAAAGAAAGGAAGCTCCTGAGTCATAACTACATGGGGAATGGTATGAAGTGTGCTTGTCTTCTTGCCCTGCCCATTCCAAGCCAGCCACTTTGGATCATGTCAATCATCAGGCAGTGTAAAGGGCCTGATGGATTTTGGTCTGGTCGAATCTGTCTGCTCTCATATCGCATACGGACGAACATGTACTGGTTGAGTTAAGCCAGTGGACACTTACTGTGGCTGAAGAATGATGTGCTTTGCTGCGGCCTGACACCGATGCTAATTAATTTAGAGTAAACAGAAACAAAAGTGGTACAAAGTACAGTAAAAGTATCCAGCTTGCAGTGATTTAACAAAATCGGTTCACACTCAGATAAAACCAGTGAAACTCAGCACACAGATAAACACCGAGGGACACTAATTAAATGTCCAAAGGAAGGAATGAAAACATGAAATCAGATGGACAGTAAAGAGGGTCAATTGTAAAACAGATTATACTGTCCCAGCAAAAGTGCTTTTTTCTTTCTTTCTTTTTTTCCACTGGTTTAGTATTGTTTTGGTTTTGTTGTGGTGCTGCTTGGTGTTCCCACCTCAACCTCTCCACTCAACAGAAAAGTCTGGAGTATTTTCTTGTCCTTTTCTTCAGACACTATCACGCCCTTCTCTGCATCAGCTGGAACCACCTGCTCAGAAGCGAGCAGATCTTATAGGAAAAACAAATATCTCATGGGCAAACTCATTTTGTTTGTTTATGACACTTTGCTGAGCACATCTTGAAAGGTATGGGTTTGTTGTTTTTTTTTTTTATTTTAAATGGCTTTAGAGCCAAGACCCTCCAAGATTTCCACAGGGTTTAGTCAAACCACATCTGACTTCCATCCAGCTTTTGTGAACGCAGCTGCTTGCTCTGAAGACACGTGAGCTTATGTGGTGTGCCACGGAGACAGATGCTAAACCACCAAGGTATGCAAACAGAAAATGTGGGTTGGGAGATGGGGGAGTGACCTAGGGAGTGTTTGGGAGGTTGGGATTCCTAGGTGAGGCAATATATGGCCTACAGAATTTGCAGGATGAGCACAAGTAAATGAATGCAGATTGCTGCTGTACCTTTCCCCAGACTGGAGATCTCCATGGGGAAAAGGAAAAGGTGCAACTGTGCACTGAAGGGGAGGCACGGTGACGTGCTGCTGTTCGTGGCACAGCCCTTGGGCTTGCTGCCCCACCAGCCCGCAGTGGAAGGAAGGTGATGAACACAAAGCCTGAACTCAGGAGGGAGCCAGACGTTCCCCTGAGCCCTCATTGCTCGGCACAGCAGCCTGTGCATCTGCGAGCGCAGGGACACGCTGTGCAGTTTGTGAGGGCAGGTCAGAGCTCTGCAGGGTGATGCAAGGGGGTGAAACCGTTCTTGCTCCTGTTGCCTAACACTGTCCCCGTTATGCACTTTGCTGTAAGCAGCTTCAGCTACTGGATGACTTTTACCTTTCAGTTTCAAGCACATCTTTCACCCTTTTGTCCTTTCTAGGCATCTTTTCAGTGACTGGCAAAGTGACGCAAAATTCTGCTTTTGAAGTACTTTAGCAAGAGGAAAAATTAAAAAAAAAAGTTTTTGTATATGTCAGTACACATATACCAAAATGACTTCTGAGGGAATTCAAATATATGTCTTCTCTTAGACTTCAGTTTTGTAGCTAAGACTTCAGACTCTCTTTTGACTACCCCAGTTGTTTTATCCAGGTTCTTGTCTTGCTCACCACACCAGGTGTGGCTGAGTATCTTCTGAACCGTTACTGGCCCTTCACAACTTACATTGGTCACAAATCTGTACTGCATGGGCTATGCTTGTTCTGTGTACAGCTCTTTGGTGATGACAGCAGGAGTTTTGCACACACAGAGACTGTGGCATTCACTGGCAATCCACTGAAGTCCTTTTTTTTTTTTTTTTTATGTGGTATGGAAAAAGCTCTTCTTAGGAAAACAGATAATATCAGTGCCTGAGGACTTTGCCCTAGGTGTCTCAAAGGGAAAGGCACTTAAAAAATGTGCAAAGCAGCAATCCAAACCTCCCACAGTGCAGAAAAGAAGACTAAATATTCTTAGGGAAACTTTGGGTTTATTCCAGTTTCTCCAGAAACACTTACCAAACCCACTTCCACATTTTCAGGCACTGGTTCTGGGAACTCAGCATTTAGGTACTTTGAATGAAAACAGCATGGTCAGCTGGACCACCTTATGTGAACATTAATTTCTATTCACTGGACCTGAATCTGTTTTCCCTGGGAAAAACCTGGAGTGGCTCCACAGGAGCCGTTTGGAGTCACACAGTGCTGTAAAGCCAGAGGAGACTCCAGCCTATAAGATGCACTTCACTTTGCATAGCATGTGCTATTAATTAACTATGAGAAACAGCTGCTCATTTACTTCTCAGCTACATGAAGATTAAATGTTTCCTAACTCAGCATCAGTCTCAGCTATCCTTCTTCAAACTTGCTCCACGAGGCTGTCCACTGAAGCCAGGGGAAACGGTGGGTGAGTGTGGGCAGAAGGAACCACTGAAGACTGAACCGTGCTGAAGAGAGCTGAAATTTTAAGAGAAACTAGACATATGTAAAAGGAAGAAAACCCATGGTCAATTCTGAGCAGGTCATCTTCAAAGAGAAGGATTCTTGAAAAGTGAAATGGATTATTATTTGCACAATCTATCATCAGCACAGCAGAGGCATCCATAGGTGTGCGGGATTTAGGTGCCTGCATACCAAAGTGATTCTGATTTCCTGTTCTGCTGCTTGTCCACCCTTCAGACCAATATGACTTCAGTCACGTTTTCTTATCTGTGGTCTTTACATACACCTTCTCCAAAATGCTGAGAATGATACTGGAGCATCTTGGGAAATGCAGGCAAATAGGGGACGTGATGTGCAGTGTATCATAAAAGCCTCTTATCTTGCATATGCTACTTCTAAGAAAAAGCCAGATTTTTTTTTCTTGGAACCACCCTAAGTAAAAAATTGATGCAAACAACACAAGTGAGGCCTTGTGTGGTTTGGAAGTCATACAGACTCTCAACCACTAGACTGGCCCAATTCCTCCTGTTCTTTGCTTTTGGTCTAGTAAATTGAAAGGCCACCACAGATGCTAGTACCACAAATATTTATGTTCTACCCAGAAACAGAATCTTTTTTATTTGATGATTTCTGCAAATGAGCATGGCTTTTCACAAGGAAGAGGGAATACATTGAGCTTCTGGGAAAGGTTATCAGCTTTTCCAAATGGTCCCCAGTGCAAATTTGCTGGGTTTGTATTAACACAGCTCCCCCTTTTTTTCTTCCTTTTTTCTTTTCTTAAATGTTTTTCAGGTTTTACTAAACCTCTCTGGCAGGCCAGTATTCCTTCAGGTAAAGGCCATTTCCTGCTTTCTTAAAATATTCTTACAGGTTTACTTTTTCTGTATTTTCTGTGTTATTCCAATGCCTCACTGCACCCATGTGGCTCCTATCAGAGATAGTGGAAGTCACCCTCCAATTGCTGAACAGGCAATGTATCAAATTATCCAGTGACCAAAGGCCACATTATCCCCTTAGATATTCTCATGCAGCTCTTCTCTTCAGTCACTGAACTCAACTGTCTGTGTAGAATTTAGCTTTAAATGTAGAAGAGCAGAAAACACACTACTATGAAAAAAAAGAGCCCCACAGGGACCAATGCAGTATCTCTGAGAAGACAAAAAAAAAATATATCTTGAATCTTGAGTGAATAACTTCCAATGCAAGGAGCAAGGCTTTTTTTTAATGCAGGATTGCTTTTTGAGTCGTCTTCATTTCTGAGCTGCTTCTGCAAAATAAAGGCTAACTTAGGCTTCTCTACAGCATTCAAGGGACAATGTGACTGTATGTTCCAGCAAGGGCAGTGACTGGAGGTAACAACTTCCATGAGTAGTACCTGCAACAGAAATTTGGAGGCCCAGAAACCATTAGATGAGACCTTGAAGTAACCTGCTTTAACAGTGTTTCACCTGACACAGGAAAACCTGTCTAATTTTATGTGTGCTTGCCATATGTGGTGAAGTGTTTACCCCCATAACTAACTTCTCAGGAAATAAACTGGGGTGCTTAAAAACTCCTGGAATCAGGCTAGCACCAAACAATTGGCAAAATCCTGTGAAGTCCATAATTATGTGCTAGGAGAAACTTCCACAGCCCTGCATGAAAATCCACTCTTTGTTTTAAGAACTGCTCCCAAAATTAGAGTGTTTTCAGTAGCCATTGGCTTCGGTGGGAAACAAGGGTGTTCATTATCACCCAGCAGCAGGTTGGCTGAGAGCAAACAAGAGCTACTATGCAACTTGCAGCCTTTCTGAAGGCAAATAGTTGTCACAAACCAGTTATGTGGAAAGGAAGTTGTCCAACTCTGCTAATAGCTAGGGCTCCTGCAAGGAGCATGGTAAGAGAGCTTGAAGGATAAGATGATCTATTTATTCCAAATCATTATGTTTTGGGTCCTGCATTTTTGGTTTTGATTTCCTGAATGACTGTGAAAGCTCATCTCTGAAAAACGTCTACCACAAAATGAACAAAACCCTCATAACAATTCTAATCCTCCTGTTTAATATGCGCACCAGAGGGTGCTGTGCTCTGGGTCTGAACAGGACTATTAGCCACTCCAAACTACATTTAGATTGCCAATAAAAAATAAAAGGCAAAATGTCTTAATGTAGATTTCTGTCTCCCTTTAAAAGGAAAAACATCATAGTTCTAAACTGCAGCTGAGCAAAAAGGGGGGTGTGTGGGGGGGGGGTTGTAGAGTAAAAAAAAGGAAACAGTGAATTATGTGATGTGGTGTTTTTACCAACTGTCTAAATAAAGGTTTAGTGAGTCACTGTGGAAAACAGAAAATCTTTCTTTATTTTAAGAGCTGCAGTTTAAGAGTTTTGTATGAAAAAGCTTCCCTTAGGTTTATAACTTAAACAATGCCCATCTGCTCTTTCCTCCCTCATCTGCATTTACAGTAAATCTGAGATTTCCTTTTTCAAAAAATATATTAAAAACACGGTACAGATTTGGCCAACAGTGTCTGTAGAGATACAGAGAAGTTTAATTTAAGGTACCACTATCTAAAATGATGGTTTCCCTTTGGTGCACACTAGAGGCAGGAAGTTTTCTGCTCCAGGCTTGGTGTTGGCTTCAGGTTCCCTGCAGGAGTTTCTAGGAGAGGAGGTGACGTGGCAGCTTGAACCTTAATTAGGCAGGGTACCTTTTTCCAAATTCTACTGAGAGAAAAGAAAGATGAGTTTCCCTGGGATCAGGACCAGAATCCAATGAAGCCAGTGGGAAAGTCCTTGATGCCTATACAGCCAGCTGTATGGTGGAGCAGCAAGACCTTCTGCTCCATGTCCAGCAAACCAGGTGCCTTGCTCACAGTTGCCATGGCTGAAGAGCAATGCCAGTCCCCAGCACACATCACGTGACACATAGCCTGTTAGTTCATGAGTAATAATAAGACTCTTTTTTTTTTTTTTTTTTTTTTTTTTTTTTTATTATTTTTTTTTTTTTTCT
>VZZY01014501.1:0-34303 GCA_013400335.1 Eurystomus gularis | reverse complement strand
AAAAAAACTTTTTTTTTTTTTTTTTTTTTTTTTTTTTTAATACAGTCTCAGTCTGTGAAGGAGGCTTCAGGTCACGGTTTGTGAATTAAATCGAGAGTAAATGCACTGGAGGCAATGCATTTTTTCCTGGTGGAAAAACCGGTAGAAATTACAATCAGGCCCTTTGGTTCTATCCCTAAGAGGAAGGGTGGCTTAGGGACCATCACCTCTGGGCATGTTATTGGGGTCTAGCCATGCCCAATTTTCTGCATGGTGACAGAAGTAGCTTATACTTTAAGGATAACCTGTAAGGGAAGGATACAAAGGCAGAATACTTCACCAACTCCCAACTTATATTTCTGTCTCTGAGTCCCATTATTAATGAACTCATTCACTTTCATAAAAACAACTACACAAGTGCTTCTAACCATATCTATAAAACTATTTAATGCTCTTTTCGAAACAAGGCATCTTACAGCCATAGTAATTGCAGTTTTACTAGACCTTTAAATGAGAAGCAGCTACTTATTAAGTTTTGATATGGTGAGCTGATTAGACAAGTTAAACATAAAGGCAGAATTTATGCATACTGTATAACCACATGTGCACGTAGTGCAGTTCTTACATTGGTGTTTGGTGCTCAGTGCAATAGGAAATCCTGCTACGTACACAATTTTATGCCACTTACAGGTTACAAGTAGTAAAGCGAAAAATGCTGGATTTTACAGGAAAATAATATTCATAAATCTCCAGCAGTGAATTACAGTATAACTCAGAGCTGTCTTTGTTTTGCTGCTGCTATGAATTCAATTCTGTTGCCAGTGCAGAAACAATAAACACAAAGACCAAAGTGGAAACCACTCCCCTTGCATTTGGCAAGTGCTTATATCCAATTTACAGCTGGACTCTGAAAACAGCTTCTGAAACAGTACTAATAACAAAGAAGTTCCCACAGATGCTCATTTTTTTTTCTCCTAGAGAACTGAAGCAGTCCATTGTGTACAAGCTAAGGATGTCTTCTGATGTCCTACCTGGTTTTCCCAGTTCATCTGTCTCTTCTCTGTATCTGTCTCAATATAAATCATATTTATTTGCCTTTTGTCTTATTAGGTGACTTGCTCAGTGTGTTGTGTATTTAAGAGCTCTCCCTTATATAGTCCTCACAAGGGAGGTGTTATGCTGCCTGAGCAGTCCTCTGAACTTAATGCCTCCTGCTCTGGTGTAACAGGGCACTACTATATTTTTGCATGTTGATTTGGTTATTGTCACGTGCCAAATTCAGGATCAGTGCTCTGCTCTGTTACAGCACAGTAATTTTGTTACTTTGAGTACATCGTAGGCTTTTACCAGCATTGACATCAGTGCAATGGCCACAGGGAACTCAAACTAATTAATTCATTGAGATGCATCACAATGTGTAAAATGGTCAGTGTTTTGTCTGACCTTGGTTCATCAAAAGAGAAGACACGTCAAGAACAAAGTTAGTATATTCTTTCATTGTATCATACTTGTATGGTTTGTATCATACGGTGGGATCCAGCTGCTATATGGAGGATTTCTGCTAACATCTTTATACCTGGATTTAGAAGCAACTCAAAAACTGATTCAACAAAGACCTCACATATGCATAACATTAGGAAGCTGAGTGGCACTGGTGTGAACTGCTCATGTGCCTAAGTAAGTACCTTGTTGATTCAGGGCCACAATGTGTGGAAGGGTCAGGAAATACGTGAGGAAAAAATATTTATTAAAGGTTAATCATATATTCTGCCCCAGCATAAGAAGATTACCACAGGAAACTGGAAGGAATTTGTCTCCCCCTGTGCAGCATTGCACAAACAGTGATTTTCTTCTAATGTAACAAGCATTGGTTAGTATTAGGCACTAGATACAGGATGTGGCAGACTAATTGTCTTTTCTGGCATGACAAGCCTTCCCTGTGATTTATGAGTATGGCTGTGATGGTACAACTAAGCCGTTCTACCTCAGACGGACAACACCGACTGGCCATTTTTAACTTACACCGATAGGAGCAAGAAAAGAATGAGGCCTTAATTATACTTAAACACCTGAATTAATTGTGTTTTTCAACCTTCTTCAAACTTTCCTGTAGAGGTTCAGGACCTCTAGTGAATTTAAGTCTCCTGACAACTCGTTTGCCTTCCTCCCATACCTTTTAAAGACTCCTTGGAAATAGTTCACAAACCCCAGATGTCCATGGACTGAGGCTGGAAGACTTTTGCTTTCAAGGCATCAGTAAGTCTCTACAAAGAGCAAGTGAGCTGTCAGAAGCTCACATGGACAATAAAGACTTTGATTATCTTTGTTATAAATATTTTAAATAATATGCCAGCATAAGAAAATTCCTTTTGGAACAGAAAGCAGGAGCTACTCTCTTGAAATAATATAAGAATTCCACAAACTGTAAAGTTCCAGTATGCACAAGAGAAATGGTTGTGTTTTCTTTAAATGTGATATGCTGGGTATTGCCTGGCATTTTGCTACTTACAGCCTTCCTCAGAAGAACAGAATGTAACAGCAAAATGTACCAAAGTGATACATTGAAGATGAGCATATATATATTTCTTTATTTGTTAAGTCTATCATGGTCAAAATTTCATAGCTTTCCACTTACTAGTTTATATCTGAACACAGAAATGTATATAAACTCCAAACACAATCAAGTGGAATGCGAAATATGAAATAAGCAAATAAGATAAGCTACTATGAATATGATAAATGCACCTCTTTGAATCTTATCATTTATTCATGACTTTCTCTAGTTAGCTCAATAAGCTCCTTAATTACTGTGAGCTGAAGCCCAGGTGAATCAGAGGGACTGATGGAAGATCTCTTTCCACCTGCAATCAGCTCTGTGCCGTTCAGATTGCTGCTGAGAAGAGGGTCCACAAACCTCTAACAGAAACTGAAGATACTCATATGGGACTAGCCTGTTGGGAACTCTGAGGCATCAAAATTCTCATTCTCTTCTACTTTGTTTATCTGAGTGTGGTTAGGCAGCATGCCACTCCTAGGGAGATGAAAGCTAGAAATAACCCTTCCACCTACTACTGCTATAACCTGTTCTGCTTGATCCTATCCCTGAAGTCTACTTAGAAATTAGAAGTCCCATGAATTTGACTTCTGTCATACCCAGAACCTAGTATATTTGTCCTCCAAGGAACATCTTGCTTTCTAATTGATATTCAGGTTCATTTACAGTTGTCAATACTGATCTGTAAATACCACCATGATTTAGCATTTATCTGTTTGCAAGTCTTCTTTTTTTTTTTCCCTCCATTCAGTTTTCATAGCAGAGATTGACAGGTGCTCTTTTAAGACCATCCCTCTAACAGAGCACTTTGGGCCTGCTTAAGACAGTGTTTCTTATGGCTTTTGTTTTTTTCTGTAGGCTCACCAGCAATACCCAGAACATTGTGAGACCATCTCTTCACCCAAATGCTTTTATTGGTTGATGAAAATGTAAGTAAGGGGAATGCCCTGAGAAGATCTCCTGGGATCAACCTCCACATACAAATCATATCTATTGTATTAAAAAATAGTCTGTGCAGTCAGAGGTTGTCAAATCAACTCATTTATGAAGAAATATGCCTGCCAGTACTCTGTATAGGTACTTCTTTCTAGAATTTGAACTTCAGTATATTATCTGGATTTTCTGTAGTCTGTGTGCAAAAACCACTGTGGTGGTTAATGACATTGGACAATTATCAAATTATGATAGGAAGGTTTTTGTCTTCAATAAAAATTGTGGATATAGTCCATAGTTCTTCAAGAGAGGCTTGGTTGGAGGGGTTTGCCTCAGTAGTAAGACAAAATGGGATGATGGCAAAACATCACTTATGAATCACAGAATCACAGAATGCTAGGGATTGGAAGGGACCTTGAAAGACCATCTAGTCCAATCCCCCTGCCAGAGCAGGATCTCCTAGATCAAGTCACACATGAAAGCATCCAGGCAGGTTTTGAATGTCTCCAGAGAAGGAGACTCCACAACCTCTCTGGGCAGCTTGTTCCAGTGCTCTGTAACCCTCACCATGAAGAAGTTTTTTCTCATATTTATGTGGAACCTCCTGTGTTCCAGCTTGCACCCATTGCCCCTTGTCCTATCATTGGGTGTCACTGAGAAAAGCCTGGCTCCATCCTCCTAACACTCACCCTTTATGTATTTATAAACATGAATGAGGTCACCCCTCAGTCTGAACATTGTCTGTGAACACACATTGCGTATGTGACTGCTATAGTTTGAAGTTTCCCTCATTTCAGTGGGTTGGCCTTATGAAGTGATCAGAAAGATAAGAGAGGAAGTAGAGGAAAGTAATTTTCAATATCAACAGAGGCTTAAACATAAAACAACAGAGAAATAATGATATATTGCATTGTCTCTGACTGGATGGAGAGGTTTCTTCCATCCCTCAAGGCAGAACTGTAAATACAGGAACAGTCAGTTCCCAACATCTCTAAAGATTACCCAGCAGACTGGGATAATCTCATTATTAAAAAGACCTAACCAGACCTCTCATATAGCCTAAGGAAACACTGGAGCTTCTAGATCTCCCACTGATGCTGGACTGTCCCCTTGGATTTCCTAGTGTGGTCCATTTGTGGCTAACTAAGCTTTTTTAGGGATCCCGTAGTTATCCCGACCCAGCAAATCACCATTTCCAACATAGTTTCAAAATTGCCCTCCCAGCTTGCCTGAAATCTGTGCATATAATTCTGCTCTGCTACTGAGCTGGCTTTCTTTTTATCTTTTAGCCATCTTTCCACCCTTTCCAAAATTACAACTTACTCTGAAGAGATGCATGCTAATATCAGGTGCTCCAACTCCATGCACATCTATGCATGTGTGTGTATAAAATTCAGATACACTTTACAGCAAGTAACAAACTGTGGAGAGGGGAAGTATTTTTTTGATAGAAGCTAAGCGTGATAAAAGGAGTGCTCTCTGTCGTGCCTGAAAGTATGATATTAATAATTAAGCCATGCAATCATTACCTCAGGATATTATTTCTTAAATATCTCTTGCAAAGGCAATACGATTACATATGAATTATATCAATTTTCTACCAACAAAAAAAAAATCCACAGAAATAGGAATTGAATTACACTGTCCAATTTGCTGTAAAGTTCACTGTACGTGAAAGAATTAATCAAAGCTACCACCACCCATTTTTATGGGAACATAAAATGATGTGAACTTCCATTTTTAATAAAGATGCATAGCTCTTTTATGAAGACTGACTAATAACGCTGTAATGAACTGAAAAGCTACTGATACATTAAAAATGAAAATTTTGAGGGATGTGTTTACTGAGCCTCCCATTTCAAGCCAGGCAATACTTCCATTCGAATCTGCGTATAGATAAAGGAAAAATCCAAACAATAAAGTTGATGTGAACTCCGTGTAAATTCATCTCCCACGTATATAAATGGCCAACAACGTTCTTATTATCTAGCTCCTTCCACCTAAATGATCCCTCAGATGCATGTGCCCTGCATTCTCCAGCAGTTTGAGACCCTGTGCAGATGTCTCTCCTTTGCCACAAACGCCCATGAGTGGATATTTCCAACCTGATTCAAAGGGCTTCAAGACAATGAGGAGTTTTCTTAGGCCTCAAATTCAGGAAGACTCGAAGCAGCAGCGTGCCTATGTGCTCTCTGTGCAGAATACAGGCTTTTAATCAGGAAGGTTGTCCCTCCCTCCACCAAAAGAATGTTAATTAATTAAAGTAATTGGATATTAATTGAATAATCAGATAGCAAGCTAATTTATTTTAACTGTGTTCACCTAGCTTTTGCTCTTGCTTTTTTTTTTTTTTTTAACAGTCTAAGGAATTAGGCAGTTATCTGGAATATTTGCTTTAACAGTGTTTAAGCATGTAGTGGAAAGCGACATGGGAATGTTTCAATTGCAGCAGAGAGTTCTCAGACTGCTGTTTATCTGACCTGGAAGTAAGTGCTGCTTGCCTTTTTTTGGACAACTGAATTGAAACAGAGGCAAAATCTGGGCTGAGACAAATTTTTGTGTGTTTTTTTGTTTTGTTTTTCTGAACAGTCACTCAGCCAGTTAACTTTGCTCACCGGGTGTTTTCTCATTTCTCACAAATGTCTCTGTCTAAATTGGAAACTATCAAAAGTTCACTTAGTTGCTTGAATTCATCTGGAGGAAATCTTTGAGGCCTTTTATCATGGGTGGTCCTTTGCTTTGGCTCTTCTTAACCCTTGTTCTAGTTAATATTTCAAAAAACCAACCAAACAACTAAGGGCAATGTTTCATAACTGTGAGAGGTAAAGGGCTAACAAATAACAGAATTGCTAGTAATAGACAAAGGTAGATTTCTTGATTATACTTACTAAATTAACTTAATCATTAGCATTTGATATGATGGTCAGAGGCATCATATAATGAGTCAGGGAACTGACTCGTTTACTTGTCTTTCCAAGCTCTGTGAATCTCAACATCAATCAAATGCTAGAAAATTGTTTAACTCGAACAGTCATTACTCACTTCATCCACTCTTTTGGACTGCTTCTGCAGAGGAAGAATATTTCAGAAGCATCACCTTCTCCTTTCTTGCCCCTGTGTCCAACTACTTCCTTCTAAAAATGTCCTTTTGGCAAATCCCAAGAGGGACCACATGCTTCATCTTAAGACCACTAAACTAGAGAGATGGCAACAAGAGAAAAACACAATATTCCAGCTGGATAATCACCAAGCAGTCTGATTCACTTAGTCTAATGTTCCCAGTCAGATCCTGGCAATGAAATAAGCATGTAGGAGGATTCAAACAGATTAGCTTTAATTAAAATAATAAAAAGGTCCAAGCCATGGACCTCAGATTTGAGCCTCTCTTTTTTTTTTTCATGGAGAAGAATACCTGATCAAATCTTACTCTGAACCTGCCCCTTAGGCTGATTTGAATTCAAATCGTGGACCTGTTTGGCTGCTTCTAAAAAACCACTCTGGAAATGCTCACTATTCTGTCAATCCAGACCCACCATTCATTTTCAAAACTCCTCAGCTCTAGATTTGTTCTAGAACTTAGTAAGGTTGTCCCAGCCTACCTCTGGGACAACAATGATGTTGGTTTTCATTGCTACATTCCTTTCAATATTACCTAAGCTGTTTTAAGGGTCTGGGCTTAGAACAAGGTTCCACCACGTTAGTACCTGGACAGTTGCGAATATCCCAGCCACAAAAGGTTCCTTTTTCCTGTCAGGGAGCAATAGACCCTGTAAATATTGTTGGCAGAATTTGGGATCCACAATAAGGATGCAATTAATTATGTTATTATAATAATTATAATTTTGGGGTCTCCTGTATCAGGATTAAGGCTCTGCAGGTGCTGAACAGCATTGCTGTACAGAACCCCAGTGGCAGCTGGCACCAGCTGGAATCCCATTTCCTGCTCACCAGAGCTTCAAAATATGTCATTACACGTAGAGAAAAGAGGAAGAAATGTTGTTTGTCTTTTAATTTCTCTTAAAATCTTCTGCATTTGTCTACAATGCACCATTGACAAAACTACTACTGATTTAAATAAAAAACAAGCAAACAAAATTAAACAGACTAAAATCATGCCTACATGTACATAGAACCATTTATCAGATTGGCTTGTATATTAAAAGGCCTTTTTTTCTTTCTGCTGGGCTAGAAGTGAAATATTTTTAAAGGCCTGTGTTGTAAACAGAAAATCCATTATTTAAATTAATGATTTATTCCTTTAAAGCCAGTGTGGAATCTATCACCGGCATGATAAGATGCACATTGTCTTCTATCTGCATATAGCCATGTAACTGTGCAATATCTGGCAGTGAATATGAAAAAAAAAATAATCAATTTTGCCTGGTTTCAAGCATATCTCCTGAGTCTGAGGTATGTCTCACTTGTTTTTCGAATACTGCTACAAGTATTTTAAGCTCTGTGTTCAGAGAAAGAACTTGTCTCTGTGTGGGTGCACACATCTGTATTACCTGAACGGCATTAATTTTTACCTATTTTAAACAGAAAGATTGCGGTTCTCTTCCAGCGTTTTTTTTTTTCCAGAGGAAATCATCATTAAGAGACTGCCTGATCCAAAGCCCAAGGAAGTCATTGTACAGTCTGAAACTTTGAAGAAGTGTTGATCACACTCTAAGGCCCAGATCCTTGAACAGTTTTAAGGTCTAACTTCCGCTGAAGATTTGGGAGGATCTGAAAGTCTGAGTATTAACACTGAAGTCCTCAGTTCTGCGTGCATGATGAATATTCAGGTTTTGGAGAATCTGCCAAAAGCCACTACCAGGTGCTGGCCCGGATCAGTCTTGTATATGATGTAGATTTATTTTTTCTGTGCTCCTGAAAAGCTGGAGTGATATATAAGTTACAAGATCACAGAACAGGTCAGGCTGGGGGATACTTCATCTACTCCAACACCCTGCTTAAGCAGGGTCAGTTAGAGGAGGCTACCCAGGGTCATGTCCACTTGGGTTTTGAATACCTCCAAGGATGCACACTCCACAACCTCTCTTGACAACCTATGCCACTGTTTGATCATCCTCACAGGGAAAGAAAAAAAAAAAAAGAGTTCTTCTTGTGTTTAGGTGGAATTTCCTGTATTTCAGTTTGTCCCATTGCCTCTTGTCCCATTACTGGGCACCACTGAGAAGAGCCTGGCTCTCTGTCTGTTTTAATCCCTGCACTGGGTGTTTATACACATTGATAAGATCCCCCCTGAGCCTCCTCTTCTCTAAGCTGAACAGTCTCAGCTCTCAGCCTCTACTCATGTGCCAGATGCTTTGAGCTGTTAATCATCTTATTGGCCCTTCACTGCACTCACTTCTGCATGTCTTGTATGACACAGTGCTCCAGGTGATGTCTTCTCACTGGTGCTCAGTAGAGGGGAAGGATCAACCCCTTTATAGCTGCTGGCAAAGCTCTTACTGATGCATCTTGGGATGCTGTTTGCCAGCTTTTCTGCAAGAGTCCATTGCTGGCTCGTAGTCAACTTGTTCACCAGGGTCCTCTGGCCCTTTTCTGCCAAGCTGCTTTCTGGATAGTCACTCCCCAGGGTGTACTAGTGCACGGGGTTGTTTCTTCTGTGGTGCAGGACTTTTCTTTTTACCTTTGTTTAACTTCATGGGGTTCCTGTTGGCTCATTTCTCCAGCCTATTGAGATCCCTCTGAATGGCAGAACAACCATTCAGTCTGTCAACCAGTTCTCCTAGTTATGCGTCACCTGTGAATTTTCTGAGGGTGCACTCTGTTCCATCGCCCAGGTCACTAATGAAGAGGTTAAACAGTGTTAGTCCCAGTATCAGCCTTGGGGTGGCTCGTGAATACTGACCGGCTTCAAGACGGACTTCAAGCTGCTGATCACAACCCTTTTGAGCCCAGCACTTCAGACAGTTTTCAATTCACCTCAATGTCTCATATATTTAGCCCATGCTTCACCAGGTTGTCTGTGAAGATCTTAACAAGAGACAGCGTCACAAGCCTTACTAGAGATAAACCACATCCATTGCTTTCCCCCCACCCACCAAGTCTGTCATGTCATCATGGAAGGCTATCAGGTTTGTCAGACATAATTTCCCTTTGATAAATCTGTGCCGACTGCTCCTCATCACTTCTCTATCTTTCAAGTGTCTGGAAATGCTTTCCAGGTTTAGCTGCTCCATCACCTTCCCAGGGATTGAGGTGAGGCTGGCCTGCCTGTAGTTGCCTTCTTGAAGACAGGAGTGACATTTGCTTTGGCACATCCCATCAGGCCCATGGACTTGTGTCTGTCCAGTTTGTTTAAATATACCTTCAAATACAGCAAGGGTAGGTCTACCTTTTTCCAGATCCTCCGTGTAAAGACCGAGGTGATGAAGACATTGAGTACCTTTTCCACGTCCTTTGTTATCAGGGCGCTGTCCCATTCAGCAGCAGGTCCCCACTTCTCCCTGGCAGCTGGTATGCCCTCTGCTATGGCACAGCATGCCACGCCACGGTACTTCTTCCAGCTACCTATGAACACTACTCATGAAAATAAACAGGACATGAGAGAAGCCAAGGCTGGGCTCTTGGTTACCCTTCTCACAACGGGATTTCAAGTAGTGTGTGCCCAAGTGCCCTCTGAGCTGCAGAGGCTGACTTTGAAAGTCCAGCTGCAAATTTAATTTTCAGTGATATGAGCTCCAGCTTAATGAAACTGTATTTTCTCCTCTCTAACAGATACTTTACCTTTCCCTTTGTCTGCCCTGTTGCTTGCCCTAAACGCAGCTCGCTCCCATGGGATGAATCCTCAGCCAGTCAGTCATTCCCTCAGGCGGGGTGAGCTTCTGTTGCTCCATTTTTGGCAAAGTCTGCAGCACAGATTTCTAAATGTCTTGTATTTATTTTATTGCATTTTTTTTGTGTCTGTGCATGAAACCTTATGTTTGGTGGGTAAACAGTGGGTAAACATTTTTCACAGAGACTTTTTATTTTTTAATAAACAGAGTAATTTTCTCAAATAGCTCCTTTCTTACTCCACTCCATAATATCATGTGGAAATAGATGGTCTGTTTCAACATCGGGGAACTGGAGGGATAAGAATAGAGACAGCAGTGTGGAAGCAATGGGTCCCTCTTCTGCCCATATGGTTCAGGTTTGCATTTTGGCTGGCACGATAATGTGATTGCTGGCAGATCGAATGTTTAGTCTCCAGAGCAAATAGCAGCCAATGAGTTGGGGTGTAATGTACATGTGGAGATGTTCATAATATTCCACACAGGCTGAACCTCCAGCAGGAGCGAATTCAGCTGCAGTGAAAACAGAGATGCTGCATGAATCCTTCTGTCAGCACAGCAATGGCATTTCCAGGCTTTTGCATTTGGGAAGGGGAAGAATGTGCCTCTGGGGATGGAGAACCCACCGCTCACGGATTCAACTGTGGCAGGAATTTCTGACTTGCCACATAGAAGGTGATGTATTCTGATGAGCCTGAAAGTTACATTTCAGCACTGCTTTATCACCCGATGAATCATTACAGCAGATGAATGTTAATTGTAGCTAAACAAATGGGCATGTCCTCCCTACCCCCAGACAGCTGCCACCGCTGTAAGACATTAGGCAGAGGGTGCAAAGTGCTTCTAGATGGAAGGGAAGTGCTACCTCTGGAGCTGCAGATCTGCAGTGTAATGAAATGCCAGGTGTGGAAGAGTGTTTGGATTGGAGCAATTTCCATTTGCTCTGCGGTTTGCACCGCTCTGGGGACACACGCAATGCAGTTTCCTTAAGTGGTTGTTTGCTCCCAGGCAGGAAGGTCTGCATGGAAACCTTGCAGATATGGCTTTGTAATAGACACCATTGCACTGGCATCCCTGGGACTGGGAGGGTACGTGGCATCGCTGGATAAGGTGCCATCGGGATGGTCTGAGAGGCTGCTGACTTGGACATAGGGCAGAATAGTGCTGGTTCCTTGGGGACTGGCAGTTCTTAATTTAAGTGTTCTTTGTCCAGGGAAAATAAACTGATTGGGCAGGCTGGGGTGTTTTCTTCTAGCACTTGCTCCTCTTGGCTGACCAGGCAACAAATCTGTAGCTAAGCCACTGAAGTCTGGGTTGTCTGACAATGACTTGAATTCTCCCGCTGCTATTATAGGAACAAAAGCAAAGTGCATTGGGTTACCCCATTTCACCTAGTTCATGTTTCTCCTCAACAGGATGCATCTGATAGGCAGTAACTTGCAAAAATGACATTTCCATGCCATTTTTGATCCTCTGTTGTAAGACAGACTGTTTCTAGGAACATAGTTGCATGAGAGAGAGATGTGATCAGAGAGCCAGGTGGGGAGCTAAGATCTCAGACCTGTTTTTCCTACAGGACATTTTAATATCTGTGAAGGTGCATGGCTGGAACAGAAGGAAGCGAGTCAGGAAAGGAAGGGAAGTGCTGAGAGCTGGGGACAGTTGTGGCTAAAATTCAGCCATCTGAAGGTTTGCAACATGCATTTTGGTGCGTGAGAGTGGACGTCTATAGCCGGCCTTTAAAAAGAGCAAAGATGTCAAATCTAAGCATTTGCTCTGTAGGGTTGAAAACTAGCTGGTATCTGCACAGGGAGCCCTGCCCCTTACAGAGGCACATCGGCATGGACGAAATTTGGATGGCAGCAAACACGTAATAAACAGCGTCTTATTCTCGGTACGTGGGCCTGTCTCTGCAGGATTCCCCAAGTGGAACGACTTCCCAGAGACCCTGGTTCTGCCACCGGGAGCCGTTCACTGCCTCAGAGGCTTCATCCCCCCAGCTCGTCTTGCTTGGCAGGTACCTCCTTGGCTCAGCTGCCGACGGCAAGAGAGAGGAGGGGAGTGAGGAGATCCTCACAGACAGTTCAAACGCAGACTAAGAGGCATGTGTTGAAATGTCGTCAAAGTAGCAGGAATTCATTTTATTGAAGAATACATATAATAAAGATAGAACAAAGGGACTGAAATGGTGAACAGATGGGCGGGTGTTCTTCAGTGGCTCAGGAGCTGTGTGAACATGCTGGTTTATGCCCTCCCCCTCTTTCTGCCTTTTTTTTTTTTCTTTTTCTTGGTTTGGTTTGGTTTAGTTTTGATGCATCAGGGTAGGATGTGAGATGATATGACAGTATATGTCAGAAACTTGGGGGAAAATAAAACCCCCTTTTTTTAACATCAAACTACTGCTATCAATAGGAACAGCAACTGTTAGAATTTGTTTCAGAGCTGCCAAGAAGTGAACATTCACAGGAGAGAGAGAAAGAGAGAGAGAGAGAAGGGAAAAAATATTTTTCCCTGCTGTTTGCAAGGTGGACACAAATGCAAGCGGTAGGAGGCTGACAACTTGACACATGTCTAATAAATCTAAAGCATGGAAAAAAAGTCAACAATTCACTGTACAAGAAAGCATTACTGGGATAAAAAAGTACAATCCAACAACCCCCCACTTAAAAATATATTTATTCCCAAATTGGTGTGGAATGTAGACATTAGAACCTAAATTTCTCTTCTCCTCCCTGTCTGATGTTCCTTTTTCTGGATTTATTTTTTTTTTAAAACCAGGGGCACGTTAGCTCCTATGCTGAGGAAGCCGAGGTTTGCTGCATTATAAATGGACAAGGTGCAAAAGCTGAGTCCAGTGAGCAGATGTTGGGAGCTCAGCGTGCTGGTGACAAAGGGCTAGAGTGCAAGAAGCTTCCATCGCACGTCTGTTCTTCAGCACAGAGCAGGCAAGGTTTTAATTTGACAAGTTGGTTGGATGCAGGGAATTCACAGATCTCGGTGAAAGCCAAACAGATTTGGCCACCTACTGCATGGCCACATTCAGCTAAAAGGGTAGCAGTTGTGGAACCGTCTCCAGCTCCAGCCGCCTGACACCGTGCACACAACAGGGAGCCTTGAGGAGGTTTGTTTACCACAGGCAGCAAATTCCTTTAAAAGGAAAGAAGGGGAGGAAAAAAAAAAGTGAGAGAGAAAAAAATCATGCTTCTCTTATCAAAATAATTAAGTATTTTTATTTCAGGTGGCTGGTTGGTTGTTTTTCAAAGCTCTCCACCTCCTTTTTTTTTTTAATAGTTGGTATGTTATGAAATGCAAGAATGAAAATGAATGCCAAAACTAATGGAAATTCTCCGACAAGCCTCATGCAAACAGAAACATCAGCATTAAAGTTATGAATCTTAATTTGTGCCACTGAGCTAAAATTTGTATCTTACTGCATTAAAGGAATATAGACACACAGCACTGTGTAGTGTCTATGTGCAATACAGAAAACTGACATGGTCTCTCCAATTTATGGGAAAATTGACATAATTTTGCAAAAAAAAAAAGGAAAAAAGAAAAACCACTTGTGAACTGGATTTTGCATAATGGGATTAATTTGGTTGACTGTCACATCAACTGTGCTGCAGAATGCAAGTTAATCACAACATCGGTCTGATTTAAAAGAAGAACGAAAGAAAGAGAAGGAAAAAGAAAAATAATAAAAAAGGAAAGGTATTTTCTTCTTCTCTTCAATTATTATTTCATTTCAAAATGCCCCTGTTTCTTTTGTAGCTGTGGTAGCTCTGGCAAACAGGGCTGGTGTATATCTGCAGTGCTCACCTGAGTGGTCCTTTTTTCCCTCCTCCACTCTCCACAGGAATGGAGGGGGTGGGGGGGGAAAGCCGATGGCTTTAACAGGCTCGTGCCAAACTGCTTCCATGGCATGGCACAACTCTATGCGTCTGATGAACGTTTAAGTCAATCAACAGAGCTGAAGCAACTTTAAATATTTGGTCACAAGGACCTCACTTACTGCTTTTTCTTCCAGTTAGCATCCTCCCTGCAAAAGCCGCTCTGGGCATTGGGCTCCCCACTGAACCAGACCCGCTGCCCTTTTTCTGCCTTCATCCCCACTCGTGGCACTAGGAGCCCTGTTCTTCTGCTTAACGTCAGAGCAAGAAGCGAGCATCTGTCAGTTATTTTGTGGCTGATTTCTGCCTGTCTTTACAGAGGTATGGGATGAAGGAATGAAATAAACCTTCTTACAGGCTCTCACATTGTGTTCTTGGCAAAGGTACTGAAAACAGAGACGGCACATGTACATGACACATCACTTAAGCCCTCTGGTTTCTATGGTTGCAGTAGATTTTGCTTTCAGGGGGCATCCTAGGAAGGAGATAATGCTGCGCAGCGCTTTGGGCACAGTGCAGTTGAAGAATTAGCTCTGGGAATTGATCGTACTGTGATAGTGGTGACAGAGAACAAGGAGTTGGGGCTGCCGGGATGTCAGAGCAACTTGCGCTTCCAGGGGCTGGTGTCGTGTCAGCGGTTCTTGAAGGCCCTTGCACCACTCCGCAGCCGGTGACTGCTCCTTCATCTCTGCCTCCCTCTCAATGAGCATACTCTTCTACCCTGCGCAGTGCACTGACTAGGTTAAACAATTACACTACACTAATTGGCCTGTGTCGGTCCTGATGAGAAAGTAAACAAATGCTGCAGAGAAAAGCTGAGACAAATTGTATCTAATTAAATTGATGAAAAAAGTGACAAAATTTTTCCCCCGGAAAAAAAAAGGCAACTTGCAGCATGACAAATACCTCATGTTTGCAGCCATGGACCCCACCTGCTCAACTTCACACCTTTGCTTGGATGTGGCTGTGCCAAGCAGGGGAGAACAGGGGTGCCCAGTAGTCCCCGTTAGTGCCAAAATTGCCAGGATGCCTCGTGGGTCAGATGTTGCTCTTTGCATGCAGGGAGAGGGCTGTCTGCCATCATTTAGTTATCCCACTGACTTGTACATGTCTGCATGTGTATATGTGTGTCTTGACTGGGGTGGGCTGATGGCAAGACCTCGACCCGTGAACAGAAGCGTTCCTTTCACTCTCTGCTCACAGGCTGGTTCATCACTGCTGGGGCATGAGCCTTCCGGTTCCTAAAGTTTGTGATAGCTTCTTATCACCCACCAAATTTGCTTTCATGTGACAGCCACCACCTCAGCTGATCCTGGAGGTGGAAATCCCTGAGCTGAAAGCACAAGGCTCCACATCTCACACAACAGAATATTTTCTATCTGTAAGTAGCATCCACTTCAGTTCATCTCCAGACCACAGCAACTCCTGGTGTACTACCCCGGCACAAAAGTCTGGGGAGACAGAGGTGAATAGGCGGGAACATTTTAGGGATAGATACAAACAGTCTCTTCACTGACTGAGGAGAAAAAGCCAATAAAAATACTATGCAGTCTAAGGCACTGCTGCCTCCTCTCTTGCTGTTCTCCATGCCAACAGCCTCGGGGAAGAAAAAAACACGAAAAGTTACTAGTCCCATATGCTGATTGAGCCAGAGTAGAAACAGGGAAGAGCTACAGGAGGCAAGAGCTATGCTGCCATCCATAGCCATTGCAAACAAGCCTGGAAAACTTTTTCCAACATTTTGCCTTAGTGAGTTCATGAACAAGAGGACACCTCCTTGATTCACCAGGGAAAGGACTGATTTAAGTTTAATTATTTGGTAGGATGTTAATAAGCAGGTGACCTCTATTTTGGGGGTCCTGAACATACAACATGTGAAAACCAGAAAGCTGGGGCCACTGGAATCTCTTTCCTCCGATCTTAGTGAAACCAGGGAAAAGACACAGAGCGTGTTCACTGAGTGCATGATACAGCCAGCCACGGAAGCAGCTGCAGGAGCAGTAGCTAAGTATGTAGCCCAGCATTTGCATCCTAATCCTCTGTTTCGAGTTGCTGAGAGCTTTCCAAATGCTTTACTTATCAGGATAAAATGTTCCAGCCCTGGTGTCTGGCAAAATGAAAATTTTCAATAGTTCAAGATAAAAGTGATTCAGTTATTCTTGAGCAGGAGAAGAGTCCAAGAATCAAGGAGGCAGATTTTTTTTGTGATTTTTTTTTTCCCCTAATAGTTCATCTGCTAAAATCTCTGAGGGACCAGATCTGAAGCCTGGCATGTAACAGCCCTCGCTGAGAGGGCCATTAGAGACTAGAACATGTTACAGCTATTGGCCAGTGTGTTACATGGAAATTTCCTCTGTGGTCCAAAAGGGTTATGAGTCCTTGGAAATCATCCAGTGGGCTTATGCAATTTATTTAGGGAAGCTGATCCTCCCACTCTCCCCTCATACATGCACTATTTCTTCTAGTAATATTGGGAGCAAGGGGATCCATATTTTCCACGTTTGTGACTAATTTAGCTGTACAGAGATCCCAACAGAGATTAGTAAGATAAACCAGACGACCTCCTCTAGCCTAATTTTCCTATTGTCTAGTCTAAATGGCCATTTGATTCATACTGTAAGTGCTATATAAGCTTTATATCACTTGTGTAAATCTGTTTATCTAAGTCCACCAATGAGCCATAGTACATAATATTACAGAATTATTTCTTGTGTTTTCCCCTGTGGTCTTTCAGGTTGATGCATGCTGAGCAGCCCACATTGTGCAACATGTGTAAGTTTTGTGTGTTGAAATTGCAGTAAATTCAAGGTGGGGTGTAACTGATTAAAGCTTTTGCAGTGTGTTGAAGATAGGAGAGAAGCACTATGCCCTGTGATGGCTATGGATTGCCCTCTACACTAAAGACATGTTCACATTATTTTGGCTCTAGTCTACATGGCAGCCAGAGGAACTAGAGGAAATATTGCATCTCTTCCATGCAGAATTTGCTGCGGCACAGTATATTCTGTGGCAGAAATTAGGCAACAGAGAAGATGATCTGGTTATCCACACTGCAGACGGGAGCAAGCTAAAGTAGAGCCACTGGCCTCAGCTCTGTAGTCCCCATGGGATGCTCCTGGAGCTACATGGGCTTTATGAGCAACTAGTATTTCAATCAAAGTGGAAATACACACACTGCTTTAACTGTGCAGTTGTGTGGGTTTCACACCAATTCAGATAACCTGGGTGGTAATTAGTGCTCTTGGGGGGTTGGACTTGATGATCTCCAGAGGTCCCTTCCAACTCCTAACATTCTATGATTCTATGATTCATACTTAGGTTCATACTGAACCTTCTCCAGTTGAAATCTGAGGAGTTTTGCACCAAATTTGGCAGTGGTCTTAGCAATCAAGTCAACAGAATATGTACCATAAGAGTAACACACACATCACAACAGACAAAGTGGAAGTAAAAACGTAGTGGAAGATATGATACCAACATGCCCATTTTAAAGATGAGTAGCTGAGTCACAGAGAAACGAGAGCCTAAATTCCCAAAGGCAGGCAGGTAACTGAGGAAGGAGTACGTGCCTAAATTGGACAGAAAATCAATAGCAGGGCTTAACTTTGATCTCCTGACTTTCCATTGTCTTACGATGCAACTATAAAATCAAGCCTTTCCCCAGGGCTTCTCAGAAAAGGTGAGTTATTTCTGCCCCTTAGCAAACACTTGTGCAGTTCACCTGGCCAAACATCGGAGAGTGTCAGCGTCTGCAGCATCCCTCGGCCCATGGGATGGGGTGAGGATGGCGATGGGGTAAGGCTGCATCCCGGATTCACTTCGTGGGAAGGCTGGGCGACTTCTGTGTAAATAACTGACTGACTTGTTGCTAGGGAACAGTTGGGAGGCATGCTTTTGATCTCCCATATGCTTACTACTAATAAATAAACAAATAACAATAATTACAACAAACCCCAAGCCTGTTGTATCTCCAGGATTAATTAATGATGAAATACAGCTGAAATACTGTAAAAGAAGGCAGCAAGGTGGGTTAGATTTCAAATTTTCCTGCTGTGTATGGAAATGATGGTTGAAATTAACATTTTTTTTTTCCTCCTTAAAATTTACCTTAGCTGGATCAGGTTAGTGGGAGGAATGGGGGAGTATTCCCTTCACAGACAGAGGATGAGCAGGCAGACAGTAAATCTCACCATGCCAGTTTTACTCACATTCAGTCTTTCCTGCCTAGTACAGTTAAGTTTTTTAGATACTTTACTTGCATTTCTAATTCAGTTATTCTTCTGAAATTTATTCAAAGGATTTATGCTTATGAAATTATAATATAATGCTGCCTATATGCCAATGAGCTGCAGGCAAAGAAAATAATTTTCTTCAATTTACAGTTATGAGGCTGGAAGAAAATGATGCCTTCTTATCACCTCTTTTTCTTTGTATGCCTCAGTATTTTTTTAAGTCTTCAGAAGGCAGGAGCTGATGATGAATTCTTAAGCAGATCACACTGATAATTGTATTTCAGAACTGTCAACTCTGTGAAGACTGTCCACGGAGGTGTCTCAGTTCACTTGAGCTATTTGTGTCACTGCTTCTCCAGGAACTCAGCCCTCAATAAAACCCAAATCACTGGGGATATTGTTAAGTCTTCTGAAAGGATTATTAGATCGAAGGAAAATTTATGGATGACACTTTGTAACAATTAATCAGGAACTGTTGATGAAGTTAAGTTGGTTTTTTATTCCTGAACAGAAAAAAAAACCATGCAGCCTCTGTACAAATTGTCAAATGGCCTATTTTGTCACTCTGTTTGATTAATGGACTATTTGGAGACCCCAAAAAGTCCTAGTACAAATAAAAAAGAATCATAAATATTGAATAAGCTCACAGCATGGTTAACCTTGACTATATTTTGGAGCATTCTTGGGGAAAACTTTGCTATTCAGAAAATAAATTGCTAAGGGGATTAAAAAAAAAAACCCAAAACAAATTGGAGATTTTGGAGAATGTCACCTACCCAACCTTGTCATCCTGATTAGCCTGCCATGATAAATTAGCTTTAGTTAGCTTTGCAATCAGGTCAGAAACTGCTGGCACGCTACCACGTTTTGCAAGTGGGGCTACACCTGGACCACAAAAAGGGGCACAGGATGGCAAGGAAAATACTCCAGCTTTTGGTGCTTTGTGTGTCACAAAATGCTGGGGCTGCTAACAGGCTATTATCCTTTTGTACTGTAATTTATGGAAATGGAGCCCAAGGAGTGCTGAGAGCATGGGAGTCACAGTGCCATAAGGTTGCTTCTGAAAGGTTGGTCCAAAGATGTCCGGTGATCTGTGTCTATGCAAATGATAAGACCCGAGTTTCAGCTGCAGCGAACACACACACACGTTCATACGTATTCAGGACACGCAGTTTCCATCTTTTCCTCCTGCTCCTCTGTCTCTCTATTTGCAACTCTGGTGCCCTCCTCCCCCCAGACCTCCCCCCCTATTGCTTGATGCAGCTGTTTAGTCCTGACAGGTCTGACCAGTCATTTTTGCTAACCTCTGATAGCATCTAGGTCAGAGTGATCCCAAACTGGCTTGCTTTTGTTCTCAGGGAACAAGAAATACAATGCTATTAGTTTAGGCAGGGGTTCCACAAAGCACTTAAACTCCACGTGCTTTACTCCAAGCATGCCAGGAATTCCCCTCTTCTCCTTCAGCAGGGCACTTAAGTGCCTGCTTAAAGTTAGGCATGTTTCAGGCATGTTTGCGCTGAATCAGGCCCTTGCTCAGGAGAAATAATGCCACTTTGCATTTCGTTTTGTTGGCCCCTTTTGCCAGCGTGTGTCATATGCCAGCTCACTAACCCATCTAAGCTGACATACATGCAATAATGTACTTCAAAGCAAAGATTATTCAGGCTCAGGAAGTGGGAGAGATTTTGAAATCTGTGCAGCCATTTCCATGAAGAATGTAAGAGAGCTGCACAATAATAATTGCTCATTAGATTTTGTTGATTCTTTGAAAGTAACCCAGGGATACAAACAGGGAGAATGCTTTTTTTGTCTCATCACATTTCATTCTGAGTGATAAATGACAGTTTTCAATCCATTTTTATCCCTACAGTTCTCAGGTAGTTCTCTACCTCCCACTGAAGAATAGCACTACATGAGCAGAGAAGGATTGGCAAGAGATCACATCAGGTGCCTTGAGCATCCTTGCAGAGAACTGAGGTGCTAGCTCTGATTGTGCACTGCTGGAGGCTGTGTCCATTTGGTCAGCAGTGGCCAAGGGAACATGCTTTTCCTAGAAAGGTCTGCCTCCTGGAAAATGGGGCCAGGGAAGGTGCAGAGATGGTTTGGTCCATTTTCACACTTGTACTTCAAATTGTTCATGTGGGAAAGAATAGGGAAGCATGAAGTTTTCCGGGCCTCTGGGTATTTCTTCAGGATTTACAACTGAAAATCTTTTATAAAGTACTTTCATAATTATACAGCCTGTGGTTAAAAAATCCAGTAGAAGTTACCAGCCTGAAGTAGGCTGGGGTGAGGCAATGGTTTTGGGGGGAAGCTGGCAGGGAGGTCCTTCTAGGGGGGGCACAGAAAAGGCAGCAGGCAGCACATGGCCCAGTGCTCAACCCAAGCACCCCACCGGAGACACCGCTTGCTGTTTCCACAGCAAGGTGTGGAACCAAGGTCCTGACCAGCAGCGATTATTAAGGATGGGAATTTTCACACGAGTTGGGTGTTAATTCTGGATAAATTCCAGGCCTGGTAATTGCACTCTTCCCGAAGGATTCCTGCTGCTGATTCACCTGGGAAAGCTACAGTGGTCCTTAATCCCTGGCCTGAGCCACTGAGGCTGTCACAACATGCTGCATAACTGGCTTTGGGGTGGGGCTCATCCAAGGTCTCTTGCTGATGTGTTTCACATGGGATTTAGAAACATTTCCTAGGTCAGGGAGACTGAGCGAACCTGAGCAGACTGTCTATCTCAGTGGCTAGCACGGTCACATGGGAGAAAGGAGGCTTGTGCCCCATTTCCTCAGCCAGTTAAGTATCTGAGGCACATCTAGGACCCAGAGCCTGCTCTAGAAGGTGAAGAATACCTTCTGCATTTAAGTGCAGGTATTAAGAGTGAGTGGATCATGATCTACTCACAACCTAGTCATCACACATCCCTGAAGATGCCCAGGTGCAAAGCTTTAGGTGCTTTCAGGCAGCAGTAGCAGAGTGGGAAACTGAATCAAATTCTGTGCTAACAAGACTCTCAGGCTGCAGAGCAGTGCCTCTGCTCCGTGCAACAGAGATTCTAGAAAATAAGGTATTGCAGAGGAGAGCATTATGGCAAGTAAGAAAGGAACGGACTTTAACATGTAGTGATTGTGATGGCCAGCCAGGAGCAGGGTGTCTGAGTTCTGGCTCCTTCTGCACTTAATATATATCAAGCCATACAGCTTCAAAAAAGGATATCCCTATTCAAATATAGTCCCCATATTTCCGTGGTTAGGGCACTTCTAAAAAGTGTGCATGTGAATCACCTCAGAAGAGCTGAATTTAATTCTTTTCTTTGCCTTCATCTCAGGTAGGTGCTCAGATCACTGCTTTTTCAGGATGCCTACCAAGCTGGGTCCCACATGGTACATGGGAGGGATATCTCATATGAAAGTGCCAGCACAGCTTAAAGGCAAACCAGGGATGCAACACTTCTGCAGTACCTGATGTTAGATGTGTGTCCTGCAAAAAAGGACATACACCTGGAGAAACCATATTGCTGTTGGAAGAAAGGCAGACACCTGGGGTCCTTAGGTACCTTCTTGGTGCTCTGCTGGTGAGCAGAGATTTGGAGGTGTCTGAACTGGTGATTTTTCATTAACTACCCAAAACATTCTTGTGCAGCTATTGCAAGGAGTCTTTCAGCATGGGAACTCCTAAGAAGGATTTTCTTTGCAGCTCTTTTGGAGCACATCAGGATGCTTTGCTTTCTAAAATAACGAGTTTCTAGCATCTTTTGCAAAGCTGGCAAATGAATCAGATCCACCTCAGTCCACATTCTCTTCTCCTAATTCTCCCAGCATAAAACAGGCACCAAAATAAAATTCCTGTTACTAAGCATTAGGAAGGCCTTTTCCTTTGATGACTGTTTGCTCCCAGAAGAGAGCTCAAATCCAGGAACCACGGGGGAAGATTCGATCACTTGAAGGGTGCAGACTTCATCATTATTGTTTGCCAGCAAATGAAAACAATGCATAAGAAAAAGCATACACCAAATAAAACTAATTGTGTTATAAAGAGCACCAGGCATCCTATAAAAACCTGTTGCCTAAATATATCTGTAACACTTTATCAGCAAATGATCTTCCTGCAAAGGAGCCAAAGCAATTAGCTGGGGTTTGGCAGATCTCTGCACTCCTTTGACATACTCTGTAGTAAAACAGTCCACCAAAAAAAAATTCCTGTATGCCTCAAAATTCCAGACTGGTGGTTCAGATGTTTTACTAGGATCTTCTCTGTATCAGTTTGCCATATTTTTTAAAGCATGTTACACACTATTCATTTCTGTACCTTCTCTTCTTTCACTGCCCCTGCTCTCTTTGGCTATATGTGCCCAAGAGAAAACCACCTGCAGAAGTGCTTGTACCAGCTAGAATTGAATTAGCAAATCGGTTTCACCTGAAAGGGGATAGGTTTATTCTCCGGGTTAAGGCTGATTTTTATTTATGTATACTTTTAAACTTCTTTGACCAACTGGTAACTAAAAACCTGGCTATGATAATGAAATATCGTATCATATGAAAAAAGTTGACCAATGCCGTCTGTATCTTTTTTGTGGTTTTAATTTATGCATTGTTTTAATTTAACCCTCACACTACCATTTACCAATTGATCTTGAAGACACCAAATGACGAGTAAATGGCAGGTATGTGGTATTTTCCCTTTTAAGAGGTGTTGTAATTTTATACACTAGGATAACACCTGTGGATCAAAGGGTCTCTGAGCTTTGGGTAGCTGCACACTGAGAGTATTGTGAAGATGTGACTATGGATTTGCTTATACTTACCTTTTCTCCCAAGGTGTCCAGGAAAAAACGTATGTATGCTATGCTGGGTGCTTTGTACTTTTATGGACTGGAACTGTGTTATTCATGGGATGCGGAGTATAACATTGATTTTTTTGTTTTGATTCCTCTGTAATTGCAGAGTGAGTAAGGAGCAAAGAACTGGGCTCTTGCTCTTCACAGATGGGGAGATATGGTCTTTGATCTTCATGATAGAACCAGTAATCAAATGTCGGTTACCTGGCTTTTAATGTGTGAATGAGTTGAAAGATGCTCTCAACTAGGCTAACAAGCCATGTGTAGTGGGTGATGATGCTTTGTGTAGCTCATTCTTGACACATTTATGATATAAAACAAATGTAGAAAGGTCTTTTAATCCATGGGTTAAGGCTGCCTGTGTTTACAGAGACAAGGCTGGAGTATTTGTGGGCTTTGAAAAGTATCTACATGCATGATTGTACACTTGCCTTTACCCTTTTTGTGCTTAACTTTGTGTTTGCTAGCCACAGCGCTTTCTGTCAGAATAATGTAAACTTTGTGTTAAGATTCATTTCATGTGAGCTTCATTACTACGTCTTTCTCTATATGGAAATAGTGTGGTGAAATCTTGTTAGACCTGTAGTGTCTATGCTTGGGCTTGGGAAATGACAGTGCAGTTCCTATGGCCGTGCAGCTACACAAAACCTGCTTGTTTCCTCTTCATCAATGAACGGCACCGAGTGCTTAAGGAAGGCAACAGCTGAGTTTTGCTCGGAATTACATGTGAAGGAGGATCCTCCTTCTTGTCATTTTATTTACCATTAACAGCCATTATAATTTCTTCCCAGCAGCAATTACACTGATATCACCACGTCTAAATCAGAAATGACACTGTAGTGCTTGTATTATGTTGACTGGGCATCACCTAATTTTTAAGTGGCATTCTTACCCCATCATTGTGATTATATCTCTTTCTAATAAGGAATATAAGAAAAGATCTACATAATAGGAAAACATACATATTAATATATTCCATGACAAACATGTTAACTTTACATATTAATCTTGGTAAATACAAGTCATGTTTACATTTTTCCTCTTCAGTACACTGTTGTGGTGACAGCTTGCCTTCCCTCTGGTTTTATTCTTTCCAGTCCTGGTGCACGTTCCACTGCCTCTGGTCACCCTGTTAGTTGCAGAAGGAGAAGGCAGGTCACATCCATCTGGTTAAAAAGAAAAAAAAAAGAAAAAAACAGTGTTACTGGATAACATAATATTGCTGCTCTCCTCATTGCATTCGAGTCTGTGTGAAGGGACTTGGATATGTGCAATAAACATATGTGTGTGATAATGAGATTGTTGGTGGAAAGTCATCTTGAAAAGACAAGGAGCAATTAAGCTTGCTTACTTATACAAGTTAGAATGACAAGATGCCATTGTCGGCCCCACTCATCCATATAATAGGGTTCTCCTTCCCTGCTTAGCTGTATTGGGAGAAGCATTCCCTGTCAAACCTCTGCCATGACTCCACCACAAAGCAATCTGCCTCCTTCCCTTTCATACACAGTTCATTCTCACACTCGCATCACTGTCCTGATTCAACCGAGTGTCTGCTAGCAAGAACCTGAATTCGAATGCTTTAAGAATTCAATGCAAAGCCTTCATTTAACTGAGTATTTATTTATATTGGTGTACTCTCTTGTCCAATTTTAATTGAATATTTAAAGAGGTCAGTGGGGAGATGTGCAGGTTGCTCAGAAACATTTAATAGTGCAATGTGTGGAGTCCACAAATAATGCACCTTCCTTTTGCTATCTGGAAGATTTAGATAGGATATCTTGGATGCTATTGACAAGGAGAGAAGTGTGGAACAATAGGAACATATGATAGTTAGTGTTAGATAACAATAGCTATCCTTTTGCATCTTGAATTGAATGATGAAGCCATCAATTAGAGAAATAGCCCTCTGAGTATATATCATTGACAAGATGAATACCAGTACATTGTATTTCTGGATGGAGATCTCGGTGATCTGTAATTCAGAAAGGCAGTGAATAGTATGTACAGTCAAACTAAGACTACGATATTGAAAATCAGAACTCTTTTGTCGTCCCCATGTTTCTTTGTTTTTTAGCTACTAGAGTCTTTCAGATAATGAAAGTATTTGTACATTATATTAATTACTTAACGCTTTCTCATTTAGTATCGAGATGCCATTCTTCTCCACATTCAGTGGATACTTTCAGGGCTTAAAAGAGCATGAGAAGCAGTTCTTTCTAGTTGTTTTCCGGTCTCTTAATTAATTCTTACATACAGACATGGGGATCCATTCACGGCCTATGAACTGTCAGAGTCCCTCTCCATACCAAGGAGCAGATCTAGCACCCACCGCTTACATGGCATGGCCTCTATTTTCAACCTAAATTCTCCCATGTTCTCTTTGGAATGTCTGATAGCTTTCATCCTCTCTGCCTCTTCCAGATTTGGTGGGGTTTTGTTTTGTTTTTTCAGCTTTAATAGTCATTAGTGTTATGTTTATAGCAGAGAAGCAACAAAGAAAGCCAAAGAGATGGGAGCTGCACTATAATAAACAAGGAATTCTCAGCACTTGCAGTTTTAGTTCTTCTACTTACATCTGAAAATGAGTGAATATTCCATGTTCAGGGCCAAAATTTATTCTTGGACCTGTACATAGGTAACAAAACGTACTGCAGCAGTTACACGGTGAGAATGGCTTGCAGAGAATAAAGAAAAAAAAAAGAGGAAAGACTGTAATTAATGCAGTGCTAGACTAACTAAAAAATACAATTTAAGGAATGGGAATAAGCATTCATTACCATTATCTGCATTTTCTTTTGTCAAACTTTTTTAATATGGACTCTTGTGTGTGAAAGCAGCTTTACGAGCTTTTCATGGTAATTTATATGTTTAGGTCCTCTTACATTTGTCCGCTTATATGCAGAAGGACGTTATATTAAAAATGGATCCTACCAGGGATGCCAGTGATTGTTGCAGTGAAAAAGAATTTATAGAGCCTTAGGGGGGAAAATGGTCACTGCCTTTCCCAGAAATATTTGAAAGGGCTAATGAAGTTTCGTGGATCTCAGTGGTATTGACAATGTATGGCCAGATGAGGGGAAGAAAAAAGCCCAGGTCTTTCAGGAAAGCAGCAGGTAAAATAAATTTCTGTAGCCTTCCCCCTTCTAAATCTAATCAAGTGAAACCACCTACAGGCCAATAAGCTTCTTGAGTGCACTTTGCCCTGGACATAGTGTTTTTTTATCACCCAAAACATAAATAATGCAATAAAAGAAAATGTTTGAGGTCTCCTTAATGAGCTATTTTTAAGGCACCCTTCACTCTCATCTCCTTTCATAGCCTGATGCAAAGAGCAGCATCCAGTGGTCGAGAGTGTATTTTGAGTGCTGCTAGGAAAGTACAAATGAGAAAACAGATTTAATTACACTGCTTACTGCATCTAGAGGTCCATGTGGTTTGACCGGCTGTGTTAGGACACCCTGTAATTTGGAGGAATTCTCTGCGCACTGGCACCATAAATGTACTGCTGTCCAAAGGATGGTTAATAATCTAAAGTTGGCTGTTAACATTGCTGGAGCTGGTGTCTATAATTTCAGCGAATGACCTGAATGACTCTGCAATGAAAGACTGAAATGTCACTCTCCTCCTTTACTTTGTTTGCCTTGAGCAAAGACTGCTCCAGATTGTGTACATCCACCGAGGTCCAAATGGTGAAAGGGCAGCGCATAAGCATAGATTCATGGCTCTGCTGAATCTCCCTGCTCTGGCGAAATAGTGGGGAGCATGGGGAGCAGGGCATGGGAGAAAAACAAGACGCTCTCTTCCAGAGCAGCTTCCACTGTGGCTATCTTTTCCCATCTCCAAGTGTGTAAAGGTGAGGCTGGCTATAGGGACCTGGCTCTCCCATGTCCTCTAGCTGCCAGCCACCACTAAATCAGACCTGGTGCCTGTGGCTAAAGGCAAAGCAAATGGTTTCCATTATCCAGGCATTTATTTTGCACCTGCCGCTGTGACATCTGTGTAATAACAGTTACGTACAACAAAAGGTAGTCTGACCTGACTTTGAGTATTTCATTGCGTCTTTTCATTGTGCTGAGTGAGCGAGCGGGCAGAGGACTCGTATTCTTCTCAGGAGGTGTTACAGACCATCCAGCTCAGACATCTGTGGAGTGGCAAATGCAAAGAGCTTTACCTTTGCTGTCAGGAATCTTAAACCCTTGTTTCCGTTGTGTCTCTTTGGTACAGCTCAGATGCAGAAAAGGAGTAAAACACTATCAGTAAATTTCAGAAAGTTCAGTATTTGCATTTCATTTGGAAACCTGTGACATTTTGGCATATTTTCACTGGAAGGCCAGGGCAATGCTGATTGAAGATCAGTGTCGGCATTAAAATGTACAAGGTATGGAGAGCTGGTATGCTTCAGAGCAAAGCCAGCCTGGCAGGTACAGAACCAGGGCAGCCCTGGGGCAAGGGATATGACTGAGCATTAGATTTAGTGGGGATTTTTTTTTTAAACACAGAGTTGAACAAAAAGACTAATTCACTCACAGCACTCTGAGAATGTATCTTCTTGGAGCGAGACAGGTTCTTAGTGCAAATACGCTTGTTTTCTTTAAAATAATTCAGGCCTTCGTGCATGTTGCCTGATGTACAAGTGCCAGAATTGGGAGCTGTTCAACCTTTCCACTTACTATGTGATAGATAGGAAAGCACTGGAAAAATACCATTCACTGTGTTCCCTTCAATACAGTAAGGCAAGCTTTCAAGGACCAAGAAACTCTTCCATCATTTGGTAAGTGGGGATGTCAGCTGTACTCCGGCAAAATGATGCTGGGAAGTCCCAATGAAATCTAAGCCTGAATGACGGTGTTCTTTGCCCTCCAACCATCATGAAGGGACTATCCACATTTTGTTTACGGAAAGATTTAACAGGTACTACTGCCTTTTACATATGACAGGCAAAATCCTGACTATTTCTGGAAGCAAAGAAATCATTGCCTTCACCTTCCCACCTTGCATTTGTCTGTAATTAGTTGAAAACGTGACATAATGCCAGGAAGTTGGAAGAAAATCTAGAAAGCGAGAACACTGGCATTTGTGAAGTACTGCTGTTAGATTTAGGACTATATCTCATTTAAATAGGGAAAGAAAAAGCCTGTTGCTACTTGTTGAACTCATCTGAGGTGAAGCACAAGCTTTGGCTTTCCTCCAGTCACCTGAACACAACACTACCACTACTGTCCTTTTTTGCCTCCGCTCGTTACAACCTTCTGCTCTACAGGGTGTTGTTATCCACAGCCTTCCGTCCACCTTCTAGGATTCTGGTTCATCCCGTGTGAACCCCTGCTGAATTATGTTGTACTGCTACTATTTCAGCTGTGTGCAAAAATGGGAATATTTGGCTGTTTTTTAAACTAGGATGGGCAATAATCTGTTCCTCACACTTGAATTCATTTCTAGAAGAGCGATACCTGAGAATTGGAGGGTTGCCTTTCAGCAGTTTTTCTTGAGCAAGGCTTGCTTTGTCACCACCCGTCATCAGAGAGCTCAGAACTTGCTGCTGTTGCCCTTACAACACCAGCAACTGCAAACACAATTTCCCAAGGCTTTGGGAGATAGCTGGAGGCCTTGGGAAATTTCACTGTGATTTGAGGTTAGGCAGGCCTGTGTTAGACCTGCTTTTTCCAGCAGCATGAACACACACACACAAAGAGAAATAAGAGCCAGGTTCTCCTCAGAGACAGTTTTTTACACGGTTTCAAGAGTGTTATTCTTGTTCCTCATTTACATTCCCAGGAGAGGAAACTGACTCAATATCTCTCTTATTTGTAGGCACTTGTGATAGCAGATTGAGGTTTCCCAGCTCAGTAAGAAGTCAAATGATCCAATAACTGACTCTGCATCTCGATTACTGAGAATACAGGAAAAATAACATACTTTATCCACTTCCTTCTGGCTACTCCTGCCACACCCTTTGCAGGGAGAAAAGGTACGTTACGCTGCTTCTATGCAGGGGTTATTTCGAAAGTACCACAACCTGAGGAGAACCCCTCATTAGGTCTTCAATGAGGGATTACACATAGGTGTCAAGGGGCAAATAAGCCAGACGTTTTCAGCGTTATCCTTGTTTAATGTTATGAAATGGCTTTCAAAACTCTGGATGCAAATAAAACTTCCCGATGGGCTGCCAGAAACAGTCATGCCAATAACATCATGCCAATGTGAATGAAGTTGGAGTGCTATTTCTTTGTAGCGATCAGACATGCCACACAATGCATTTCTGTGGAGTTCTCTTTCTTGGGTGGTTGAAATCACTTGGCTCACGGCCTTGTGCCTCCCAGCTCACCTGAGGCACGCTGTAATCAGCCAGAACCATGCTGCATGTCATGTCTTACTGCTTCCAGAAAATAGACAAATTTCCTTTCCTTCTATTCCCTTTGTGAATTAGCCCCTTAGGGGTACGGTTTTATGACAGCGGGCAAGAAGCCTGTGCACAGATCCTCGTAACGCATAATAAGATTTGTGCGCCTGCCTACTTCCTCTGAAACTGAACTCTAGAACAGCAGAAGTGACTTGGTCTGGCACTTGCTTCACCCTTTTGACCTCCCTCTTGTGATGGAAGATAAAGACTTCCTCCTCCTTCTCTTACAGAAAGCCCAGAGGGTATGTTTGTATGATGTGCTGTCTGGTCCCGCAGTAAAGCGAGACATTTCTTGAGGTTTTCAGAGTCCTCATGTCCAGTTCTGAAGAAAGAGAAGGTTGTTCAACACTTCACGGGATAAACTTAGGAGTACAGGTGCGATAAGACTGTGTGTCCTGTGACAGAAGGCTTGAATGTAAACTTTTAGCTTCAAAATGACATCAGAAAGCACTGTAAGTCCAACGAGAGCTAAGTGCTTCTGACAAGTAGAAAATTCTCACCTGTAGAAAAGGTGCCAAGGACTTGTGCTCTTTCCAAGCCCTTATCTGTTCCTACACCACTGTGTAGGATTTAGGAAAGTTTCCCAGTGAAAACTCCTCTATGCAGAACCACATAAGCTTCTCGCACATGGCCCATTGGTAATGTGTTTTTGCAAGACCTGCAAAAAAGCCAAACAGAGAGACAACATTCTTTAAACCACCACGAAAACCTTTGGGCTGCTCTGGTGCAGGAAAGCTTCTTGCAGCCTGCCAGGATCCATACTGAGCACCTGGAGAGCTGAAAACTCCTCCTGTCCTGTGACAGGGGCTTTACTTGAAGCAGGCTCTGCTGGAGACACAGCAGAGACATACAGCTCACGTTGAACCGGCACTGCCAAAATGCCCCTTATAACCAGCATCAATCGCAGGGATGTCAAAAATCCTCCTGCCCTATAACCTAAGTAAAGAATGTGAGTTTGAGGGGGGCAAACACATGTTGCAAAGTATAACTGAGATCAAGGTATAGCATGCCTAGGCCATGTACACAGAATTTTGCTGTCACTCAATGAGAATCAGCAGGCCATACCCCACAGTTTCTTATTTTTTGCCTTGGGCCTTGTCTACATGTACATTTGCACCAGTAAAACACAGCCGGTGTGTAAGTGTTCACCCTCTCTAATGTTACCTTTTCATCTAGTCTAAAAAGGCCCAGATTTTATTTATGTCTATATCTGTGCTTGTGAGAGGCAGGAAGAACACACCAGCTAGGGAGGGAAAAAAAAACAAAACCAAACAACAAACCAAACATAAAAAGAAAATAAAAGATTCCCAAATACCTACCCAACAAGTTAATACAATGGGGTATCCAGGAAAGGGTTAAAACACTACACAGGTACAGATCCTGTGGCAATTACAAATGTTATTGAAATAAAAACCAGAAACAGGAAGCCAAAAAACAGGTCCCTAAGGCAGGCATCTGTCTTAAATGATATCATTTGTCAAGTTTCCAGCATCTTGTGGTTGCGAACACAAAAAGAAGTTCTGTGTTATACTAAGGACATTACATACTCATTAGTTGGAATGTTCCTGAAGTACATAATACAGGATTTTCATTTAATAAGAAGCAGCTACTTGCCACTGCATTGTACATAAAATAAATTCTGAGCATGCTAATTGCCATTCAAGGATGTTCTACCTAATTTTTGACGGGTTTTTCTTCCCCTCCCCCTTTAGACTACACTGTAAAAATTGTGAGCAGAATGTGTTGCTACAGTTTAAAAATCTTTTTAGAATTTTCTTTAATTTCTGAAATCTAGATTCCTGCAATGATGAAAATTGAAGGCTTCAATGCAGATATTAAAGAAAAAACAAGTTACCTATAGGAATATCGTAGCAAGAAAGCAAAATACATATATATATACACACACATACATGCATCCCAGCACAACAATCCTTCAAGCCATCACCCCCCATCTCGAAGAACAAACCTAACTGTAATTAATTGGTATAGTTCCTCTATCTGAACACTATTAGCACATTAGACTTAACTAATATATAAGCTTCCCCCTCCCTGCCCTGCCAATGACCTTAAGCTTCACATGGTAGGAAGGCCACTTGCTGTAGAATAGAAAAGTAATTTATCCACCATGATTGTTCAGCCCTGGCCCCTCTGTAAAACAGTGACTGAAAATCGTGCTGTATTATAGATGGTACATTTGTGGTATGTACAATAGTGCGCAGAGCATCAAACTCGCTTCCCCGAACAGTGCAGGCAGGGTCTGAAAAGTAATTCCAGAAAGAGGAGACCACTTGCTGAGCGATGGCCCTCCAGTGTCAAATCTTTTTTTTTTCCCCTCCAAATTTCTCCCCTCCTTTTTTTTCTGCCCCAAAGAGAGACCAATTTTGTCTTCTCAGCTTAAGTAAGAGTAGTATGTAGTTTTCCATTCATAAAAGTATGTCATATTAAAAAAAAATTAAAAATTACTTTGCTTTTATTTTACCTGGGACTTCCCTGCTTCTTTCCACATTTCAGGATTTAGCATATTCCCTCAAAACATAATAAATTTCGATTCTGTAGCTTAAGGGATCCATCAGTTAAAATGTTAGTCTTTCATCTTTATTACCCTCCCATTAAAATGAAAGAAACCGGGACACACTTCAGTTTAGAAGAAGCAATTTAGTTGGTAATGTCCTTACTACTCAAGTCTTTACAAAGAGAGAAAGTGCATTATTGCTTATATTTCACACATCTATCTGCATAAGAAGCAACTAAAGCTTTCAGACACATACGATGTTAAATTTAATAATATTCTTTGATTAGATTATTTTATTACAACATTTTTCCATTACCAGTCATTTCCTGTACACATTTACATTCATAAAAGCTGCAGGTTCTTCTTTGTTTGAATGCGTGTATACGTATTCATATAGCAAGGGAAAGATTTTCTGGTTTGCTACAGCTGTTAGATTCAAAAAGAACAGATTAATAACTAGCCACCACGTAGGACTAGGTTTTCTTGTACACTGCACCAGTAACCCTTTGCTATAATGAGGACACAAAGAGGCTCACATCAGGCTGCTCCTCTTCTTCATAACTCAAAAGCGTCACAGTGGCAATAGCCTCTAGTGCTATTTGTCTTTAGTGCAGTTGTGACACTTCGGCATGATCCATAATTTGGCAGCTATTTACCGTGACATTTCCCTTCAGTGCAGCCATAACATTCAGTGAAGCCATTATTTGGTTCCATTTACCATATAAATTGTATTGCCGTGCATGCATGCTAGCAGCTACATTAGGTACCTGAAAATGAGTAAATCTTGTAAAATAGATACTAACAGCTATTCAGCAGAGAAATTTCTTTACTCCTCAGACAGAAGTAGGAATATATATAATATCTGCAAACACTACTGCAAACTTTTCCTTGAGAGACTGTAATTATTTGTATTTACGTGACACAGCAGTTATTCATACCCACTTATTAGATATATATACATTATATAGATAGATAGATAGACACATACATATGCACACATACAAATGTATAGCAAACTATTGCCTGGTAGAAATCTAACTTAATTCAGAAAGGTATTAGGAGATTCCAGCGTAGCAATTAAGTAGGAAGCCTATCTGTGAAATGTGCTGAGGGTTGCAGGCCAGGAGAGAGCGAGTACGTGTGTGTCCGTGTGCGCGTGCGTATGCACACATGTGACAGACTCAGGAAAAAAGCCAGCTCTTCATCTAGTTCTTTGTTGTTTTTCCATGGAAGCATATGTGTGTAGGAAAGGGAAATTCTGTTATTAGCCTCAGCAAACAATGCCGGATTCCTCTGTAGCAAATTCATTTAGAAAGGTAAAATTAGGATGTAGTGCTAGCAACCACATCTCAATGAGCTGCTATTATTAATAGTATTATTATTTAAATCCCTGCTCTCTACATATAGTATACTTAGTACTTCCCAGGCAAATGTATTATTATTTTTAATCATTTAAGTCCCCACTGCGCACACAGCTTTTAATACACCTTTTTTGCAAGCATATTAAGTGTATTGTTATTAATCCCTTGCTGTGACTCTACAGTATTTCTTTTCCTTGTATGTTCAATGTCCTATCATCATTTAAACCTCTCAGTGTGTGCATGCCATATACGTTTTCCTATCCATCTAATATTTAAACATTATTTAAATCCATCATAGCTTACTTATTCAAAGTCAGGCCTGCTCCCATAACTGTAAGTTTGCAGAATATACTTTTAACTAAAGAGGAGAAGTTGGCTTTTTTTTCCCCCTGCAAACCAAAAATTACTACGAATCTCGGCAGAAAAGCCTTATCTGTGTGTTTCAGAAACACTTTTCACCCTCTCCCCGTCGATAATGCTCTCTTTCAGCAATCTGAAGGATAGAAGTTTCGTCTTTAAAAGCAAAAATTACTTCTTCATTCTGGACTCATTCATGAAAAAGCAATCACACATACCCCGAGTTACCCCTTAGCTTAACATAGGCATTTGATGAGAAGGACAAGCCCAATGGCCAGAGCCCAACCCAAACACCAAAAGGGCTACGAAATTAGGACCTCGGCCATACAAGTTGTGCACAAAACAAGTTTAAACTGTTTATTAATGCTGTAATCAGTATGAAAGTGCTAAACAATAAGCCTGAAGCCAAAATTAAAACCAACAAAATGTCATATCTGAATATATATATGTGTGTGTATAT
>VZZY01014500.1:52662-109102 GCA_013400335.1 Eurystomus gularis | reverse complement strand
ACAAAAAAATCACATGAACAAAATGAGCAGAACTCAGGTGTAAAAGTAACAGTCTACCACACCCCAGCCATAAGCATGGTGCCAAGACAGCTAACTCTACTCAGATGGCTGGGAAGGATCAGCTTCTGATGGTTCCAGTCTTTTTACTAAGCCTTTATAAGTACCCTGCAGTCATTGCCCATATCTTAATGAGGCTAAGGAGAGATGGGTTGAACTGTCACCCTGGTTGTTACTCATCTCCACCGATGCTGCAGAGTTTAAACATAGCTTCACAGAAGTCAGAGGTGCTGTAATGTGAAGGAAGTAATGGCATGGAGACAGTGATTTTTTTTGAGCAGCAGTAGACTGGAATTGGAATTCATTTCATAGAATGAAAGGATCATAGAACATTTTTGATTTCGTTACATATGCACTACAGGTTTGTCTAACCTCAGAAAAGATAATACTTTGGTAATTCTACTTCCATGGGAAGTAAATGCATGAGAAGGCTGCTGCTTCTCTTTGGCTGACATATATTTTGTTTGGACATCAAGTCTGTGACAAAGAGTTTTCCTTCACAATACCTCCAGAATCCCACCTCAGTGTTTAACCAGAGAAATCGTCTCTCTTGCTACCACTAATGAGAATTACAAATAGCCCAAAATAGGCAGAAGAAATGGATAGGTATATTTATAAACTCGTTATAATAATTATAAGCTAAAATATAAAAAATAGACACCAGAAATTATTTTACAGGCAAAAATAATTACATTCACAGTAAAATAGACATTATATATTTGGCATAACATAAGAAAATTATAAGCTATGGGTCAAAGAGAAGACAGCCAAAGTATACCTGAGTTGCAGCATAAACAGATATGAACATAGAACTATTATTAATCTGATTTGTTACAACTGATTAACAGTTTTTAGGTACTGAAACAATTCAAGCCATGTCATCTTTCTAACTTACATTGTAAAAATTCTGAAAAGATTGAATGTTATTTTCTAAAATACATTAAGCTTCATACTCTAAGTATCCATTCTCAAAATAGTCTACCCTGCAGTGTTCCTAAGTGTTGCTTTTCATTATTTATAACAGAAAAATTACAAAAATCTAGCAAATGGCAGAAAATACACCCACACATGTCCATAGGAAAGCTTTGCATTAAAAGGTTGGTTCTATTCTTAGCAAATTGCCATATCTACTTCATCACATTAGGAGGCTTGTTGCAAACTTTGCAGGAAACACAGCAAACACAAGACTGACATGCTGGGACATATGTTTTACATTCACAATCCAGTCAAAACTGATACTGGGGTCTTTGCTGCTAACCAGGATTCGTAGGTGCCACACAGATACCAAGGACTCTTCAGGAGTCCTCAGATTCCACTATTCTTCTCCACTCCAACTGGTAAAAGAGTCACTATTCCACACACATTCCCATTAAAATATCTTCCACCACAGTACCGAGATGAAGATGACATGTACCAGTATAAACCAGAGATGGTGGCCGCTCCACTATTGGCCAAGAACAACTTCTGAAATGAAAATGCACAGCCTTCTAGGCTGCATGGGGAGGAGATGGCTATCGTATCCATAGGTTTTGTGATGGTTATGCAGATAAATTATGATTACATTAAAAATAATTTTAAAAAAAGAAAAGCAAGCTCCTCCACATCCAGCTCAAGTAAAATTTGATCCACAATAATACATCCTTTTGAAACTTTTGAAGTGCCATTTTTCTTGACATCTTAGTAGCCCATGCACTTTCTGTCAAACAGACAGCTCTATTCAATGTGTCATGTCTATGCAATAAAGATATCATGAAAATTAATGGTAATGTTATGAATCTCAGAATAAAAGCAATTAACTTTTTTTCCAAATGCCAACAGTAAAACACCTCTACATCTTAATTAGTTCTCTATCATCTTACTTCATATTTTTCCACAACATGCAGTTATTATTTAAATAAAATACACTTTGGGGACTCATTTTCCAGCATGATGGAGTAGTTTTGCTCCATGTTGACAATGTGAATTTAGGTTTTACTCTAGTATGGGAAGAATCTGTCCATGAAAGGCTTCCTTTTAAATGGATCAAGCACAGACAGATCATCCCAACCCCCTTTGTTTCTAGTTTCACAGTATAAAGAAAAAAATTATCCTGACCATAGGCAACATATCAGTCCATAAACAACAACAGCATGCTGAGGATTAAAGTAATCCATTATAACAGGTTCTTCTCTTCGCAGAAAAAAAAAAAAAATCTATTTTACTGAGTCTCAAAGAGATAAAGTTTATTCTAACTTTTCCATTTACTTTCTTGACACACAATCTGTGCAGATCAGTTAATGTAAAGGCTCTGATCCCTAATGTGCTCTTACCAAGAGCAGTGCAGATTCACTACTCTGTTGAGGATTTACTGGGTTTTGTTCTTGTTTTCAACTGAAATGGAAGAGCTTTCCAATCAACATGGTAAATACAGATGCAGCTTTTGTTTCATAATTATCACAGCTATTCAGAACTTGAAAATATGACTTGTTTTTTGCTGTAGCTGTACTATGCAGATCTTAGGGGTGTCATAGAAACTAGGAATGATTCACTGGGTAGACACATTCCTTCTCAGTCAATAGTGAACCAACAACCCAGAACAACACTAAGAAAAATTGGTCTAATGAAGATGGTATCCTTTTTGAAACAAGTTTTTGACACATCATTTGCTTTTCTCTATTCCTCTTGAATTCAGGAAAGCATTTTTTCCATAATCTTTGTGCTGCAGCTATGATGCTTTGTATATCTGCCTGATAAACACTGTCAATTTGTACCATTTTAACAAGAGGGAAGAAGCATGAGCCTTATGACAAGAAAAGACCCAAACCCAAAAGACAACATCTTTTGAATAACTTCTCTGCTTCTGAGTGAAATGTTAAAAAACTACACAGCATAGTACTTTTTAAAGTGCTGTCTTACCCATAGAAATAACACAACTCCTTTGTCTAGCAGCAATATTCCCCTTCATTTTGCAAGAAAAATCCCTCTGACTTCCAGCAAATCTGTGTTACACAAGGATAGGTGTTGTCTCCCTGTGCAATTCAAACTAATTAAGATTCTGCAACTAGAATTTAAGTTTTGTTTATGTTTTGATGAAAACTGACCCAGAAAATGAAGTAGTTCTCTATCAACTCTACAGTATTAGCTTTTCAAAAATATAGCACTCTATATGCACATAGTCGATTTAATTTTAACTAGAAGGATGTTTACACTTTCCGAAACAGCTGTTTTCTCAAAAATCCCACATACAATACCCTCTTAAATCTTTTAAAAGATAATGGAAGACTAAAAGATTTCAGATGTTGCAATATGATATAGAACCTGCTCAGTTTAAGGCCTGTCACACTGTAGCCAAGAGTGAGCACAATCAGCCCCACTACCTATGTGTTGTACACAATATTCCGTTTGTATTCTTTCTTAAAATGCTTGAGGCAATTAACTAACAAAAAATGGGAAGATAAGTTTTTATAAAAAATGGCAAATATCAGTACAAGGCATCATCATATGATTGAGCACATTCTGTGTTAAGACTGGTAAGTAGGGAGAGACAAAGGAGAAAGGGAAAATTACATACCACTATTTGTGTTTGTTGTAGTCCTCCCTCTTCTTCCACCCTACAAAACAAGATCCCATATAGCAAGCGTTATCTACCTACTAGGAAGCAGGAGGCAAAAAGACTGTCAATTACAGGGGTATTACACACAGTAAACTTCCACCCTTTCTCCCCCTTTCAGTCATTAAAAAAAATAGGGAAAAAGTGTAGAATTAGGCAATATACTCTTATGGAGAAAGCCAGTATAATGTAAAAAGGGGAAAGAAGGAGGGAGATAAGATGGCAGAAAACAAGACTGTGACAAACACAATTACTAGTATGCAATTTTACACTTTTGTATGTCTTGTCTCCTCCCATTCTAGAAAACAAGATTCCACACAACAAGCAGAAGTGGTAAGAAATGAAACTGGGAGATAGACTTCTCTTAATTGCCAGCCTTAGGAACCCTTCAATCAAAATGATCAAAATTAAGCAATAAGTCTTGTTGATAACAACAGTGGCAAGAGCTGTATCAAGGATTCAGTCTCAGCTTTGTATATAGGAGGTGTTGCTGCCTCAGTCCTTTGGTCTAGAAGATTGAAGTGCTTCCAGTACACTACTCCTGAACAGGGAGACATCTAAGGTTTTCCTGTACCCAACAGAGTATCTTCACAGCACCAAGCAGTATTTATTTCAAGTATTACTAAAAACTTCCTTTCTCACAGAATAAAGACACTCTTCATATGAGTGTGGTCTAGGTCAGAGAAGATGCAAGTGCATCTGATGGCTCCTAAGAAAATCAAGAGGTATAGCAATTCATATATAATGCTGAAAACTGAAGGAAAGAAACACACACTACACAAACAGCTTGATCTGGAAGTAGCCGGTTCAGAAAAATAATGAAGTCTGACTCCTGTGGGTGCCTGTGTAGAAGCAAATGGGCATGCTCAAAGAGACTCACACAGAAAATTTTGGAATATTCAAGTTTTGAAAAACAGATTATCCTTTCCTTCTTGTCTGACAAATTATATCTTAAATACACCAGGTACAGAAATTTATTTTACTCTACAAAGTGGTTTTTGATGATTTCACTGGAAAGGAGTCTTAACACCCAATAACTTCAGAGATCGCTTGATAACAAAACTATCCTAAAATAAGAGAGCTCAACAGAAGTAAAACAGCTTCAATGCTTAAAAATATAAAGAGAAGCTGATGATGTAGTTATAAGACAAATATGACAGAATTACTACTAAACAGAGTGGTAGATCAAAGCTGGTTGTAGATAAGTTCAAGACAATTGAAAGCATATCTGTCGAAATACATACCTTACTACAGGTTGTGTCACTGTTTCTACGCACATTTAAATCTTACAGTACAAGTGGGCAACTAAGCCAAAAGGGAGGAGAGAGGGAGTGAGATACTCTTGCATTAACTAGTCAAATGTTACAACAGGACAAGCTTTAGAAATGCAGTTTCCTGACACCTTAAACATATGTTTCTTCCAGTGTGGGTTCTTGATCATAAAAGAGCTGGTTTTGACAAAAACATAAATCACTTCTTTATATCAGTTACACAAGAGCTACAGTTCATTCACTAAGCTATAAAAACTGGAATGCAATTAAGCTGTACATTTTGGAATAATTATTACAGTGTTGGGAAGCTTGAAAACTTCAGAGAGTGGTTTTTAAAATATCTTTATAAAAAATGTATTTACATCAGATACAAAGGTTTGAACATAGGAAGGTTAAAATTCTTCAACTCCTTTTAGACTGTCCTTTAGAACAATAAAATTAAGTCCCAGGGAGTAGACAGAGCAAGAGGTGACAGCAGTATGATGAAAGAAGTAAAATCCAAGAAAAGACTGAATATAAATATTCATATTTTATAAGCCATGTTTTCGTTAGTAAACCCAACAGAAGTAAACTTTGAAGGCAGGCTGAAAATCAAATAACCCAATATATATAAAAAAATGAAATCAGAGTCAGAGAAACCATGAGAAAATAGAAATATTCTGTCAGTCCCAGGGAACAGAGCAATTAAAATAGATTGAAAGCAAAATAAATTACCTATTTGCCTTGCTGTAGCTACAAAATACTATATAAGCTTCCTTTTTGGGTAGCAAAGAGAAGATATTTGCTGATGACAGTCAAGGAAATTGAAAAGCCATAAGTCACAAGAGAACAGGAGAACACAGCAACACCAGATGATCCACTGGGTTAGGGAGAACAAGGCAAACTCTATCCCATAGCTACAGCATACAGGCAAGTGATACAGCTACAAAAATACCCAGTAATCTCTGACTTTCTAAATATGCCATTCATGGCTGGGTTACTTGAATCAGAGCCTTCAAGCAGGCTCAAAGTCATCATCTTGCTACAGAATCACAGGACACAACATCTCTGCTGTTGTACCTACAGAAATGTTTTCCAGACAAGAAAGGATCTCAGGGTAGAAATTCCATCAAGCAGTATAACCAGGATCTGCAGCACGGGGCTGCATTTCTGACTTTTTTGGTTGTTTACCCCACAGCCACCCTGAGCTCCAGTCAAGCCTTGCTTACACACATCAGCCACCGAAGAGAGCTAGCAGGTTTGGATTTCCAGTATAAGTTCAAAACCCGTCCTTCATAAACGTTTTATTCAATGGGAATATCCTAATAGACCTAGCAGTCAGATTACATCACTGTTAAATGCAGTTTGCTGTCAGATACATGATGCCTGCCCAGACTAATTGAAGTAAAGCCTGCACAGTGTATATAGTGCAGAAGAGCAAAGGAGGCCTGCGTAGTGCTGGTAACATGAGCACAATGCTCCTAGGTCAATAAAGTGTGCACTCAGTCATCTTCATTCCAAATAACACCTATGATTTTCCCACCAAAACCGTGTTCATGGCCATGAAACCCACAGAGAGCATAATGAGAGATACCATTTACTGGTAATGCCTGGAAGATCCTTTAGAATGAAAAGCTTTCTAAAAAATTATATAAGCAATTCCTAAAGTGTAAAAAGTGGCAAAAACCACCAAAGCATTGATTTTAGTTAAACATATTTTTACTGAAATGAAATACAGAAATTTTCATCATTCTTTCTGCTGCGGAAAAAGATGTTTGATCCCAGCCAGCTCTACTGAGCTTTCAGAAGCCTTATGGGAAGTGATGGTTTCCTTATACAAAGGATATAACTTGTTAGAAATATTGGTTGAAGCACTGTACATAATCAAAACCTGAACTGGACATTTTTTTGGTAGCAAATACCATATCCTAAAGGTTCTTGTGGATTCACCTCAAAATTGCTAGAAAGACTTCTTTTCTCAGAAGAAAACTATCCCACTTGGGAGTTCTCCTACCAGTAAAGTTTTGTATCCATATAAATGTCATTTTTTGAACAATGGATCCCACTGGTCTGAGTAGAAGACAGTGATAATGCTGGATCAGAAGAGGCAGTGCAGCAACAAAAAGAAAAGAAGCTATTTCTGCAACAGGGACAGGCTTTTCTAGCTGGGACATGCTCTGTTTAGCAAGTGGTGAATGTACACAAGATAAAAAGTACAGTGTGAATGACTGTTAAAAAAGAGAATGACTAAATAATAAGAACAGTTACAAAAAGACCACCTATTGGCCAGAGGAGATGAAGGACAGCTTAATCTATTGTAAAGAACACATCAGCTGCTGGAATACTTGGGGGGAAAATAAAAAAGAAAAAAAGCCAAAGAACATACAAAGGCTTAAATAAAAAGGCTACTGAATAATCATTGAATGATTTAACAATGAAAAAGCAGAAATGGAAATTTATCCCAAAATTCTGAAAAGATATTACGCCCAGCTATATCTGCAGCCTGCATTTTAGCATGAGATCAAGCACAAGACACATACATGAAAATAACACTCAAATACTATAGCTCCCGCTTTCCTTGAAAGTCTGTTTGGCAAAGGAGGGGAAAAGATTTTTTTAAAAAACAAACAAAAACAACAACCATTGAAACCTGAGGCAATGAGAAGTAGGATGAGGAAATGAGACAGCTACAACTAACTGACAGTGCTCTGCCAGGAGGTCAGTGATACTGGATATTTCTATGACAATATGCAAGGCTCTGAGCTAGCAAAATGTAATTTTCCCATGTCTCCAAGAGACAGAGGAAACCTGTGACACATGGGCCGATAATGTTAACAGAAGTTTGAATATAATTTTTTTCCCCTCAGCTATCTTTAAGGTATGTACAAAAAGTGATACACCTCATACCTGAACACCCCATAGTCCTTCAGAAGCAAAAGGCTCAGAAGCACAAGTGTTAAGAGAGCCAGTGAACTAAGGCAGCATTCAGCTGGGTTGTTTATACCTTCCATTATTAAATTTGCTTCCTGTTTCCTCTTTTCAAGATTGTGGAGCTATATTGCTTGTTGTACAGAAAGTTATTTTGTTGGCTAAGAGAAAGGACATAAGGAAATAAGATTAGGATGAAATCTTAAAAAAAGGACAGAAAATTTCTCTGAGGCTCAGCTCGTCTCTGAAAGATGAGCACAGAGGGCAGTACTGAAATCACCACACAACACTGTCATAGATGTTGGAAGTGAAAAAAAGGAAGGACGAAAGGAATAAACTGCCTACTAGATGAGAGTACGGAGTTCCGTTTTCAGGCCTTTACTCCTATACAGATACTGCTCAAAAAGCGGAAAAAGTACAATTCTACAGTAATGGTAGCATTTATTAAACGTCATCAGACATTTTTCATACATTTCAGATGGACATGCAGATAACCTGCATAAGACCAAGGAATTTTGTTTCTTCAGAGTCTTTTTATTTTTAACTGTTATCCTCACAGCAAAAATAATGGTGAAAAGATTCTAGATTGAGGTTTTATTGTCTCGGCCAGTTAGGCTTATATACTAGATAGCTCACTATAAATGCACATATTTTAGCCTGCAGTGCACTGCAGACATTTCATGATTTCATGATTAGAAAGTTAACTAACTTTCTCTGGCCCAACAGCCATCACAGCACAACCAAAGTTATTAGATATGCATGTAACAGCTCACAAATTGCAATGTAATTAATAATTATTCTCTAGTCACAACAGTTAATCACTCACTGTACCATAGACAGGCAGTGTCAAGCAAATATCAGCTGTAAAAATGCAGCTATATAATTAAATGAATTTATTTTATTTATAAATCAACACCTTTTGCTATCCCAAGTTTGCTTCATAAATAATTACAGTTTGACAGTATCATGTTTATTATTTTAAGCCATTTGCACACGAAGACAATTATGTTCAATGTGCCTTGGGGAAGGAAAGAAGATAGCATGAATTCCCTAGGATATAAACAGTGTAGATAAGTGCAGGTCTGATGGGATACGATTATGACTGCAAAGAACACCAGAAACTCAGGGAAAAAAACAGTTATCTATATTACTCTACCAGGCTTATCCAAGAAATACTACAATAATATCATGTTACAACTGACCTCTCTTATAGTTGCTGCAATGACACATTTAAGGGAGTTGCATATTCAAGGAAGAGTGTAATTTCTCAGTTTTATGAAAGCTAGAGCACATGAATCAAATTTGCTCTCAGTTTTTAAATCACACTGGGTTTCTGGACTATAACTGGGTCGCCGTAGTACTACAACAGTGTAAGTAACAGATCCAACTGTACGATCTCTACACAAAGCTATTTAGTTGTGGCTGTTTGTCCATCACTTCTTCAAAAAGACTACTTGCTTTTTAAATTTTGCCTCAAGATAAAGACAATTACTTATTTGTAGTATTTTGAGTTGTTTGTGATATAAACATACATTTTTATTTGAGATTATGCAATGAATGATACACTTTCTAATATAAAGCAGCAAAGTGTGAATCTGATGCAACAATACTAAAAAAACCCCAACCTCAGTGAATAACATACAATGGTCATCATGAAAGACAAAAGATAAAATTCTGTAGAAAACAGACGCAAAAGCTTTTATAAATTAGCAGGAACATGATGAGAAGATAAAGTGCTACACGTAGTTTTTACATGAAAGTCAAGAGTGGTGATGAGAAGATACTGAACCTAGAGGAGAAAGTGTGAGTTCCAACTACACAAGCTGAAGCCCCATATGAACAAAGTGAGGAAGGACACTTGGAGGAAAAAAAAAAAGAACGTGGAGAAATGGAAAAGAACTGGAGACAATAGAATATGAGTGTGTGTGTGTGTATGTCAGGGTTGGCTGGCATCAAAAAAAAATAAAATAGAAGATAATTAATATAGGGAGGCAGACAGCTAAAAGATCTGAAAGTAGATTTTAAGAGAGTATAATTAGTCTTACAAAGAAGAAATACATGAAAGAAACATCCACATAGCAGGTAGATAAATGACACATCAACGTCTTTCTAAAAATAACATTTTTTCTGTAGGTCTCAAGAGTACCCTATTCTGACTGCCTAAAATAGTTTTTAGAATCTACAAAAAACTATGCGATACATCTGTGTGTTTAGACACAGCATTTAAATGCCTAGGGTTGCCAAAATTTATGTGAGTACTGAGGTCTTTTTGTATGCTACGATAATTCACTCTAACACGTAACAGCTGGGCTGTTTTTAAAACTTGTAGCCCCCCAAGCATTAGAATAGGAGCTAAGCTGAATAACTTCAGTTGTAGAAGTCTTGATTATATGCCCTCAGTGCATTGCTTATTAACTTTTTATTTAAAGAATATTATGTGCTAAAGCAATAAGAACACATTATGCTGGGCTGTAACAGCTTGAATCCAGGGCTGGCATTTTGTTCTGTCTGCATATCAGACAGCTGTTGAGTGGTACCTAACTTGCATCAGCAATTATTATGGGTCCAGCACATAGTGCAGAATGACAAATGTCTTGTTTATTTCCTTTTTTAAATTTTTTTAAATCTTGGTTCTTCTACTGAAAAAACTCAAGAATGGGCTGAAAAGGAAAGAAAAATAAACTACACGCTCCATGGAAAATGAAGTGCCTACCTGACTCCTGTACATTTTAAAGCCCCTTCTTTTTACAGTACGACTCACCCTTCGAAAGTTGTTGCAGCTTGCCACATAAGACAAGTAATTACGGACTAAATTTGCACACATTCATTTGGTCCTGCTACAGCTTTCCAATGAGTGAATAAATGAATACTATCTCCTCTACATGCTAGCCTCAGAAAGAGCCATTAAGAAATGCTTTGTAAATTATTTTTTCTAATTGCCCAGCTTCCACTCAGGTACCAAAAAAGATTCTCCAGAATGCTTAACAACTGACATATTTAGCATCTTCAAGAAAGCATATTTTGATAGATAAGACTGGAGTATCACTGGTGTCTTAGAAAAAGAAAAATCTTGTTTAGGAAACCCGGTCTCCTTCCACTGACACCAAGTGAAAAAATACTCTAATGGCACTGGAGTTAATTTGGACCTTAAATATATTTTCCAGCATAACATCCAGTTCTGCAAACATCTTAAGGGGAAAAAAGATACAGTCTGCTACACACCTTTTTAACTTTTGTGAAATAATAAGGAAGGACAGTATAAGATACAAGCAAATTAAGATACAAAGCAAGAATCTGTTCACTTAAATTTACTCAGAGTTACTAAAACTTAAGATATTTTAACCAAGTGAAAAACACTATAGTTCCTAATATGTATAACAAAAGATATATCTGGGTTAAATAATATATTACCCTAGACTGGTTGAAGATTTTAATTTTGTGACCAGCTGTCCTTCAGAAGAAGTATAATTTTATCTGGCTTCACATCCCACGATCAAATTTTTCGTGGAAAAAATTTTGAACGGATTTCCGCTTCACATAGTCTCAACATTTCTTGATAAGTGAGGCAAACACAAAAAAGTTTGATTCTATATCAGTCAACATAGTAGTCATACATGATAAGCCTGCTGCAGTAAAGCTGACCAAAAGCAGGCTGTCCATATTCCCAGAAATGAACCCCAAGATGTGTGCAATACTCCCTGCCCTGTGATGCTGCTCTCCCTAAACCTGTCCATCATTAGGCAACAGATGACATCTGTAAGCAGCTGGGAATGGCAGAGTCCAGCATGACCATACGTGTGCGGTGTGTGCTTTTTCTCTTATTTCTCACATATGAACTTTGTTTATATACCACGGAACACTAACAGACAGCCAGAAGACATGTAGCAGCATAGGAAATGGGACCTGTCACTGCGTGACATGAGTTTTTGAAGCCAGCAATGTCTCCTCCTATTCCCTTTATGGAGCTTCCTCAGAGGAGTAGAGGACAGACATTTTATAAGGATGATAGTAATCTCCATTCCTGACCATTCTCACAGCTGACAGCCAGGGAAATCTCAGTTCATGCAATTCACAGCCTCCTTCAAGTTTCTCAATTAGCCAGGGAAAAATCCATTCCTCTGCTCAAATGCTCAAGTGTCTGACGTTATCCCAAGAACAATTTGGAATATTCTGACCACAGCAAGGACTTAAAGTTGGATTTAATACAGCATTATGCACTCACCAGAGAGGAAAATTAATCCCTGAACAAAGACACTGCCTTGCAGTTCAAGAGACATAGTACTGGGCACTGCCTGGAAGAGGTTATGCATTTCTTAGCTCAAGGAGTCAGATCCTGCAAACTGAAGAGGTCCCTGAAAAGTCTGAAGGACTCTTAGCACTTTTCCAGACAACATGAGTTCTTGGAGTTCAATTTAAAGAAACCTCTGAGAGTCTTAGCTGGTTTTGAAAATAACATCACTTGTTCTGTTTTACTATTTGCATCTTGAAAGATGTGAAGAACAGCTGAGAATTTTATCTAACATTTTACATGCTAAATCTCATCACCACCACTACCCCTGATGATTCAAAGGAACCTCTTCTGTACTTACATATATGCAAGGAGTTATATTAGGCTTTAGGTTACTGTAGGTTCACATTATAAATCATCACAGGGATGGATATGATTACATGATTATTAATAACATCAAAAGGCAGCAAACCACATTGTTATGAAAAAGATTGTATCCAGGTTTTAGGGATTTAATTTTTATACTCAAATGCAAACCTAAGATGATTAATTCATATTTTTTTTCAAACCAGTATTTCAGCTTAATCAATAGCTTGCACAACAGGCCACAGCTTTGGCACATTCTCTTGATTTAAGTACTTTTAATAATGCAGTTTAAAATATGGTCAGAGTATTCTGTTGTAAAATATATCTTTGGCTCAGGAAAACAGAAAGCTTCCAAATTCTGCCCAGTCAGTTATTTTTCACTAAATTCTACATGAAATTAACATTTCCAAATTTTATTGACTTTCTCATACTGGTAGGAAATTATTTAATAGAGATTAAGGATAAAGGGGCTCACTTTAAAAAAATACAATAAAATAGAAAAAAAGAAAGGGGAAAGATCTTCCTCTTCCCAGAGAAAATGTCTCTCTTGGCTAGCAGCAGCAGGAGTGACAAATCAGCTGTTCCTGAATTGAGACAAGAGGAAATCAGCTGTTATTGACATAGAGGGACGATGCTGCCACACTCCAAGGAGACTGCGTGTCCAAGAACACTAAACCTTCTGGACACAGTGTCCCCACATGGGACTAACTTAGCCCGCTGTGAAACTACCACATGTTAAGTCACTTGAAGCATGTGAATACAACTTCTTCAGCTTTGTAAAGCCTCTTATATGGGATTTCTGAAGCCAGTAGGACTTCAGAAGCTTGTCAGATAATTTTTTTCCTTTTAACAATCAGAAGAACTTGCTGTATTTAAAGAATTTGACTATTGACCATGTTTCTCACTGTGCTAAGCATGGTTTACAGAGCAATACCAAGGAATATTCACAAAATGTTTTCTTCTGTACATACATCTTCCGCTTTCATAATTGCTCTCTCCCTCACTTGATGTTCTCTTTAAGCAAATCTACCACAATTAAGACTGAAAGGGATACCTGCTTATATTTCCATTTAAAGCACCTCTCAACCTCACCTCCAAAAAATCCCAATTATAAAAATAACTAAGAAAATGCATTACTTTATTTTCTGTAAAATTCTTCCGTTTAATTCAGGCTTAAAGAGTACTTCTCGCTTCTTTACTATGGAAAGCCAAATACAAAGTCTGTAATGAAGCTACAAAAATACATAATTTTACTACAAAATGAATCATTTTACTAGGGAGTGAAAATTACTCAGGTGATAAAAAATTATTATTCTCAGAATAGAGAGAACAAAAATATTTAGTTATTCTCTTTGGTCAAAATGTATCATACAAGCAAGACATGTCTACAATTATGCTATCCCCACTCATGAAAAAAAGCAATTTAAAAAAAAAAATAGAAGAAATTTACATTTTTCTTCTCATAAGAACATTCATTTACTTTACATACCGAAAAGGTTTCCTACTGGTCAAATTCCAAAATAGGTATCATGTCCATCATCCAAAGTCAATTGAGGGAAAAGACACAAAAAACCTGTTTCCAGTTATTGGCTCTGACATTATGAGGAGTTAAAAGTAAGAGTCCATGTGGTACAACAGGTCAAACGTATTTCTGCTCAGCAGCCACTGAATCTGCCACTCCTGAGCATTGTCCAGAATAAAAAATGATAAAACATTATTAATCAGGGTATATTTTGCATCCCTGTGAAGTCTTTAAAAGCTTTGCCACCAAAACCTGGTATGAACCTGCTGTCTTGCAGCTGGGGAGATGACAGTCTAGAACCACCTTGTCAGGAAAAAGCATCTGAGTGCTCCTTGTCCTCCACTTCTTCACTCTCCTTATGGAACAGCATTTATCAGAAGCTTTATCCCACCTTACACATTGCCCTGATGCTACTTAGTGTCAGGCAGCAAACCAGCAAGTGGCACTAGGACAACAGAAGTCAGACCCACCAGTATCAGCCAAATCCGGGGTCCTGGCCACAGCTGTCATGCACATCACTATGAAGTGTTACCAGACATGCAGGAGTAGCATCTTTGTTAACAAGTATTTGTTGATTGTTAACAAATGGTACATGACAAGTCACATATTAATGCTCTTTACTGTTTTCACTGAGTTGTTTGTGATAGGGAGAGGGTATGACGCCCTTTTTGCTCTCTTCATAACCCCTTGCCTTTAGTCTTTCCATCCTTTTAAGGCTTTTCCATCTTCTTTTTTTTCAGCTCTACAACCTATTTCTTATTTCCCTTTCCCCCCTCCCACAGATGTGTCTTTTCAGTCTCTAAATCTTTCCTAGAAACCAGAGCTGGGAAGCCAAATCTGAAGATGCCCAGCAAGCTCAGTAAAAATAGCAGCACTAAGTTCCCACCTTTGTCCCACAAAAAGACTTTGCAGAGGACATTCATATTAAAGCAAAATATTTAAGATGGATATCATTGCAGAGACAGCACACATGCTCTTTGCTTTGGCCTGTAAATGTTGCATGAGGAATTGGACCCTGTGATGGGTTCAATGATAGGAAGCCTGCACACTTGTATTAAAAACAAAATAAAAAATAATTCGATATTTTGTTTTTAAATTAAAATCAACACAGAGTTTAGTTACTCTTCCAGAAAACAAAGATTTTGATTTTGTGATAAATTTTATATTTCAAAAGTGCATGATCTTTTAAACCTTTGTTGAGGATAAAATTAAAACAGAATTGGCCGAAGAAAATATGAATGCAAGTTATGGAAAAGAAAATGAATTGTGGAAGAAAAAAACCACCTTTCAAATATCAGAGTAGAACATCTTACTCAAAAGAGTAGTGGAGAAGAAGAAGAAATATCAGTTTCTTTCATGAAACTATTTCAAAAATGGATAGCTGTGCTGCCTTTAATAATAAGAGGGTAAAACTCTGCATAAGTCCCTCAGCCATTGTATTCTCAAATTCCTGACAGCTCTGTCCAAACAAAATGATTCTCCATGACTCTGGTAAAGTCAAGATAAAACTACAATTTTGCAAATAACATAGGAAACATTTTTATGAAATTTGCAATAAATTTTTTAAGACAAATGAGAGGGAAGAAAGTGCAGGAAGATAATTATAACAGAGCTATTTGTTGCAGTTACTAACATGCAGTAGGAACATGATAAGGCAGGAGGTTAATTATATTCTGTAAATAATGTTTCAAGAGAACAGCTTTGGTAAGTGTAATAGGTTCTCTGGAATTGCAACCATTATTTATTGCAACAACCTGTCCAGAAATACATATTAGCTGCGCTATCTATGGAGGAAATGATACACACCATATTTTAAACAAAAGTCCTAGATAATATCAACAATTCTCATGTGCAACGTTATCATTATTTCTCTTTCCCCACCTTCAGTTTTGTGACTCAATATTATTATTCCTCTTAGCATTAGTCTGAAACATTTCAAATGCATTACCGCATTTCAAAAAAACACCACAACACCCAGCTACTCCCCGAAACGAGTGGAAGCACCGTCACACACAGCAGTAAATAATTGTCTTCTACAGTAACCACATCATTTATATGCCACTTATGTAAGGTTTTGTAATAGTATTCAGAGAGCACTACAAACAATATTGTAACTTCAGCACATCCAGCATGATGCTTACATTTTATCACTACCTGACGTTTTTTGCTTCTGAGAGATAGAGATATGGTTACTGATATCAGATAAACTTGGAAACACCAAAATAAAAGTGCTGTTGTTAACACAGTTTGGAATCACTCTATCTGGACAGGGAAGTGCCAATGATAAATTCTAGAGATGGTAAAAAATACACAAGCCATGTCACAAGCCAGATGTATATATGTAAATACACATACCTTTTTATCCACTAATCTATGGAGTTTAGTGCTTCAGACATTTGTCTTGCTGCATATACAGTACAAGATTACACGGGACAGTTTTGCATCTACTTTAAACACTGGAGCAAAAATTGAGAGATGATGCTTTACATATTTAAGAGGATTAACTTCAGTTAATATAACTTTTGAACAATCTCAGAGCAAGTTATTAAATAGAAATGGTAGAGTGTTTTTAGAAAAAACTATTAGAGGCTTGTTAAAAATGCATGTGATCCTGTTTTCTTTCATGTAATTGAAATATATAGTTAAAAAGTTCACTTAAATGTATATAGTACTGAATGAAGAAAACTTACAGTAATTCAAACTTGTATTTACTCATCTATGTACAATAGTATGTGAAACAAGCAGAAGGAAGAGATAAATCAGAGGCCAATCTCCTATAGATCATACAATCATGCAGCTACTATGAGAAGCCACAGAAAGCTCTTTATCCATTAATCTATGGAATAAAGCCAGATTACTTTAATGAAAATACAATGCTGAATATAAAACAATCTTCTGCAGTTCTATCTGAAAAAAATATTTTTTAAGGTATAAAAAAAACCCCAAAAATAAAAGGAGTGGATGAAATGGTCGGAAAGAATGGTGCTAAACATGGTTAAGGACAAAAATCCCAGAAAACATCTAATTAATAACAACAAAAAAAAAGGTGTTGGTTTTTTTTTTTTTCTGCTCCTGATAAAATTATATTATTCCTAGATATTCTATAAGTATCTATAAATATTTTATATGTTTTATAAATACCATCATGGGACCAGTCCTCAAAACCAGGTTGTTTGTATGTTCTCATAAGTTTTTGTAAGTTTTTGTCTCTTCAAAAACAACCTTAGAGGTATGTGCAATTTAAAAAAAAAATAAATTGCATTTTACTGACTGTCTTGAGTGTGCAAGTAAGAGAAAGCACATTCTCCTTTATGTACTTAAAGTACATAAGTATAATGGCCTTTATACTGCTGAAAATCTCATGCTGTTCTGGAATACCGTACTCTTGACAGTGTATATTTGTACCAATAATGTCACTAACTCCAACCTTTTCTTATATTGCACCCCAGCTGCTTTTTTGGCAAATTGAAAATAAAAAGCACAACAAGTACAAATTATTTTAATCTATAATTAGTTTCAGACCTCTAAAATGTTGTCACAAGGTTAGATGGACCCAGCACACAATTGGCAGCCTTAACATGAAGAAGAGACGTTCCGGTTAAATCCCTTGACTTTGGATAAGTTCAACAGACAAAGGCTTGTGAAGGTTCAGTAGAATATATCTATAACCTCCTGCTGAACCCTGCAAAAAAACCATCTTGGCTGCTTTAAAAACCAGAAATTATTTATCTACAATATTGTTAAAAACTTAAAACATTTGAGAAGGGTAGACTGTAATGATTTTTTTAATTTATTGATACAGGTGAATCCACATGTTATTGCCAATACAAGAATCAGATCTCTGGCAAAAAACTTTGGCTTTAATCCTCTGAGATGTAATGAACAAAACAAAGAACACTGTTTATTGAAGACAAGCATTTGCTCAAAGAAACAAACCAACCAACCAACAGATGCTCCATTAGAGCAAATGCAAGGCGGACTTATAATCCTAACCTATACCTTTGTTTTACTTGTCAAATGGCATCTGCCTAATGTAGAAGCATTTAGAAGTTAAACTTAACAACAACAAAATAGCCTTGTCAACTAGTTTCTGGATGTACCTTTGGAAATTACAAACTTTTACATCAGCTATTGGCTCATAACAATTATTCTTTATTCTTGAGAAAAGAAGGCTCAAGGGAGATCTTATCACCATGTTCCAGTATTTAAAATATGGCTACAAAGAACATGCAGAGTCCCCTTTTTCAAGGAGTCACATGGAAAAGGCAAGGGATAATGGATACAAGTTACTCCTGGGGACATTCCAACTGGACACAAAAGGACAATTTTTCACAAGGGCAATCAGCTATTGGAAAAATCTCCCCAGGCAAGTGGTGGATTTTTTTTTTCTTTTTTTCTAAATGCACTAGTATAGCAACAAAACTTCAAAATAGCCTAAGGCAGTGAATGGTTGCACCTTTCCAGTTACATTTACAAAATGTTGTGATACACAAGACAGCTCTGCGAAAGATCCAATAACCTGGAACACAAGACATATTATTGATACTACCGTACAGCTGAAACAAACCTGATCAATACATACCCAAGTTGTTAAAAAAGAAATAAAACTCACCAGCACTCCTTTTTATTTACTTACAGTTGAAGAAATTTAATTTGGACATAAAACCAAGGACCCCATCATATATTCATAAAAATCAGTAAATTTTAAGATCAGCTATTTTCAGGTTATCAAGGAATATGTAACACTTACCGCTGAATCATTTAGAAATACAAAACAAAACTATAGGCTAGATAGTCCACATAAAACAAAGGCCTTTAAAACTATGTCAGAAAACAGGAAGATATTGAACATACAAAAGTAAAATGGAATTTATTTTGTATAATTTTCTGTTTTCTTCCTATATGCAGATGAATTACTACAAATTCTGTTAATCTAGTTAATGCATCATTCTATTAAGTTGGATGCAAGTAATTGTGTCTGCTTAACTTCACAAATTTTCAAGGTATAGTCAGTGCATCACAGTTATTTATTTCCATAATGCTTCATTCTGTTCATTTTATTTGTTTTTTTTTACTTCCTCTTGTGCTGAAACACAAGTAATTAGAATAATAATGCAAAATACTAATACAAGAAATCCAGTTGCCATTAGACCACTGAGACATACAATATTTGAAGACTTGAAACCAAGCATCACTACTTATCACAAAAGTTTTTCCTCCTGCTAATAAGGGAAAAATAAATCAGATACAGGAGAGCTATCTGAAACAAGAGTAATGTGAAGACCATTATGAAGGACGTGAAATTAGAAGGCACACGGCTCAGAGTTACAGTCTCCATTATATGTTTTGTATAGTTTTTAGGACTATAGTTTTAGGACACAGGAAGACATGTATGTTCAGATCCCAAAGACAGGTCATAAACAATGAAGGCAATATTTTTTTGTTGTTATGTTTGCTTTATATGATAAAAAATTGGAGCATAACAGTGGAGAAAATACAAAAAGACTAAAATGTGAAGAGAAAACAAGATTAAAATGCAAATTAATGTGACGTTCTCGTCTTTTTTTTGGTTTTCTGGTGACAAAGAACAGTTTTTACCTTAAGTGAGGGATAATACAGAGACTAACATCTTTCAAGACTTGGATCTGGTTTATCTTCTAGGGGAAATTAAGTCACAGACTTTCTGCAGTTCAGACGTTGAATCACATTTAATACTGCTAAGGATTTGTTGCTTTGTTCACGCACATGTTCACATCCCATTACAGCAGCTTCTCTGTCACAAGTGTCAGGACCACTTGGATTCCCTACTTGGATAACCACCAATTGCTCAGTGAATTCGTTACATCATACATGACTGAAAAAGGATTAACAGTTCAAAACGAATACAACTTTTCAACAGTTCTGATCTCTTAATCCAACTACAATTTTCAAGGTTTTCATGAAACAACTTTAATAAATAAAAATTATATAGAGGAGAAGGAATCGACATGAAGATGGCTATGTCAGATCCTGATTTTGTTTTGTTTTGTCCTTTTATAAAGCTGATATAAATCAGATTTGATATTACGAATATTAAAGGGAATTGATGGGGAATGATAAAAATAATTGATGAAGTCTTAAAAGTTTATTTACCATGAACTGACTTGCAAAATCCTAGGCTGCAATGACAACTTTCCTTTCCTCATTATTAATTTTATTTAAACTATTTTGGCTCCTACTCAGAAATGTTAATTGAAATTAGGAGCTTTCTTCCACTTCCTGCATATTTCACTTAATGATCTAAGAGCAGCTCGTCAGCAATTCCTCTATGCAGTGCACGGTAACACTTTCTTCTTTTTTTTTTAAAAAAAAAAAAAAGAGAGGGAGCAGATGTGAAAAGATGTCAAAATAAAGATTTGCCAAATCCAAACATTTTACTGGAACACATTCGTCACTTTTCACAAGAATGTATTTTTTTCTTTTATTTTTTGAGGGAGGTAGAGAAAAAAAATATAGGAGGGAAAAGAAAGCCCAGTGAAGTAATATTTAAATAATATCTCCAGCAAGGGCAACATTCAGAATATGGAGACCCCATACAATATGCTCTTGGTGCAAAACTTAATAGCAAATACTTCTTAACGTGGTGTCCATACTCCAGGAAATGTTGATTACCAGGCTCTTTTTGATCCAATGACTAAATATAGTAAAATGGGAAAAGCCTAATCTTATGTCTCAACTGGATGATTAGTTATTCTACTATTGACTCACGTGTTCATCAGCTCATCTCTAAACATTCAGTCTTGCTGCAGAACACCATGCATTTAAATTCAGACATGTCCTATGGACAGGGAAACTACAGCTCCCAACTCTTCCTACTTACCACTTTTACTACAAAGAATTTTATAACAAAGATGACAAAAGAACTAGGGAGCCTGCCGTATAGGGAAAGGCTGAGAGAAATTGGTTTGTTCAGCATTGAGAAAGGCGGCTCGGAGAGACCTTATCGCCATGTTCCAATATTTAAAAGATGGCTACAAAGAAGATGGAGACTCCCTTTTTACAAGGAGTCACATGGAAAAGATAAAGAGTAATGGGTACAAGCTAATCCTTGGGACATTCTGATTAGACACAAGAGGATAATTTTTCACAAGGAAAATCAACCATTGGAATAATGTCCCTAGGGAAGTGGTGGACTGCCCAACATTGGACACTTCTAAGATTCAGCTGGACAGGGTGCTGGCTCATCTTATCCAGACCATGCTTTTGCCAGGAAAGGTTGGACCAGATGATCCTTGAGGTCCCTTCTAACCTGGTATTCTGATTCAGTGATTCTATGATATATTTTCTTTTATAGAGTGACATTAAAAATGCCACACATCATGCAATAAACTACAAAAATTATCACCTTTACAGTGTATTCAGACTCCACTTAAGGATACATCCCACTTCTTAACATTTTAATTTGCAACAAATATTTGTAATTAAATTTCTGTAAAATAAGCAGAATGACATTACTCAACAAAAGTCAAAGCATGATTCACCACACAGTACTGTTTTCCATGGCAGCTGTTGGAAGAAAGAAAATTATTACACATCCACACTCATACATACATGTACCCTCATAAAAAGAAAGCTAATCCTCTATTGTTTTCTAATGATGCTGCCAAAAATATGCCATATGCAGGGAAAAAGAAATTTAAGAAGATCTGCTTAGAATGGATAACTAGTTTCCTTTTTTTGGGGAAGGTGGGTGGTGTTTAGGCTTTTTCTTGTAAAGAAAATGAAGAAAAGCTTTATTAAGATCCAGCAAACAGTTGATACAGGGGAAAAAAACCAAATCCCAATCTCAGGTATCGATTGATTCCATTCCCATAATGCACTTTGGATTTGGGGTGAAAGTTCAGATTAAATTCTGTTGAAGAATATTGGAAAATACAGTAAAATTTTCAGCATAAAATGTTATATAAACTAGGATTCTTCAGCCTCAACACCAATACTACTGTGGGTGGGGAGCGTAAGAGCTTAAAAGGTAAAAAGAGAGCAAGTGTGTAAGAACTATGACACTAAATGAAGCTGAGAAAGGACAGGTATGAAAGAAACAAAATTAAATGATCAAGCTCTTTGTCACTGGATACTGTAGATGAATCAAGGCATAAACTGATTCACCAGTTCTCAGACACAAATTCTGAGTTAAAGTAAATCAAAACTTCTCAGCTTGAGGACAGACAGGCTGAGAGAGTTGAGGTTGTTCAGCCTGGAGAAGAGATGGCTCCGGGGAGAGTTGATAGCAGTTTTTCAGTACTTAATGGGGCTTACAGGAAAGACTCTTTATCATAAAGGGATAAAGGGACTCTTTATCAGGGAGCATAGTGACAGGACAAGGGGTAACAGTTTCAAACTGAAAGAGGACAGATTTAGTTTAGATATGAGGAAGAAATTCTTCAGTGTGGGGATGGTGAGACACTGGAACAGGTTGCCCAGAGAAGCTGTGGAAGCCCCTTTCCTGGAAGTGTTCAAGGCCAGCTTAGAGCAACCTGGTCCAGTGGAAGGTGTCCTTGCCCATCGCAGGGGTGTTGGAATTGGATGATCTTTAAGGTCTCTTCCAACTAAAACCATTCTATGATTCTATGAAAATATACTGCATCTGACTCTGAATGCCCCTAAACTGCCTGTCACTGGAAAACAACTTTTAGGAAAAGCATCCCTACCTGCCCACCCTGTTCTTACTGTTCCCCAAATACCTATAACTGAGTGATGGCAAAGAAAGTTAGATGGACCTTTGTTTTGAACAAGTAATTTTAACAGTATTACATATAACTGCCTGCATACTTGCCTTTAGGTAACCACAATCAGTCCCAAAGAAGAAAATGCCCAACATACCATCTAGGAAAAAAGTGACCACAGCTCTGGCCTGGGCAGAGACCATCATCATGCTGTAAGGCACAATTCTGAGTGCTATGTGTGGCAGAGATAAAGCAGAGAAGACCTCAGTCTGCCTCGCCCTTCTCTTAGCACAAATCTGGACCAGGAAGCACAGAGAGCACACATGAAGAGCAGCCATGCTCCCATAGAGGGTGCCAGTGATGACCATCCTCCGGTTGATTATATGCCAATATATTTTTAAGGTCCATTGTGAACCTGTTCACAAGAGATATTTGCTTTAGAGTACCAAAAGTCAGTGTTGCAATACAGCAATTGTAAGTCAGCAATACAAAGTCAGCTCGATAGAAAAAAATGTAGCACAAACTTGAGACAAAGCATACAAGTAATACTACTAAAACATGAGATGCACACTGACATGTGTGCACACTATTGGCCAACACAATGAACCAAAATCTGCTGCAAACTCTGGAAGGATCCAAGCAGCCTGAAATGAACTTTGGAGAAAGGTTTGCCTATGAAGAGCTTTACATGTCTCCCTGCATGGTCAGCTGCAGATGTTTCTCTTCTCTCAGAAAACAGGAAAGTGAAAAAATAAAACACCAACAAAACCATACTAGGATGACAAAAAACTGATCAAAATTATACAGTGAGGTGCTTGAAATGCAGTATTTTTAAGTGAGCAGATTTGATTTGAGTTAGTATTCCTTTAAATCATTTACAGTATGCTAGTAGAAGTTTAGATGATTAATATAGCTTGGTATTAATACTCGAAGCACTAAATATGCTTTACAACAATTTGGATTAAAAAGATGTACAAGTTCCAGAAGGTGAGGGTGCAAACTGTGGAACACATCCTAAAATAAAATAAACAGCAGAGGGAGGAAGCAAATGCCTTCTAACAAAATCACCCTATTTTTAAAACAGTCCCATTTTTGGGTCTTTTACATACATATTTCATTTTTCTCATTTGGCAGAGAAAATACAAGTCTCTTATCAATTGTTCACATTTCTAGGCTCGATTTCCCTATGGCATACAGCTCATTAGGAAATGTATTAATATTAAATTATCTTTTTCTTCAAGTATATCCTGCCATTAAGTAGGGGGTTATTACTGCTTTATAAATACATACTGCGTTATCACCAGAAAACCTAGAATTGGGGAGAAAAAGGCTGAAACATAAAGGAATATTATTTCTCTTTTTTTCAACAGTCAGTTTGCAGTGGAGGCCTTACTGCTAACACTTGAACATTTATCCTTATTGCTTACAAATATGCACTCTCAGCTTTTCAAATAAACATCATGGCTGTTCTGTGTCATTGTGATGGAATTCTTCATTGGGAAAAGAGAGAAATAAAAGAAATTGGTAATATTGAAAGCTAGCAACATTTTTTATATATATATACTCCCTTAAGAATTTGACATCAAGCACTATTTCAATTTAAATATTACAGCTGTTTCTGTAAACTTTCTGTGGGCTGGCATTAGTTCACAGGCTGGCACAAGGATCACAGGCTGCTCCTTGTAACCTTGCAGTGAAGCCCTGGAGATGGCTTTCATGCTACAGTGCCCCACATATCAACTGTGCCTAGCCAGGCAGTTGGGCAGCATCCAGCGCTGATGCTTCTTCTCTTTGGTAGGAGTGGCAACCAGTGGTGGATGCAATGATCCAAGACCACTTTCTTAAAGCAAGGATGTTTAAGAATAAATCATGTCAATGAGAAATACTAAAGCAGAAAGAAGTCTACAGGCATGTCTGTTTACAGGATGCCAGCAATACAATTGGAAACATGACTGTAATACACACAGATTCATTCAGGCCAATCTTGATTGGGGTCATCTTAACACCCATAGCAGTGACAAAGGAGAAATGGATTTCACTGATGAGCAGATTCTATCAATAGCAGTTAAAAACAAGCACGGGAAAAAACAAACAAACACAAAAACAAACCAGACCTCATGCCCTCTTGTTATCAATGACACAAAGAGGAAACCACTGCAAAAATATCAGTTTTTCCTTTACTCAATATAAACCATGGCATTACCAATACTATAAAACTATTTAATTTCCAATAGTGAGTCAGGGATTTGAAATTAAAAAAATGGATACAATTTGTTTTTCATTTATTAACAAGGAAATACACTCTCCCCTCATTCTCCTCTCAAAAGAAGTTGTGAGGTTTTGTTTGACTGTACTTCAGCTTTGGAGTCAAAATAGCTAACTGCCACAGGTATTGGAAAAATCAGTTAGTTTATTGCAAAACTTTTACAAAACAACACATAAAGTGAAGTCAAATGCTATTAATTGTTCTCTGAAGCACTTTCCTACAGGCAGTAGGAGGGTAATAAAAATAGCCTACGAAGAATACATGAAAATTCTATGAATAGGCACAGGTAAGGAGAGGCCCCTTCATTGTCTTTCCCTTATCCTAGTTCCTCATGAAGACCACATTAATTGCATGATAACCCCCAATAATTACACACCAGATTATATTCAAATTCATAATTTCCAAACACATTTACAACCTTTTTATTTTCCACCCCAAGATATTTATACTCCCTGAAGCACATTTTACAGATTGTTAAGAATGTTAAATATTTTTGAGTATTAAAATCAACTCCTTATTCCCCTCACATCCTGATCCAAATCTCTGTTTTGAGTAGAACAGCATAATTTACAACATGAACTTCACTATCTGTTCATCTCTGATGCGAGCATCAGTGTGCTTTCAGATAGTTTTGTCTGGGGAATCACACGTCAATGCAGCTTTTTGGCTTTTTATATGCAATACAGTGCAGTCTGGCAACGACATGGAAGCAACAGGACAAGATTAGACTGTGCACTGTCTCCTAGTAAAATTTAAAATTTTGAACGAAAACCAATAAAGAGGCTTCAATAAAAAAAGCAGCAGTACAGCCCTGGAGCCTGCCCTGCTCCAGCCTCTTTTTCTCTGGGCCTTTGAAACACCACATGGGAAACAACTCTCGTGATTCAGTCACAGCTTTACACAGTACATGTCAGCAGTGCAGGACAACAGCATTGCCAGCAAGACAAAAATAAAAAGGGAATGGCAGCAGTAGAGGAGCTGGAGCTCCTGTCCCTTCCTGTCAGGCCAGACTTTGTCCTCCTTGTCCAGTGAAGAAGCACAAGCAGAGGCTCATTCTGGTGAAGGCTGCTTTGTGCCGAGGTCTGTTAACAAATTTAGTCCTGAACGGTCCCATCAGAGAAATTAGTGAAAGTCTGCAGGAGCCAGAGACATCTGTTCACCCTGTGTCTTTTCACTGATCCCTCCAAGAGAAGGTGCTGCTGATACATTTTCTTCTGCTGCTCTCCATATGCACACGAAATCACCTGTTAGCCCTGCCCTCTCACCAGGGATTTATTGAAGAGCTTTGCTGGCCCTCTAAGCCCAATATCCATCATTCTTCTGCCTTAAATAAAGAAACACATCCTATATCATCACACACTATCTTATGTATTTTAAAAGCTGTTTGAGCCAGCAGGCAATGGCATTTTGCAGAACATGGGTAAGAGCAAACCAGCTGCTGTAGGGACACAGGAGATACCAGAGGTCATTCTCCCTTCATCGAAATCTGCATGCTGCAGTGCCAGCCATGCCAAATCACTGAACTTGTGTGCTTGTACCCAGCAAACATCACCTTCTGGAAGAAAGCTGAACATAATGGCAGTTTAGTAGCCGTAATCCACACATGCTACAGCCCAGGGTAAAGTAGCTGAGGAATTTTTGGCATTTTGCCGCTCTAGGATTAGCTAAAAGTCCCCCCAGCTAAGAAAAAAAAGACTATTTGGTAAGTATCTTTGCCTTTCAAATAGAATATTTAATATGGTAACTTCAGAGTGTAGATAATGAGATGATATCACAGAATAAGATGTCTGACATTTGTTGTTATTTCTAACAAATATCTAGTAGTACTTTTAAAAAAGGCAATGGTTGCAGACTGAAAAACAGGCATTCTATTTTTTTAAATCACCTGCATGTGTCTGTTAAAATGAACACATTAACTTGAGTGTAGTAGAAACAGGGGGAAAAAGCTTAAAAGATGCATTGAGAGATTTCCAGGAGAAAAGGAAGAGAGACAAAGCATCCCTGTACTGAATTGAAAGCCTGAATTTAGTTAGTATCATAGTGTGACAATAAGCATGGTTTAAATGCTGTGATACAGCCATGACTGCTTCGATTTCTTCCACTTACTTTACTTACAGACTCTGAGAGACTCAGCACCATGAAAGAAGGCGAGCTGGGGTTGGCCCTGGAGACGACCATGCTCAAATTCATACATATCTTTTTTTTTTTCTGTGATCTCATAGCTTGTTTTCAGGTGCAGTTGGAGGAGACAACATCCCAATACTAGGGACAAATATTTAAATGGTAGGGAGATCATCCCAAGTTATAGTGCAAACTTTTCACAACAGGGAAAAAGTAGTAGTGCTACTAGCACTGCTGGTAAGTTCGTTATTTAAAGATCGAGTAATTGTGGTGAACTGTCATATTAGCCCCATCCTATGTCCTTCAGAGGGGCAGGCTTGTGTCATTCCGAGTTCATTGGGAAGCTACTGGTGGTGGGTTATGGAATGTTCTCTGAAGTACTTCCCAGCTGATGAGCTAATTTAATGCAGGCATCTCTACTTCATTCCCTCATCGTTCTCTCATCATTAACTATCTGTAATGTTCATATAAATCCCCTTAAGGATTGTTCCTATATTGGAAAGTAACTATGACTGTGACAATTATGCAGATTTTATTTGCCTTATTCAGCTATTCTGTAGTGAAAATAAGTTAGTCTCTGTAAGAAGGACTTAGTGGTCAGCAAATATTGTAATTCCTTTTTTCTTCACCAGTGCTTTAAGATCTGCACTATTTTTATTTCTGATTACTAACATATTTGGTTCTTGTTTCAAAGTGATTATGCCTAGAAAACTTTGTCTCTAGGTTTTGGCATGAATAAACTTTAAAAAAGTTCTGATGAACTCATGCAAGGGGAAGTGGGAAGTAGTAATGCTGCCTCCCCTTAATGCAATAAAAGCACCCAGGGCAAGGGGCAAGACAAGGAAGAGCAGGCCAGCAAGCCTTGGTATACTACAATTTCTGAATGGATAAACTTCTGCAAATAATATATTTGTGAAAACTTTATTTCAAAGAGAGCCAAGCACTGAGGAAGAAAACAAAAGGATCTCATAAAGGTACTGGCAGCTTTATAAATGATGAGCAATCCTTGTAATGTTTTTGTGATGTGATTTAAAGAGTTCTTATTACCTTACAAGAAATCCAGGGAACAATGTTCCTGTCTCCAAAAACATAATTACAGAACTGAAATATATACCCAGTTTCAAAGGTATCAGTGAGCAGGCTTCTTCTGTCTCTCAAAAAATGTGGGTAAAAACCAAGAGGCCATAAGGTCTTTTAATCTACAAGCCTTTGTAAAACAGAGAAGCAGACCGGAGCTTCAGTGAAGCAACCTGTTCTGAACATAGGCTTTCAGTACAGTATTAATTGGGGTGATAGGCCAGAGTTCTGAAAAAACATACGAATTGACTTTAACTTCATCCAAATGAAGAGCCCCACTGAAATCCGAACTTTGTGAGAAAGCCTCTAATACCAGTACCTTCACACTTGGAGATTATTAGCAAGAGATATGGTATAGGAGAAAGGTGTTTAAAACACATTTACATAAATAAAATTCAAGAATAGCAGCTCTGCTTCTAGCAGCATTCATTACAGGCTGCTGAAAATGAGTCTGTTACCACAGTAACCAAGCTAATATTGGCTTTCCAGCTTGCAGGCATTAAATCCTTTAAATGCAGGTGCAAAGGATAAATTCACAGTTTCGGAACAGGTGAATTTTCTCTGCCAAAAATGTCAGAAGTAGAAGAACAAAGACGCTATAAATTCATATGGCAAAGATGTAGTAAATCAGTTACCCAGAAGAAGAGGTGGAAGTGCTTATAATGGAATTAGGAATGGATGCAGCACAAGCTCCAAGCACACTATCCCATTGTTTTTACTCAGAAATCACTGGCAATATTTGGAGAATTACTCTGGTGATGCTTAAAGTGAACTAGAATTAATTTCACTTCCTTTCAAGTGTAGGAATCACAGGCAAAATTTAGATTATTTTTGGTCAAGTGAGCAGGTGAGGTCCTGATTATAAATAAGCAGTAGACCTGTTGAAACAGAGAATCCTTCCCAAGGTTGTTTTCCAAAGGAAAAAAACTCAGGCTTATAAATACCTGCTACAGTCTGAGGGAAATGTACTGTGCTAGCCTCTCCTATGAAAAGGTGGCACAAACAGGTTATATCTAGATGTAGGTCAGAGACATCTAATATTTCCTAACTTAATAATTACCACAGAATTATAGGAGAACATTCATTGCTAGTTCTTCCTGGAATTATTTTCAAGGCACTCATTTTAACAGCTTGTATTTTGTTGGTTTGGTTGTTTTTTTTTCAGTTATGCATACATTGTTCTTTTGTCTTGTGTGTTATTTGAAGCCTGAAAAAAAATCCTTACAAACTATAATTTTTACAAATCATACAGAGAACCCACATATTCCAAAGATTTTCTGGATTTAGTATTCAACATTTCAAAATGGAATTGCATTCTGGAATTAAATTGTTATTACATCATATTTTTAAAATAGATAAATATATGCATGTTGATATAGCATCTGAGTCTACTAACTGTGTAGCTTCTAGCAGCATCTCATGAGAAATCTTTGCAAGTGTAAGAACATGAACATTTAGGGAACAGAAGCCAAAAGATGCTTGTCTCAGCCTCAGGGGCTGTGCATGACACTAGGATGACCTAACCTCTCAAAGGGGCTGCACTTACGGTGAAGTTCATGAGTCACTTTTTTCTCCTACCCTTTGACTGACTCAAACATTTTTAAAAAATGTTAGAGGTAGGCAGCCAGCTGGGAAAAGCCACCCTCAGAGAGCTGGGGCAGGCAGGGTTGGCTTAGGAGAGTTTCCTGCCTCTTTCAGCATACAAACTCACTCAAGAAGCTCTAGGTTGTAAGACCCATGCTTCAGGATAGCCAAGATGACATTTCCAAACTAATCTGCTATTTTTTCAAAATTATTTCAGGTAAGTTTGCTAAACACTAGAAGAAAAACAATAAAAGAATGTATGAGGAGGTAAATAACTATGCTCGCATTGCCGTGGGCATAATCAGAGCTTTTGCTTAGTGAATCACCCAAATGATTTTAATAAATCTTTCGTCTTTGAAGTTTGACTGTCAGAGATGACATTTCAGATTCAAAAAATCTCTGAAGCACATTAGATAGAGAAGTTGAAACTTTTTGTGAAATTATTTTTAAATGAACAAAGGATAAACACAACAGGTTCTTACAACACAAATGTTGGTGCAATGTTCTTGCTCAGTTTTACTAGGAGTTGGGTTTCTTTGCCAATATCTTCCTAGTGCTCTTTTTCAGGGCCATGATCTTTTACACACCTATGCTGGTCCATAGGGAGCTTCTGAATTAACTCTTAAAACTTTTCAATATAAAGGCTGTTAAGAATACCGAACATTTAAAAACCAGACATATTAGTGAAGTATGACACTGTCCTGAAATCTATTTCCTCCTTTCTCGTATGATAGTAACACCTTGAAGACTAAGCAGCATGACAGAGTAAAGACACTGTCTCATGAATCAACACAGATGAGACAGACCTTTATAAATACTGCCAGCTGGTGTACTACAAACAAGAATCTATACTAATGGTTTATTATGCAGTACCTAAAAGTATATAGCATGGCTGTTTAATGAAAATATTCTAAGAGGTTGATGCATGGGAAAAAAGAACGCATTCAGCATTCAGCAGGAAATTTCAGCAGAAAAATTTCTTTTCTACACTAATTTATGTTTTATTGATCTTCAGAAAAAATTACAGAGCAGCATCCTGCAAAATGAATGTGTTGCAATCTGCTAATACATCATATAAACTGTGTTTCCATTTAATTACCTCACTTTCAATCTTATACCAGGGAACTCGTGAGGTTTTTGTGAATAGTTCATTGTCCTGGTATGAAGCTATTGTTCAGTGTGTGGGAGAATATGCAGATTCAAACACTCAATGTCACTTACTGGCCGCTGTGTTTGCTTCTAAATAACTGAAAGATATTCTCTGTACTACTTTTCCTCTATTCCCAGACAAACCATTTGTGCCAACAAACCAAGGAGTGTCCATTTGACAAAGCATATCCAAATGACAATTCTTACAGTTTGCAATCAAAGATAAGAAGATAAGTTAATATAACAAGCATTTTGACCAAAAGAAGAAAGTCTGGAATACATCTTCACTTGAGATATCTGTTTCAGTTCATATCTAATAGGAAATGTTGACTAGAATGCAATTAATTTTAAACTGAAATTAAGAACTGATTTCCATAAAGTCTGTAGTAGATATTATCATTTAGATTATACTGATATTATCTAACACAATATTGAAATGTTATGCCTTTAAGTAAAAACATTCACATTTTTTTCCTTTATTTTTAATTACAAATTGATATAAAACATAGTCCAGCAGTTTCAGGCTTTTAAAAATGTTCATTAAACATAGAAAGACTCAAAGTTTTTGAAACTTCAGTTTCTCTGCCCAGGGGCATCCATATTGAACTCTGTCATTAAAGGAAAACTAGTTGAAGTTATAATGAGTTTAAGAAATTTAGAAAATATGCACAGTATTATTAAGAACACCTGTTAAATTAGAAGTCTTAATGAGGGCACCAAACTGATGCAGTATGGGACTGTTTAAAATCCACCAAACAGGTGATACTGAATCAAGTGCCTCACAGAATTCAGAAAGTCAGCAGGCATAGTTGTCATCTCTGTATGACACTGACGTTTTTGTGACAGGTCTCATTCTTCATAAGATTATACTGACTAACTCAAGTAAACATTCATCCTCTGATACCTTACTGCCAGCATCTCCTGTGATGTCTTCAAGCTCTGATGATGAGCTAACTGGTTGCAGTGCTCTCTATCAGCCTGTACTTACGTTTAAAGAAAACAAAAATGCTGACCTATTGCATTTTCCATCTCTCTTACGCACATCATGAGTATCAGATTTGTTGAACCTTGTCACTGACTCAGAGCTTTGTGGTCAAGTCTTCTGAATATCTTTTGTATAAGTTATCAAACCTGCAGATAGAAAAATGCTTTTGTTTTTCAGCTGATGTTTAGCTTCCCTTCTGATTTATGGTTAATGTGGCACTAGTGCTCTGACACCCTCACAGCTTTCCTTACAGAAAAACAATTCATTATTTCTGTCTTCCCTCTATCATGCTTGATAATTTCGCAATTCAAACTGATACCGGTGCAGAAATTGCAGGAATCCTGATATGTCAGAGTTAACTGAAACTACTTGCTATACACATAATCTTTACTGGAGCATCTAACAGTGTCTAACTGCTTCAGTCACTCACTCTTTCCTTCCTAAATGAATTTATTCTCATGATTTAACATTTCCTAAGAGTCTAGGTAACGTCAGTCACCTCAGCTATCACTTTTACGTAGAATACATTCCATTAAATTAATGGAATGTATACTAAAAGCACTGCATATAAGTAAGCACTTTAAATTTCAGAACTTTGGCATTTTCCATCTACTTGTAGGAAAATAAACCAGCTTTTCAGCACTTCAATGCATTTATGATTTTTTTAAAAACCTAAAGTATTCTGGAAGACTTGACAGGTATATGTTGGTTTAACGCTTATAAGACAAATAAATAGTCTGAACCAGACACTAATTTCTGATTCTTTCAATATTAGCATTTGAGAAACTTTCACATAGTTTATCAAAATAACATAAATAACTAAATCTCACAATTTTGCAATCTGTCATGCAAGACAGCTAAGGGTCCCAACACGGCTTCAAGTAAAGGTGGTAAATTCTTGGTATGAAGAAATAATAATATATTAGCCTTTGAGTAAGACAACAGTTGTTTACCAACAATCCTCAAACACAGGCTCAGTTTATTGTCCTGTTTCCTTCATCCACCTCCAAAAGCCTTGCTTGTTTTCAAGACTTCCTGCAACATTTCTCCATGATTATAATTTACTTCAGCTTCACCAGTCACAAAGTGTTATGACATACAATGCCATATAAGCTGCATATGTTACAAAAGCAACCACATTTTCCTTATCACCTCCATACTGGGTTTAATTTCTGGCAATGTAGTAAGTCACAGATTCCTTTTTGGTGTTACAGAGCATGTTGTTGTATTATGGAATTACCTCCTTACTCTACAGAAAGCTTGAAAAACCTATTTGTTTTAAAGGAAAACCTATATAAAAAATTTCTAGCTAAACTAGCTTTATTGGTTGGGCTCTTAGCAGGCAACAGTATGTATTTTTTTTGTCAGGAGATTGAATAAATATACAACATGAAAGGAAAACATTAAAATGCGAGAAATTAAAAACTGAAAGATATAAAGCAAAATATAAACATTCTCATTTTTATAAAAGTAAGTAGCTTCCCTCCCTCAAGGGGCTGTCACTGATCTGAGCTAAAAGCAGATATGAGGGCAGCAGCACACAGCCTGCAAGCACTGCACCTTCCAAAGCTTGTGTCATATTTCCCTAACCTCCTCCTTCCCATTGAAAAATGTCTGCCAGTCATCATTCATGCATATTCAGACCCAGCTGAAGTTAACAGTTCCCCGATTTCAAGAAGTGAGGTAAAAGAAGTGAGAAAACCCACAGACTGCTGCTCTGGGTAGCCATAATCTGTAAGTGGCTTGAGACAAGCTGCAGCCCAGAGGAGAAAGACGCTGCATAGACAAGCTAATTGGGCAAGCAAAACATTCCTCTGTGAGCCATCAAAATTATTTTTTTGCTTCCACATCTATTACTTCAGTTTACTATTATATAAAATAAGAGTAATACTGGTTTACTTCAGAAGGATTGCTTTACTAGGTACCTAAACACTTTTGGCATAAGCTAAGCAGAAACTTCCACATCTTTTTTAACAACAAGATAACTGTAGTCAGTACTCCAAATTTTTAAAGCAACTAGGGTCTTCAACAAAGTTCTACTACTTCAACATTATGGTCAAACTGCAGCACTTCACATATTTACATTATTTTAATATATGGAGAACTTTCTTCCATAAAAAAGCATTAATAGAAGCTTCAACAAATTGATCTTGGCCTCCACAGTAAAGCATAGTGAATATTTAAATCTGGTACCTTAGTGAGAACCCACAAATACCAGAGACACATATTGCAGCAAAATTCTGCTGTGATTTGAAATAGTACAAGTTTCAGCAGAACACTTTCCACTTCACTAAGTAGCTTTGGGTGGAGAAGTTTGTGAGTACTTTCCTTGTCCCATAATACTAGGCAAATCTCTAATTTCTATAAATTTCCAATGAAAATAGTCTCCAGATAGATAAGAATTAAGTAGCAGAGATTTTTAATTGCTTAAGAATGAGACAAAACAAAGAGGCAGTTTTCTACCTGCTGAATAACAGGAATAAATAAAGGAGGTATCCTACAGTTCTGCTCCCATCAAGCCAGGAGGAGTTGGTCTTTGGCCCTAATGAGAAAAGCCAAGTTGGCTACAGAAAGCTTTGCCCAGGTGGCACCAACTCCCTCCTTGGTGTAGGCTTCTGCATGGGGTGCTCAGAATCTGTGCACACTCTTGGCATCCCTGAAATCTTGGGGGAAAAAGGTAGCAACGCTTCACTGAAAACAGCTGATTTAGCTCTAGCACCAAAGCACAGTGAAGTGGTTTGTTAATTTAGACTTTTGCAGTTCTGCTAAACATAGTAAAACTGATGTCATCAAGCCCAGCAGCATCTCTAGAAATACTCACACCATTTCTTTTCAGAGAATGAAATCATCTGAAGGAGACAGGCAGAGCTGGATGGAAAAACAAAATTCACAAAAGCGTTTTGAAGTCATCTTCCTTCTTAAACTTTTTAGAGAGTTTTCATGAAAAGAGAAACAACAACCACTTCTCCACCAAAACCATGTGAGCCAGAAAGGGACTACATCATCGTACACCCAACACGTGCGCACCTAGGTCTCTCACATTTCAGAGAAATAACCTAAGCTGTAAATACCACTTATTCCAAGAGAGATAAGTATCATTTTAAATTAGAAATTCCGTCCTAGAAAAACCTGTCGAAAGTAACATTTTGAGATGTACTTCATTTTGATAAAATTGGATGGTTTTTTTCCAGAGGCAAGTGAAATACAGAAGAGCAAGAGCTAATTAAAAATAATTCCTATCTGTAATACTTGATCTGAGCACAAGTGCTAGGGCAAATTTCTTGGGTTTAAAAAGTAAGAATGTAGTAAAACTTGGCTGCTTGTGAATAAAACTGCAAACTGTCAACAAACCGTGTTCAGGCAAACTGGCTTCTTTAGGTCCCTGAGTAGGATAGCTGAGAATCTGTGCAGATTTTATTGAGGGGAAAAAAAAAAAAAAAAAAAAAGGAGAGAGAGAAGGAAAAAAAGAGGAGCCCAGAAGGCGTTGATGTCTACCCTCTGATTTTTGTTGCGATATTCCTTGGGCTTATAATTCTCTTCCCACTGAAGGCTGTCAATGTTAACATCAACCAGGAAACCTCTCTGAAGTAGTGCTGACATACTGAAATATTCAAACAAGAAAAGCTTCATAATAAGGCGTTTTCAAAACCAGAATAGAATTATTTTGCTGCAGCTCTGTTGCATGTCTAAGAAGTCTGAAAATGAAAGCATTCTCCAAATGTGCTGTGGGTGCTATCAGCACTGGGGGCCGTCAGTAGGAGGTGAACAACTGAATCCTACCCTCAGAAAATGCTTTCACACTTTTTTAAAGGAAGAATAGATATGAGGGGGGGGGAAATCACTTTCTCTATTGCTCTTGCTGAGTTGGGAGTTTACTGTTGTTAACCTGTTTCAGCGCACTCACTAATATCCTTGAAGTTTCCTGCCACTATCCCACTAAAATAGCAGCATAGAAGTAAGGACGCACAAGGTACTGTCTAGTGATAACAGACACTATTGCTGCTGGGAAACATAGTGCTTAATGAACATGGAAATAAACACACCAAATATTGATTTGTATTGATGCCACCAACCCTATTCACCCCATCAAAACTCCTCTCTAGTCTCCTCCTCCTTGCCTCGCCTCTGAAGCGTGACTGCTGAAACAGCTCTCAGTTTAGTGGCTGATGCCCAGGGGAGCAGCAGCAACCAGAGCATAACCTCCGCTGCCGGGACGGCAGCAGCTGGGGCCAGCTGATCCGAGGCTTGGTATGGAAAGTGTAAGGAAGAAGCCTTTATGCACTGTTAAATGACCCTTTAACGTGTGCAGTCAAGCAAAAGACTCTACCAGCCACCCACTTCCTGGGATGCAATTTGGTTTTCGGCACGGTAGCTTTTTCATGTTTAGTGGTGGGGTTTTTTTTCCCTAGAGAGCAATAACTCATCTATGCAGTGGGATGCACTATTTCATACCATTCTGCATCCTCCCCTGAGAGTGATGGTGCAGAAACACTGCAAGTTGCAATATCATACCAGAGGAAAATCTGGTTCTGAGTTTCAGATTCAGCATCTCCCTGTGCAGCTTGGCATCTGCCATCAATATGGTATTTTTCTTTCCAGCTCAGAACATATGCCTCTTTGTGCATGAGACAATATTGGACAATGAATGACATCATCTGCATCTTTGTTAACCCATTTTCAGGGAACTGGGGTCCCTTGACAGTTGAATTTAGAAAGATAACTAGTTTTCCATGTGCGAAACCAAGATAATCTGTGTTTTGTTTCTTCTGGCATCTTGCTTAGCGCTTATGCAAATAATATGATTTATTTGAGCCATTTGCAACATTAAACATAGAATTCAGCAGACAGCATGCACGACCAAACTGCACAACCATATGAGAATGAGATGGTTCCCAAAGATAGTTACATTAAGCTTACATTTGCAGAATAAATAATTCAATCTTCATGCTCCACATTTAAATATTTATACAAATACACTGCTTGTCACAATTAGTTTGATTAAAATGTTAAGAAAAAGGAACTGTGCAAGAAATGAGACTTCATCCAGCAGGAAAAGCTATTTATGTTGAAGTTAATTATGTGAAATTACAGAAGTAGCAGCAGGTCAGGAAGCGGTCCTCCAAATCCACACAAAGATCTGATCTCCGGCTCATTCAAGGAAGGTTTTCCACCCAAATTTTTGCATTTAGCAATCAAGATCCTGAGCTTATTTTCCTCTTTGTCTCATGGAAACACGAAACATATTTTCCTCTTATTTATAAACTGGAAACACACTGTAGTTCACAGATTATTTTTTGCATAATCTTCTTTCACAACATGCTCAGGAAAAATTATTTGTTTTCACAGCACACTCATCAAAAGTCCTTGAAGCAGGAAGAGAAACATTCATTAAAAACCTTTTCCCTTTAATCTCAGGGCCATTTTTCAGGAAACTTCAAAAATCCTAAATGGCCTTAGAGAAAAGCTTGGACTTGTGACCCTATTTATAGATCAGAAAAGGAATTATTTTGGACCTATGTGAGGTCTGGTGCTACAAAGTTTAGGGGGACAGAATGACACTCTCCCTCTAGGAGCTAAAAATCAACTTACTCTGTCTCACTAGCATTAATTTAATGTGACTAAGCTGTCCAGAACTCCACACATGACATTTTGTAGTACTACTAGGAATTCAAGCTCTGACTGGATGTGCAATATTGGAGTGCTTCTGTTAACACAACTTATGAAGAGGCAAGTGGGTCACCTTGATCTGAGACAGCTTATTTTGTGTTTTTCAGTAATCAAAGGAAAAAAAGGATGACAGGGGTCTACTGCATCACCGACCAAGTTCAAAGTGAACAGCACCAAGTAAGAGCATTTACTGCACAAAACAACCAGCCAGAGGGAGGGATTCTGCAGGAAAATCCAGACTGCCAAACCAGCCTACAATTCAAGCTCGTGAGAGATCCGCCCTTGCATCAAAGGGCATTGAGTAGAAACTTTGTCCAGAGGACAAATGAAAAATTCCTCTTGTTTCTATCTAGCTATTTAAATACCATTTCTGGAATAAGCCTATGAGTGCCAGATTAGGAATGCTGCAAAAATTCACAAAAGCCTGTTGTACCTTTCAATGGTGGTTGGCGGTGCGAGAGCACAGAGTGGGAAGGAGAGAGTGGGATACTGCCTTTAACTGCCATGGACCTGCCAAAAACCTGCCAAAGAGGCAGAGGCTTTTATTGTATGATTCAATGAGACCAAAGAATTTAAGTGTTGTATCTATAAGGCAAGTAAGATTCCTGAATGCAGGTGAAATTTTGCTTTTTTATATATATATTTGGTTGATGCATTTCCTCATATTTTACTTTCTCCTACCTTCCCATCCCAAATAAAAAGTTTCTCCTTTTTCTCATTTCCAAGCATGAATACATAATTATGTGTGAATGAAAGTGAGACCAAGAATACATTCGAAGAGGCAGTGTTTTAGTTTCCCAATACCAAAAGTGAGCAGAGGCAGCTTTGGAAAAGGTCTTCTACCACCTGGATTTATGTTTAGAAGAGCTTTAGTGAGCCTGAACCTGGTCCCCTTTATTGCTGGCATCTGGGAGAAGGTTAAACTTAATCACATACATGCAAATGTAACCACAATCAAGAACAGAACTAGTGCACTCTCAGAGTGAAAAACAAGTTTGGCCATTTCTCCAAAGTTTGTAAAGGAAGGAGAAAATCAAGTAGACAGTTATGGAAAACCCCTGCTTCCCTCCTGTGTAGGCAAAAGTTAGATATGCAGCTACAGTCTCCAAGAAATAGAAAATGGATAGTCAGGTAAATTCATACAAGGAATTGATACAGAGTTTATACTACTGACAAAACACTGCCACCACACCACAGACCTGCTCTTCTTCAGTAAAGGAACCAAAAAAAAGGCATTATAGGCTTCATTCTCTGGCCAAGTATGAGGGGAAGGTAAGTACACTTGACCTGGATATGTATCAACTTGAACTTTTTAGGAAATGGACTACTAGGACCTTTCACTTTCTCCCCTTTTATTTCTCTGTCACCAAAACAGAGCAAAGAGCAACATTTCTGTGTCAGAGAGGGCAGCCATCAGGATCTTTATAATGATATTTATTACTACCTAGAGAAACTTCCTCCCCAACAGCCCTCAATGCTGGCAACCTGCTGAGAGAAAGAAAAGTAGAGTGCATGAGTTACTTGCTGTATCTGCCAACCTGTTCCTGACATTTTTACAGGGGCTGAAGAAAGACTTCCTTTTCAGATTGATTATATAGCAAATCAGGAAAGACAAATTCCAGTCAGGATCACTGTAAAAAAGCTTCTACAAACCAGGATTTATCATCGGACTTGTGTATCAAAAACATTCTTGCATGTTTTATTTGTTTACTATTTTAACTCAGATTAGTAGCGTAGTAAAGTAGTTGTAGTAGAGAACACTTTTAACCTGGACCTGCCCTGAAAGAAACAGTCCTGCCAGCTTAGTTTTAACCTGGAGAAACTCTCCAGCACTTTTTATTGCTTAGAGGTTTGTGCCACTCTGAGGCTTTGGCTGGCACAGACATAGGAACAAGAGACAGAGGGTGGACCATGCACTGTATTTTTCTTTCAGGAATAGAGCTGACTTTAAACATTCAAGGAATGATGATCAAGGATTTGGGGTATGGGGAGGTTTACAACTATTTTGCAAATACTTTCTATCACCTCCAATACAGACTGGTTCCAGATACTAAAACATTTCCCGAAAATATCATACATGTTTCTAATGTCTCATAAGATTTCAAGTTACAAAAACATAGAGGATAGCAGGGGTTGTTATTTGAAATATTAACACTGAGAAGTTGTTCTTCAAAGAACCATGCAGTACTGGAATCTGAGAGACAGCCCTTCCCCTACCTTTCCACTGCCCCTTGTTTTTTCCTTTATTTTGGTATTTAGCCATGAAGATGGTACTTCCCAACAGTCATGCAATCAAGGCATAATTTGTTCTGTCAGTAATGCAAGAAATAATTTAGAAAAACATTATTTACTGTCAGCTGAGTCTAACTTGGGGAAAAAATTGTCCGGAGGTTATAGAAGAGATTGAACATTTAACCATATTATTAATTTCTCTGATTTCACAATGTGTTACTCTCTAGTCATTGTCCCTTGAATATAAGGTTTCAGAAAAAGAAGTTAAAAGCAAATCCATTCTAAAACAGGAGAGAATGATAATGCCAACCAATATTCCCTTCTCTGCAGCAAAGAAGGAAAAGTAATTGCAGTGACAAAACATTTTTAGTTTTTCTTCTCAGAGTGGTAATACATCTATCATATAAATAACTGGATCTTTTAATTGTATTATAGATACAATAGCTATTTTACCCCCTACATTCAACACCACATGCATACATGTGCTAAGAACTATTTACTTGCTTGTAGGTATGCTATGTTGACTGAAATATTTGCATTAACACAATTGAAAGTAAAGTCAGGGCCTGTTCTTTTCTGAGATTGAAAAGAAGTGGAATATAAAGTTGACTATTTTTAAAAAGAGGGTTTTGTTATGTATGTTAAGAAACAATTCCTGTTAGGGAGTATGTTTATTTTACCTTTCCATGTGATTAGTAATGGAAAGAATTTAAATTCATGGAACCAACTCAGTATATCTTGGAATAATGCAGAACCTTTACTGGATCATTTACCATGATCCATTAAAGCAGCCCCTCCATGTCACTCACAGGTTGTTTTCGCATGTCCTCTAGGAATTCAGAACAACCTACCTTGGTCAGAATAATGTATCCTCAGAGAGACCTTATGGAAGGTCAAGAAACTTATAGAATATGTTTTGTTATCTGCAACCATAAAATCTAAGGTAGAAGGGGCGGTAGAAGGGACAACTATAACAAGCTATGGCTGCCTTTTACTGGTCTTCCTGCTGTGATGAAAACCATTAGCTTCAGCAAAGATTAAGGACATTACTAACATAACCAGTTAAATACTGCCTTGCATTATCATATCTTGCTAATACTGAAACCATCTTTATGATGGAAAAAGAATCAGGTTAAGGCAAATTAAAGTATTATTATGCAAAATACACAAAACTAATTCAGTGAAAGGTGAGAAAACAGGCTGTTCTTATCAGAGGTCGTCCAGCTGTAGGCACTCTTCTTAGTAAAACCCACAGGGTTTTTCAAACCTGGAAAAAGCTGTAATACATAAGCAGACTGCAAACACCAGCCATTCCATGGCTGTATACCATGAGGTCCTTCCCATCTCTCAGTGGCTGCTTGTTTCTCTCTTGAAAAGCAAGGTGTAAAAGCTCTCTTGAAAAGCTCTATACTGATATCCTCATACATGAAATGTGTTCTTAAGTCTTCAGAAACTCTCATGCTTCAAATATTAGAATTATTTATGCTGTAGACCTGCTCTGAACAAATAAAATCTTATTTTATGAAATATGTGAATAGGCATGTTTCTTTTTTATATTCTTAGAAAGAATCATGGAATCATAGAATGTTTCAGGCTGGAAGGGACCTCCAGAGGTCATCTAGTCCAACCTCCCTACACAAGTAGGGACATCTCTACCTAGGTCAGGTTGCTCAGGGCCCCATCAAGCCTGATCTTAAATGACTTTAGGGATGGGGCCTCCACCAACTCTCTGGGCAGCCTGTTCTAGTGATCTATCACCTTTGTGTTAAAGAACTTTTTTCTAATATCCAACCTAAATCTATTTTTTCCTAGCTTAAAAAGGTTGCTCCTTGTCCTATCACTACAAACCCTTGTGAACAGACCTTCCCCTGCCTTCCTGTAGGCCCCCTTCAGGTACTGGAAGGTCAGTATAAGGTCCCCCTGGAGCCTTCTCTTCTGCAGGCTGAACAGCCCCAACTCCCTCAGCCTGTCTTCGTATGAGAGATGCTCCATTCCCCTGATCATTCTGGTGGCCCTCCTCTGGACATGCTCCAATACGTCCACATCCTTCTTGTGCTGGGGGCTCCAGAACTGGATGCAATACTCCAGGTGAGGTCTCACCAGGGCAGAGTAGAGGGGCAGAATCACCTCTCTTGATCTGCTGGCTACAGTTCTCTTGATGCAGCCCAGGATGTGACTGGCCTTCTGGGCTGTCTTTGCACACTGGTGGCTCATATCCAGTTTTTCATCCACCAGCACTCCCAAGTCCCTTTCCACAGGGCTGCTCTCCAGTATGTCCTCTCCCAGCCTATACTGATAATGCTGATTGCCCAGGTGCAGGACCCTGCACTTGGCCTTGTTGAACCTCATAAGGTTCATCTGGGCCCACCTTTCTAGCCTGTCCAGGTCCCTCTGGATGGCATCCCATCCCTCAGGCGTATCAACTGCACCCCCCAGCTTGGTATCATCTGCAAACTTGCTGAGGGTGCCCACAATGTCACTGTCAATGTCATTAATGAAGATATTAAACAACACTGGTGCCAGCACAAACCCCTGGGGGACACCACTAGTCACCTTCCTCCATCTGGACATTGAGCCGTTAACCATCACTCTCTGGATGTGACCAATCAGCCAGTTCTTTATCCACTGAACAGTCCATCCATTGAACCCACAAGTCTGGGTATGTATGCTAACAGAAGAGCAGCTGGTCTTCACACCTCAGAGAGAATGGTTTCATCACCCACATGGTTAAGATGTCTCGCTTCCTGTATTTGGACAGCAAAACTTTTTGGTTTTCATCCTGAATAAAGTTTATCTCCAGTCCTCCTAACAAGAAGCACCTTTCTTCATGGTGCAGTGAAGGAACTTAATTACTTTGTGATACAGTAAAATATGACTAATTATTCATCGAGATCTTTTCCCTTGATCATTCAATTGCCCTTAGACCACCCTTATTGGATTCAATTACATTTTCTCAGGAGAAAACTATAACCCATTTAATATATATGCTTCCTGGTATTTTAAAAGATACTGGATGGGAGAGGGAAGGTCTGAAGGAAAAAGCCTATTGATTAGAAAGCTCCATTAGTTGCTACAAAAATAGCTTTTTTGCCAGCTTCAAAGTGTTAGCATCAAAGATGCACTTGTGATAGGATACTTGTTAATATTCACAGAAGCATGAGGTAACTCCTGGGTCAAACCATTAGCATAAATTACACATATAATTGTGCTGTTTTATCAAACCTTCTTAGAAAGATCAGGCATGATGATGCATATGAATTTCGGACAACTTTGCATATGCATGACTATGCACTTTAATTTTATCTTATGGTCTCAGCACTAACACTAAATATTATGCACTTTGCAAATGACATAAGACGTGGTTCTGAAATTAAAAAAAAAAGAAAAAAAACCATGTTAATTCTGTAAGTTGTTCAGACAGGCAGTCGTTCAGCTGAGATAGTCTACCTGACAGACACCTGAACAGTCAGCCAATGAAGCTTTTTTTCTCTTTTCCTGTTGCATAATGTTTCCACTGTATTATCTAGAACCATTTTGCTCTGTGGTTAAACTTTTGGAAAGAGAAATACACTTAAAATACTCTGCATGTCTAAAGAGTGCATTGTAGCTTCTGAAAGTATCACTACATATTGCAGCAAACCAGCCATACAGATTATTTTCTTCCATACTGCAGAAGCTGTCATATTGGAACTGAATCTTGTATTCCAATGCATTTCACTTTTTATTGAATAATGATAATAATAATGAAAACTATGTTTTTTCAAATGTCTTAATTGGAAGGAAAAGAAGAATCAAAATATCCAGTTGCAACTTCACAGAACACTCAAAGCAACATATCTGGTGTAACTTAGGAGAAGCTCAATTTTATATCACCAGCTCATGGTATGAATAAGAGTCAAGAAGAGCAAATAAAAGAAGGAAACCACACTTGAAAAAAACATGGAAAATATGCATGTTGTGTTTCTCAAAATGCTCAAGGAACTGTTGTGCAGATGCAGAAAGAAGACCTAAAGAAGCTCCCCATCTACTCCACTCTTGTGAGACCCCACTTGGAGCACTGCTTCCAGTTCTGGAGCCCCTATTACAGGAAAGATATGGATGTGCTGGAACGTGTCCAAAGAAGGGCCACGAGGATGACCAGAGGGCTGGAGCACCGCTCCTATGAAGACAGACTGAGACAGTTGGGGTTATTCAGTCTGGAGAAGAGAAGGCTCCGAGGACACCTCATTGTGGCCTTCCAGTATCTTAAGGGGGCCTACGAGAAAACTGGTGAGGGACTTTTTAGGATGTCGAGTAGTGGTAGGACTAGGTAGAATAGATCAAACTAGAGGTGGGTAGATTCAGATTAGGTGTTAGAAAGAAGTTCCTCACCATGAGGGTGGTGAGACACTGGAACAGGTTGCCTAGAGAGGTGGTGGAAGCCCCACCCCTGTAAGTGTTTAAGGCCAGGCTGGATGAGGGTCTGAGCAACCTGATCTAGTGGGAGGTGTCCCTGTCCTGGCAGGGGGGTTGGGACTAAATGGTCTTTAAGGTCCCTTCCAACCCTGAAAATTCTTTGATTCCATGACATCAAGGCCATGTAGACTTCTAAATCTCTTTTTAAGTTTTCAAAATCTCTATCATTACCTGTATTTGTAATAAAGATATATCCATTGTTCCTGTCTGGGAAATAATATCAGACATTTTAGGAAATAAGATTAAAGAGAAGAGAAAGTAATTGCTAGTAGAAAACAATGATTATTTGAGGATGTGTTTATTTTTATGAGGGCAAAATCCAGGTATGTGAATTTTTCAATAAGATTCCTTTTGGATTTTCTTTCTTAGCTTGTGCTCCATACTATACCAGAAACGTTCCAGATTATTTTGTCCCTGAGACTTATCTCCAGCTTTGGCCCATGTCTAAATATTCAAACATGTATAGCATGTATGCTGGATATTTGACCAAGTTACTGTTGTTTCCCTGTAGCTATGGTTCATTGAGTACAGCCTTAGCTATGAATTATTCAGGATGATACTGTTTCTAAGTATACTTTCTCCTGAAAGTGCCATGAAGGAGTACAAGAAAACCTCATTTTCTAGAACTAAATCAGTTAGAGTAGCAATGCATCCAAGCATCTGAAAGAAAATGTTTATTTCAATTCATGAAGAGGTTTTGGGTTTTTTGGGGGGTTATTTTGTTTGGGGTTTTTTTACCTCTCCTATGTAAGAATATAGGTAAAAATATCAGCCTCTATCTTGAGATTAAAAATAATGTATAAACGGCCGTATATTTTCAGGGTTATGCACTAATTTCAAATATTACAATTCCAAATATTGGGAGAGAAAGCAGATAACTCCTTCTCAGACATCTGTTGATTGCAGTGGTAGTCAGCCTCCCTTGCCATCCAGCTTTGTCCAGAACTCAGCAGACTTCTTAGTCTGAATTATCCAGACTTTTCAGTTCTATTTAATTTTGGTATTTGTTCTTGACATTGTGAAAGCTCAGGGCTCGTACATACTCTAGTGAGCCATGTTTCTGAGTTTTCTACATTAATTTATGCTTGATTTAGACAGTTGTCTTCCCATGAACACAAATTGCCAGAAGAGGGGATAAAACCCGAGAAGCTTCACCCACAATAGCCTACTGCAATTTTTCACATCTGTCTGAAGATCCAGACACAGGCAATCGCAAATCTGAAAAGTTACTGGAATGGGGACCATACGTGGGGAATAAAGGTTCTCCTGCTTCAGAAGAATGCTCACCATTGTGTTTTGCCTATTTAGGATGTTTTATGTTCAGGCTTTCCCAGACACAGATTTCCTAGTGATACTTATTTATGGCATATTAGTGTATTCTAAGTCTAATTTAATTTTAAAATCTTTACTTCCAGTGGAACTTGTGTGTTCAAAGTACATCTATTGACCTACCAGAACAACATAAAAGTAAAAAATACTGATTTATTTAAACATTGTCATGTAATCTGATACCCAGGAAAATGAGTAAGAACAATGTGTAGGCTCACTTAACAGATGCCTTCACAGATTCCATTACAGCCTTTCACAGTGTCTTAGGTTAATGCTTTTGTTGGCCTTTGCTCCAGTGACCCTTCAACCACTGTTGCACTGAACATTTGCAACAGTTTCCAGATTCTATCTGTGAGAAACCCTGACCAGGAACCAAGTTCACATTGTTTCTATTACAAGTTTAAAAAAACCTAATCTTTTCCATTCCTTCCCTACTAATGAAGACTGCCTGAAAACTTTACTATATTCTTTACATGAAAGAATCTCATTTGGCTGTATACAAGGGAACTTGAAAAATAATGATCAAACTTTACAATATGGCATAAAAAAAAGAAACAGAAATGCAAGGTTAAATGTTGTGTTCCATAACACAACAAATACAGGCCACAGACTTTCAGTCTTTGAACTTCTAGTGCAGAGAACATGTTCCTGAGCTCTGCAACTCTCGCTGTTGAAGCTCTTCCATAACATTTGAGCAGGAGAATAGTGAGAGATGTGTAATGAACAAGGTGTCTAGAAAATACCATAATTTCAGTTCCTATTAATAGTTTAGCATTTTATGTATACAACAGGACACAAAATAAAGAAGGAAAGATGGACCTCTTCCCTAGTGGTTATTTGTTTACAGAGATATTTTAGCTTGTCTTATTTTTTAAAAGATTGAGCTTAAGATGTGATCAAGAAACACAAATTTCTGTCCAACCTCAGATGTTATTGGGTAGGAGGCCCATTGAAAAGCAGGTTATATTCTAATATTAATAATCCCTTCCATCATCTACTCACTTGCTCATCTTCTCAGTGAATTTCTAACAAGTCAAAGAGATTAAAAACTATAATAAAAAAGGACTTCAATAAAAGTAACAGCCTACAAGTTCCAGTTTGCAGAACACAGCATGAAATTGCATTACTTGTACTTTCACTCTGTGCTTGTGCCCAGCTGTCACCCTTGGTTTGGAGCGAACAGGCAAAGGACTACTATTTACAGGTATTCCATGCAGCAAACTGGAGAAAAGGCAGTGGTTGGGCTCATTCTCATCTGAATGAGAAGTATGTTACTTCCCTTGCTTATGATGCTTCTCTTATGTCCACATGGCAATTTGCAGAATGCCAAATCTCTGGTCTTAAAATTCACTCTGCACTCCAAGAAAAACACAGCTGAGGATCTGGACTTGAGTCTCAAGACTTTTGAACATAAAAGAAAGGAAATTAAGTCTTAGAATGGGAGAGCTGACCAAGCTGTCATTTAGACATTGCCAAAAGCTGGCAGTAGAAGGCTGGAGGCCCAGCTGCTGAGATTATCCTGCTTGGCAAGAAGAAAAACATCCCTTGAGTATCTTCAGAAAATTGGTCCTGACCTGTCTTTTCAACCTTACTGACCTTTGAGGATGAGGTAAAGGAACCAACACTGGTACACTGAAATACAAAAAGGATTTGTCACTATCTTACTCATTCCCTACGCTATTAAATACTGCAGCTTCCATGACTTTAGTTTATGAAATATGCATTTTGGCACAAATGCTGAAAAAAAACTTTCTTAAAAATAGAACTGAAGCTTAATCATGTGTATATGTATTTTTATATGCACAGAAAATAATCGTATTTTATAACGGATAGAATTGAGAGGAGTAAGGAAGATAAAGATTTATTTTAGATACATGTAGCTGCAACCTGTTTATGTGGAACTGTTGTCCTATTGACAAAAAAAAAAACCCAACACAGTACCTCTTACTATAAAAATAAAAAAAACCACCTCCAAATCCTCTGTGGATTTGTGTCCTATATACTTTTATCTGCAGGAACCACAGATTTCAGTTCAAGAGGTCTTTCCAAATTTATCCTTCTTTCCTACAGAAATTTTGCTGACCAATTTCTTATAGCATAAACTATTATTAAAAGTAAGTATAAACAGCCTATATAGTTACATTTAATGTCTTGATATATATTTATTTTACCAGATCACTCTACCTGGCCCATGCACCTAAGGGCTGACTGGCTGGAAAGCAATTTGGCAGAGAAAGATGTGGAGGTCCTTATGAACATGAAGTTGACCATGAGCCAGCAATACACCCTCATGACAAAGAAGGCCTACAGCCTCCTGGGCTGCACAGGGCAGAGAGGTACCAGCATTTGAGGGAGGTGATCCTTCCCATTTAGATCAGCACTAGTGAGACACACCTGGAGAGCTGGGTCCAGGTATGGGCCCTGTAGTACAAGAGAAACCAAGCCAGTACAAGCAATCCAGCAAGTGCCCATGAAGATGATGAAGGGACTGGAGCAACTGTCATATGAGGATAGGCTGAGAGAGCTGGAAATGTTCAGTCTGGAGAAAAGAAGGCTCAGGGGTGATTTTATCAATGTGTATAAATCCCTAAAGGGGGAGTAAAAAAGATGGAGCCAGACTCTCCTCAGTGGTGTCCAGTGACAGGACAAGAGGCAATGGGCACAAACTGAGATACTGGGAACTCTCTTTAATGACAGGGAAAAAAAATTCACTGCATGGGAACAGGTTGCCCAGGTAGATTGTGGAGATAGCCAAAACCTGACTCGATACAGTCCAAGACAACCTGGTCCAGGTGACCCAGCTTTAGTCAAGGGCATTGGACTAGATGTTCTCTTGAGGTTACCCAATTTCATCCATCCTCTGAGTTTGCAAATTTTTCAGCATACAGTACTTTGTTCAGACTTGTATACTTTAATATTTTTACTTCAAAAAATTTAAATTCTTCCACTAGAAATTTTGGATCTGTAGAAAAGTAAGTGTTGTAAAATCCACTTTAATGTGTTTTTCCAGTCATAACTGTCAAGGTTTCAGAAAGTTCAGCAAATTATATGCCTCCCTAAATTGATGTTCTTGATGTACTGCAACAAGTTAAATATCAGTTTAGCAATAAAGGTCTTAATATTCACTGTTCTTTGCATCTCTCAAACCCAATTTTTAGCTAATAAAATTGCCCTAAGTTTACAAGGCTAAACTAATGCATTTTGTCTTCTTATTTAGTTAGAAATAAGTGGCCATCCTTCAATAGCTGTCATAAAAAGAAATAATGCCGGTAAGTTCAGAATTATTTAGGATCTTTCTGTAATGACTTAGTATTTCCTTCTTCCAAAACAAGGTAGTATATTACAACAGCCAAATCTGCAAGGAACTGAGTAGTCAGGAGAGTCTGCCAGACGTCATCCATCACAAATAATACCCAAATGACAAAATGCCAAGAATACATGGAAAAACAATGCCACAAAAATAAAGCCAGGCCAAAGTAATTACAGAAATCATTTAAAGTTTATAAAATCTTAGTTAAGTCATGCTAAAACTTGATTTAACTACTTATTCAGGTGTTATTCTTTTTTCTTTTTTTTCAGTAGTCTAAGAGAGGGCTCGTGCGGTCATTGATAGTGAAAGAAAGACATTTATATTCACTGCTGGTGAATCTTCCTGCTTGTTCCCTCTCAAACTTATTTAGCATGCATTATAACCTACACTTGGGATCATAACACAGTTCTACTGCATGGATCATGCTTTTCTTATGTGTTTGTACTATGATCCGCCTGGTGGGGCACTAGTCCGTGAGTGGGATCTCAAAATTCCACCCTAACAACATTACCTAATTTTACTTAATAATACCCTAAAAAAGCCCCCAATATTACTCAATATTACCTTAACACAAATATTAGACCACTGCCTTCTCTAGCAGGAGGTGTAAGATCTTACACCTACCAAGTTTAATCATGCTGCTGTTAAAAGCACATTTCCATTCTGCCTCCTGCCAGATTTCATGAGCACAAGGCTGCAGGGCAAATGGGCTAGGCTTGCTGATCCAGTGAAACCCTGGAGCCCGCACTTTCCTTAGTTAATTCTGCAGAAGATAAATCAGTGTGATTCATCTACCTGCTGCACAAGTGCAAAGGGGTCTGAAGCTGCAGCTCCCGGGGGGGTCAGGTGAGGATTAGATCCTCAGTTAGTTTTGATCAACTGTAACAAGAAACCAAACCTCAGGAGAGCTGAAAACATCTTCAGCAGGACACTGGTTGACTAGTAAAAGCATGAAAACAAACTGGATGATCTTGTACATAAATCCTGTCGCATAACTGTATTGATTTTTAGTTTATCCTAATAGTCAGACACCTGATGGACCTAACTTGGCTGTATAGGTATTCAATCCTAGTTTCAGAAACATGACAGTAAGTCATGCTTAATTGCAAAGCAATGTGCTGACACCCATCAGTCAAAAAGCAGAGCAACTTAGAAAAACACATGCCACAGGAAAGTGTCCTTGATTAAAGTCTTAGCCTTGGATGCAGACTCAATTTTTTGCTCTCCCATAAACCTCTCAAGATAATTTACTGCTACTAAATCTACAGAATGACTGCAAGTATTCTAACACCAAATATCAGGAGTCCAAATCTTAAAATGTCTGGGCCAGAATCCATAAAAGGATGTAAAAAATAATCTAGTGAAGGAACTAGCCATCTTAAATTAGGCATGTTTAAATGGCAATGTCTAAATAATGTCTAACATTTTAAATCTTGGTCAAAGAGCAGAAGAGAAAATTCAGAACTAGAGACAGAGCAAGCATACAATGCACAAGAAGAATTAAAGATAAGGCAAGATACTCATGCTCCAAGTAGGAAGTCATCAAAAATAAATCCATGAGAAATATAATTAACAAGACATCTGAGCTCATCTTCCTTGGAGTTTTGACTCCTGACTTGCTTGGAACCTGCAGCCCTGATTTTGGTGTGCTAAGCAGTGCCCACAACTCAGCTTTCTCAGAAACAAGCTGGAGGCAGGGGAGGGCATGTTATTTCCCCTTCTATAAAAGGTGGCAGTAACCGATCCCTAGGTGAACTTCGGAATCCATGTACTTTTCCTGTAGGGTCTGTGCTGGCCTCTGCACTCCACAGACCAGGGGCCAAAGTCACAGGCTGGGACTGGGCTTCACCATGCAGCCTGCCTCTCCTAAAGCCCAGCTGCTGTGCAGGCAGCACTGCCAGAACAAGACCCTGATGCAGCTGCCTAACAGCCGACCATACCCCTGAGACTGACTTTGGGTCCTGTTACCTCAGATTATCACTGTGGTTTACAAGAAACAGTCATCACAGAAAATGAGCAATTTTTGTCTTTTATTGGTGCTGGCTGTAGAGCTACAGTACAAAAAAAAAAAAGCATAATTGGAAGAAGAATATTTAGGAAAATGAACAATCAGAACCTAGGGTGGATTTTCTCATATTTCCCAGCCCAACATGTGTTTCAGGCCATGAAACAAGGGGGAAACTTCACTACCTTTGCTAGCTCCCTTCCAAACTGACTTTAAACCAGCACTATTTAGTGGTTAAGAAGTTCAAGTAGAAGCCTGTAGTCACACACTGTGAGAAGTCTCTTTAAGGATAGATTTAGCAGTTTCCACAGTTAAAAAGATTTCTTCTTTTGCCCCTATTCTCAATTTTGACCACTGCATGCATCTGGCAGAGGTTTTACAACATATGCTCAGCAGGTTGCTTCTTCCCCTCCTTTTGTAAAGAAAATCCAACCGACAGAAAAAATGAACATTTGAGGGGAGAGGAGAAAATCTCTTGTCTACTACTAAAAGAAAAGAAACTAAAAAAAGACTTAAAAAAGCATTAAGAATGACATTTTCATACATGTTGTGTCTCACCAGAGAAAATCTAAATTAGATTGACTACACTGTAGTAGTTAATAGTCTATGCAGTAGTCTATGACTTTGTTAAAGATTGAAGTAGTCAATCCTTTGAAGGATTTCAGAAAGCCTAAAATCATAATAAAGAAGAAATATTTTAAAAACTACACCAAAACCCCACCCTACTTTAGGGAAGGGCATCATTTTGGTTGCAATACGCACAATTAAAGCTATAGTAAAGGCAAATCTGGGAATTTGTGCCATAAGACAAGGTCACATTGAAGATGCTTGCCCCCCAAGGAGAACAGCTGGGAAAAGTGCTTGCTCCTGCTTGCCTCATTTGCCAGAGTACAGCCAGCAGAGAGGTCCCTGCACAACCCTAGCCACACCTCTGGCCAGGGCACTTCCCTGCGCTCTGCTCCACACTGTGGCTCAGCTGGCCTTGCTGCAGCAGGAGGCACAAAGAAGTGACGTTGGATCAAGTCGCCTGATTTGGCTTTTCTTACACTTAGAAAAAAAAAAAAGCATCTCTGTCCTCACTCTCCTCCACTGGGTTTAATCCTACCCTGGAATTTAAATGAAGATGTTTGCTATCCAACTCTCAGGTATAATAAAATTACTCTTGCGCATCCACCTCAGTCTGCCTCACAGCTGTCTTTTCCCTGAGTTGCATCTTCACAAACATCTCATGGATTAGACCTAAGACATCCTAAAATCTTTTTATAACCAGTAGACAGATACCGCAGCAGGGAATGTTATAACCTCCCCACCATCTTATGTCATTTACACTAAGATATGGATAGAACAGATTCAAAAATGGCCACTGGGATGAAGAGGGAAACAAACAGGTATTGCGTAGCGATTGACTTTCCTTCTTCTGTTACATTGGCCCTCCAAGTTTAGCTTTATCTACTGAAAGGTGCAAAGTTGGGTTTTTTTAAATCTTTGGGGTTATTTTCATCAAAATGTATCTTAGCCTGGAAAAACAGCCAGTTACAAGAGGAAGCTGGGTTTGCTCATTAGCTTATTACCCAGTGACCATTACTGAGATATTTTTTTCACAGAGTCTGGAAAATGCAACCTCACCCATTGTTTTTATCTTTCTCCATCCTCTGTTACAAAAGTTGTTGATAATTGTCTCTGTTTCTGAAGTTCTTAGATACATATTTTTACACACACACAGAAATCCCATATACTGAAGAATTTCAAGCAGTTCAATCTAGTTTTGAATTTCAGTTTGAATTCAAAGACCAATAAAGTAATGAAAACCATTTCCAGCATTAGTTATCTCTAACATCTCAGTTCAGTTCTCTTGTTAGCACTGTAAAACTATGCAATGCTCTTGCCTTCCTAAGTATGCACTTAGAAAAACCACATCATTGATTGCTAAGCATAGGGCTGTTTGTGAAGGAGCTAGGTCAGAATACTGAGCTTAGTACAGTAAATAACTGAGAAGGAGTTTTGGCTATAAATGCTGTTAAAGATGAAATTCCTATGAAAAAAATGTTCTAATATTGTTTTAAGATAATTCTGAACAAACAGACAAATTCCCGTGTAATTTGAAGCTTTTCACAAATTTTGCACCAACCACCTGTACTACAAGAATGATCCTAGAAACAGAAGTACAAGAATGTCCTCTGCTTCAATAATTAATGCCAACACATAAATTTCATACTACAATCATCACAATTATTGTCTCAAAGATCTAAAGATTCCATAAGTATCAATTCAGAATAAAGCTAATTTTCACTTACACTTCCCCAAACAGGGGAGCTTACATTTGTAGAGTTACTTGAACCGCGATTTAACATGAGGTGACAGGCTCCAAGAGACCTTAAGTCCCTGGGTCACTGTAACTGTCGATGTCAAGCAGTCACTTCCAGAACAAGGGTGACAAAGGGCACAAGCCATATGCTGTTTGTATTGCAACAGTCTTCTTAAAGAAACCTCTGATAAACCTACATGTGTGAAGCAGTTGCACATTTAAATCATAGGTACTGTTTTGCAGTGGAAAAAATATTTACTTTGGAACTCACCTGGGCATCCATCTCGAGTTTAAATAGGGGTGTTTAATTTTGTTGAAGATCCTCCATACTAATTGTAAATACGTGTCATATATTTGCAAGGGCAATATGCTGTAGGATCCCAAGGCCCAGATTTCATCATATGGGACTCAGAATAATTTTGGTGCTCTATCAGAATAATTAGGAAATAAGTGCACATTCTGGTCTTGTTATTGAGCCTTTCTGAGCACAAATTATGCAAATTGGTCAGGTCTTCCCTCTCAGATTAAAAATAAAGCAGGTATTCACTCTAACAACAGATCTAAGGAAAACCCTTCTTCCAAAGCATTTTACCTTTCATTGCATTTTGTGATATTCTGATAGGAATTATTTTTTTTTTAAATTCCTCACTACCCTTCCTCACCTTTCTTTAGGAAAGTTAAGTTCTAAATTATGAATTTGTTTCATACAGTTTGTTTCACTTGCTTTTCACTACTCAGGAGCTAACTAGTTTCTTTCACTTTCAAGTCCAGCAGAACAAGTAAAAGGGAAACACCTTCTCTAATCCTAGAGTAGGCTCTCATTATCCTTTAAATTCGTTTTCACAGAAGATGCAAAGTAAGGTGTTCAAAGCATTAACAACATCCCTTTGAAACAGAAAGATCAGGTTTTTTGGGAGAGAACCATCCCCTGGCAGTGCAAAAGCTTTATGCCTACAACACTCTCTATAGAGGAAGACATAATGACAGTGAGATTGTAATAGGAAGAAGATTACACTTCCATTGGGTATTGTAAGTATAAGGCTTTTCTGTGTCTGAAGATAACACAACTCAGCAATTCTTCTAAGTTACCTTCAGACATGTTCTTTATTTACTACCGGAATGGTAAATTCTGTCACATGAACAATGCATATACTCCTTCTAGGCGTGTTCACAGTAAGCACAGTTCTCATAGTGTGAAATATTTGTTCATTAAAAATAGTCAAATTCAAGCAGCATTGGACTTTGCAATAGTTAATTTTCTTCAAGTATTTTCAATAGTATCACAGAAGGCAGCAGACTAAAGAATTCATAGTATATTGATATAGAAACCACTAGTATCAATTTCACCTAGGCAGCTGAAAAAATTTAACTTTATACATTTAAATTTTTTCCCAGTTAGAATTCTTGGCAACTTTATTATTAATATATACAAAAATATTAGACTTAATTAATTCCATTGCTTACAGGATCTGTGGTCTTTATGTGGACCCAGGTGGATTACAGGAACCAAGAGCCTGTGGAGCAGAGACCAAAACCTACCCACTGAGAAGGAGAGTGTGAAGACCCAAATGGCCCCACATATAGAGACACACAGCAAAGCCCAGTAACTTCCTTTGCTCTAACTGCAAGATTTAGCTGATTACATGGATGGATTTACAGCACAGATTTCACTTCTCACGCAGAGATTTATTGAGCTGTAATTATGAGTCCTTGGAAAAAAGTTGCTGGTGTTAGTCCTGTGAGACTGATGAACTCCACTGACAGGCTGGCTGAGATGAGGGCAGTGCCTCTGGTCTGAATTTTTATAGCAGCTGCCAGCAGACACACACCACAGATTTAACATGTCATGATACTTGAAACTACATACACATAAACACAAAAAAAAACCCAGAAGAGTACAATTCTGGTATAAAGCTGTGCATGTCAACAAATAACAGTTTAAATTGCAAACTCTCACCCTTCCAAAACTTCCCCTGCCAATTCTGCAGAAGTGCTAGATTATTTTGATAGCAAGTTATCTGTGACAATAATACAAATATGCTCATTTCTCACAAAGAAAATATTACACAGCTCAATAAGTCTGTTAAAAAGAAATTAACACAGACGAGAGTGCAGACATTAAATGAAAACAGAGATCTAAACTAATTCTATATTAGTTGTTTTAAGACTTCAAGAAGGAGTTCATGACCATTCAACAGACTTCCTGGTGAAACTGAGGAAGGCCGAAAACCTCACAACCCTCCATTTCCAGGAGCAGTTAGCTTTCATTCCAAATCAAAATGTTGTTCTTCTAACAATTCTCTTCAAAGACCAAATTTCAGCCAATACCAAGTTGTGGTGGTTTAACCTTGGCTGAATGCCAGGTGCCCATCAAGCCGCTCTATCATCCCCCCTTTTTCCCCTCTCCCTCCTCAGCAGAGCAAGAAAAGGGGAGGAAAATAAGATGGGAAACAAAAGCAGTTTAATAACAGAAGCAAAGCCAAGCAAATCCACACGCAGAAGCAAAGGAAAACAAAGATTTATTCTCTACTTCCCATCAGCAGGCAATATCTGGCCACTCCCTGGGAAGCAGGGCTCCAAGACGCATAGTAGTTGCTCTGGAGGACCATAGAACGGGCCACCCCTCTCCTCCTCCTTTTGCCTAGTTTTATAGCTGAGCTGACGTCATATGGTATGGAATATACCTTTGGTCAGTTCAGGTCAGCTGTCCTGGTTGTGTTCCCTCCCAGGATCTTGCCCGCCCCCCCCATCCCCCTGGGCAGGTGAATGTTGGGAAGAGCCTTGGTGCTGTGCGAGCACTGCTCAGCAGTAGTCACAACACGGGTGTGTTATCAACACCCTTCTAGCTCCCAGCACAAAACCCTGCACCATGAGGGCTGCTATGGGGAAAACCAGCCCAGCCAGACCCACTACACAAGTTAATAAAAACAGCCTAGAATCACCACATGCTGTATAAGGACTGAATTAGTAGCAGCAAGCCCTATCAGAAGACCCATTCAAATCAGACCCTTCTTTCCTTCTCTATCCCAAGAACCTCAAACACATTATCCACAAAACAGCAGCAGGGAAAACAGTAGCCAATCTGGTGGAATTTCTGTCAAGAAAAAGAATGGTGTTTTTTAAATTTTGCAGTTTCATTAACATTATTTAATATTAACATTATTTCCCTTACTGCTTATATTGTCTCATAAGTGCAATGGTCAAACAATACTCACAGTTAATCTATAAAGATACGCCTTTAAATACATTTACATAGATTTTTCTTTTCTTTTCTTTTTTTTTTTTTTTTTTTTTTAAAATTTTTTAAAAATTT
>VZZY01014500.1:0-52642 GCA_013400335.1 Eurystomus gularis | reverse complement strand
GAAGAATTTTTAAAAGCCCATAGTTTGCTGCACATGTTTTGACTGATGGCAGTTACTAGGTTCAACACGAGTACAGCGTTATTCCTGCATGCCTTATGTTTCCACTAACAAGTCACTGAGGGAACATGTCCCTTTAGCCAAATACTACTTCAACAGCAGTAGTTGTCCAGAATCTTACCAATAACATTCAAGTAGGACAGACCACTAAAGGACCTGAAGCTGCGATTCTGGGATACTGGATCATTGCTCAGTCAACAGGATCTGGGAAGAGGTAACAATTTACCCTACTTCAAGTGAGACCTCCTCAGTTCTTTCATCAATGATGTTTGGTTTAGAAAAGTGGTTGAATAGAGGGAGTTTTGATGAGCATTTTGTTGAGAAACAATCAGTATGCACAGGGAGAAGGAACAAGCCTTTTTCTGCCTCAGAGTTGGCTGAACAAGGGAATGAACTATTCCACAGGATGCCAGAGAAGGGGCAATCACCTGTGCTTGATGCTGCAGCATTTCCTTGTCATAAAGAAGCTTCATGTAACTCATCATAGCTTTGGGGAAAAGGCAGTCATCTCAGAATCCGTGCAATAGAGTACCAAAGAAGCTACCCTATCTCTCTGAAAGTTGTTAGTGTATTCAGTGGGACTGAAATGAAAAAGGATGAAAACATTACACATAGTAAAAAAAAAACTAGGAGAGGAGAAAAGTACCCTGTAAATTACAGGTACTGGTAAACTAGATGGCTTGTGGAAGCTATATTGCACCAGCACAGCTAACATACTTGCTACAGCCACAGTTGTACCAACAGGTACATGGTTAAAATCAGCCTTTCTTAATTAAATATATAGCTAATAATACAGGATGCAGGAAGACTCAATTCTGCCTAAAGCTACCCAGCTTCATTCGCAGAGCAAATAAGTCACTGCTACAGCAAATGTATGATCTCACCACTCGCTTTATTCGGTGTGTTTTGACAAACTACTGAAGAACTCCAATTCTTTAGTACTGCATCTATTCAGGAATATTTATAGGTTCCCTTTACCTGCTCATCCCGTCCTTTTCACTAAAAAAGACACATCTCCAAGGATGACTAACTGGAAAGGGGAACACAGGCACTCTTACTGGTAATTACAGATGCATTAGATTGCCAGCCTCATTGGCTTGCATCTTCCTCCAGGGCTGCAGGCATCACAAAACAAACACTGACAGTGAAGAACACTACTGAGGGACAATTACTATTTTACCTCAAGTTCCAATATATTATCCAAGGGACTGATGACTAATTTTATTGTGAAAGTAAAAGCTGAAATGAGATGCTGGAAGATTGGATGGGAAGTAGTTAAACCTGGATATGGGAACTCCTCTTTAAAACCTGAGTCCTTCTACTGAGTAAAAGGCCATCTAACAAGTTTTAAAATGCCCAGGGGAAAAACACCATTACAACTTGATTACAACTTCTTAGCACATGCTACTTCCAGAAGGAAAATAGTTTGTTCTCTTGCTTATCTAAGGCAACAACTTGTTGACCAATGACAGACTTTCTAACTTAAAACTAAAGCTAAAGTGTGTCTCCAATTATGCTACCATAAATGTGGTCTTTGGCATGTACTTAACTTACCTTTGTGTGTTAGGATTATATAAAAACAGACAGATGAGCTTTCAATGACGAGACACTTGAGTATGCTTCTCTGCACCATAAAGTATACACATCCTATTAAACATTACATTATAGCAAAGCACTGAACCAGGAATGCAAATTAAAAAATGAACATTTTATTGTTTATGTGGCTTCATATTTCTCAGCTGATTTCTCTTGACAAGAATTTCCAAGTAAAACATCTACCATGGCAAAGATTCGACAACCACACTTTCTTTTTTTTATTGTTGTTAGTGATAACAGTTCAAAGGAAGAATCAGTTTTCTCAGTGTCCCATCTCTGATGAGCTTGAAATTTGAGGATTTCTCCATACCAGATCAAGAAAATAAAAGCCTATTACCGAGTGGAAGAAAATAGAACTGAAGGCCAAAAACTTCCCTAGCAAACTGATGTTATAAGCTGTATGTTTAAACACGCAATGAAACCAGAAGGCATGCTGCTTGCTTAAAGACAACATAAAATTGTGATAAATATCTCTACCAACAGTTGTATGGGAGCAGCAGCGCCTGCAAAAGCAGTCAACGGCTATCCTTTCAGTTAGGTAAGCCTTTCAGTTGATGTCATAGTACATTTTCAGAAGTGAAAGTGTGGCATACACCAAGCACTTTGAGTATTGCACATGGCTTGACATTTTAACAGCTTTTACAAAGAATGCTTTTGACATCCATAGAGCTAGTACCCCTAATGAGCATAAAAAGAAAAAAAAAATCCAACAAAATCCCAGCAAACTTCCCAATTGTAAATTTAACCTGACAGCAATCTTGTAGAAAGGTTGGTAATTTCAGAGTTTCCTACCAAGATGCAAACAGAAATAAAATCAAATGGGGAACAGAAGCACTGATGGCATGGGTAAGCAAGGAGATTTCTCCAGCTTTTTAAAACATAATTTTGTACACACACAAATCTGTGTGAGAACTTGAGCAAAGTAACTGAATGCATAACAAATTATAACTTTTTTAAAAGCAATGCTCTCAATTCACCTTCACTTCTTATAAGGCTGAATTACTGACAAATGGATTTCTTAAAAGAAAGGAAGAAAAATTTCCAAATTATATGTATCAGTCAAATGATAGAATATAATAGTTCATTAATTTGAACGAATTAAATTCCTTAATGTAAGAGCATCAATATATTAGATAGATCTTACAAATTTAGCATTGTAACTTCTGTCTACTTTTGATCCACTATAAGCATTTAGTTAATTTTTTCTTGAAACAGCCTCATCTTGCAATGATTTATAGCTCTTTAATTTTTATGCTGTAATACTATCCCAGATCTCAGCGGAACTATTCATGTCATTAAATGCAGAGAACACACATACATCTTCTGCAGAAGCAGGGCCTAATTCTCGGACCAAGCTCCAAATTCAAGTAATAAGTCAATATATAAGTAGAGGGGAAAAGGCTGCCCATTGTCTGTATCATTCATTCAGTTTTCAGAAGGCATACTCAGGAGGAAAGAGAGAAAACCCCCTCCCCTTTAGCAGAGCATCTAGGTAAACCATTCAAGGGAAGATATATTCTGGGTAAAGATTGACAAGTTGTGACTCTGTGGAAAAATTAAAAATGAATATGTAAAAGAATGTCTGACTATTTTAAGGTAATTCATGTCTTCACCTCAACATCTGCAAATACAGACCTTGTTCTGTTACTATTTTTTTCCTTTTGCAGTTACAGGCACATTTTTAATTGACTGGAAGTGCTGAGAAACATTAAAAGCAAATGTTATAGTAAAAGCAGAGAAATCAGCAGACCTAAATCTTTAAGGAACATCCAGAGCTAGGATTAAAGAAAAAGACATGCTTTTATTGTTCTTCTAGGCCTAGATACCTTTCATTCAGCTTCAGTGATTTAGAAGTTAGGAATCTATTCTGGGGTGCAGTTCTTAATTAGGACACCTGACTTTTGGTGCCTGTAGTCCCTTTGTAACCACTTGAGATCTAGTCAGCATCTCACCTTCAAGGGGGACAGGAGGAGTCATCTCACTATGAGCAATCCCTGGCGATGGTCACCTGAATAGCACTCTTTGCTCCACTGGGCATATTGACTGCATCTCCACTGACTCTAAGAGGTGCCCAGGTACCTGCTCCAGACATGCTGGCATCTTTTTGGATGTCTCAGTTTGCACCTGAATCACATCCCTTACCAATGTCAGTATTTCAGGCTTCTTATCTAAACCCATGGAGAAAAATAAACACCTCTCAAGGAAAGTTCATCCCTTCCAAAGTTTGCATGGCTTAAATGAGATGAACTGTGTCTTCCAGGAGTGCCTGCCCTGCTCCCAGCACCACAAGGCAAGGTTCACTGGCTGACTTTGGAACAGATGTACTGAAGGAGATGCATCACACTTTAGAAATCTACCATGCTATTGTTTAAGATTCAGACCAATGAAATAAATCCCACTACTGGGACTATCTGGAACAGACGGTCATTGGTAAGAGTTTGCTCTTTTGAGATGCTATTTCACCTAAACTGGAATTCAGTCAGGCCCATTGCAATAGCAAGATGAGCGATGGGCATGCAAGCTTATCTCATGTTGGTATCCATTCGTTCTTAGGGAAACCCAGCATTTTTGCACATGCTCCATGTCTCAACATGAAGGTTTAGTAACTTTACTGTAAAAAGGATGAGCTTCCTTTCCATTTTCGGGATCTTTTCTTTCATGCCCATTACTATTAACCCCTACTATTTCAACACTGCAAAACAAAGTTCATTACTGTTTACTGTGATTCGGTTTTGCACGTGCTTTCTCCCCTCAGTTCCACTGTACCTCTGGGTTCCCTATCCTATTCTGGGTCTATGACTAACCTCTCATTCAATCAATCTGGCTGCTCACCATTCCTCCTTCTTTTACGAACTTTGGTAATAGCCAGTAAGCTGGTTTTGCTCCCACTGATTAAAGCTGCCTACCTATTTTCTTTTCCCCACCTCCCTAAATGGACTGTCCATATAAGTGCAGTCAGGCAGGTGGACATTCTTCTACCTTCTGCAAAATCTTCTTCCCTTTGCCCTACCCATTCACTGGTTTTGCACTTTCACAGGTATGTTGGAGTTTTATATGTCTCAAATCCCACAGCAACGCTTCACACTACATACTCAGAAACTTGGACTGAATATTGGCTGCAATCTCCAAGCCATAAAACAAATACATTCTGAGGATCGAAGGTCTCCAGAGTAGAAATAAAAGAACTGATGGAAGCCAACAGCCAGAACTGGTTTTGCTGCTTAGACATGGGGGTATGCTGAAGATAGAAGCGGGTGATCTGTTTTCTCTGTCTGCAATTATTTTTGTCATCAAATGCATTTGCTCTGAAGGGCAGAATAAGACCCATTGCATACACAGCTCTTCGATAACTGTACACTTGGAGGTGCTAAGGCAGTGCCCATTGCAAATATCATGTCACTCTCTCAGAACGTGTGTGTGATATTTTTAGTCCCTGGCCTCTTTCCTGGACCTGCTGTTTCTCTCCAATGGCACGGGTGCAGTCAGTTCCCTAGGGGTGCACAGGCAGCCTGATGGCGACTCCACAAAAGTGCTTTTACAAATTTACACTTGCATCTATTGATCTACTGCGAAAATGCTGCCACCTCCAAAAAAGAGCAGTGAAGACACAGAGCCAAATTCTTAGCCACTTAGGCAAAGCTGACACTGTCATAGGTATTTTGGTAGTGGATTAAAGCCAGTATGCAATATATTCAAGCTAAAGACTTTGAGCAGAACTTAACCATAACCACAAAATTAAAGCTCTTACTCTTAAGAGGAGTCCTATAGGGCTGGTACAGCATCACTAGGGGAGAGATTGATAGCCTCAGGCTGGGTGACAGGAAGGGTGGTGGAAGGCCCCAGGGGAGGCTGAGCAAGGCCAGGAAGATCCTTTCATGCCCTGACAGTGGATATTCATGGAGAAGGTTTGTCACACTTCGGAATAACAAAGCCACATTTCCAATTATTGAAATCTGAACAGATTGCAGTTCGAGGAGACACTGACGCACTGTGAATCAAGCTGTGCTGAACATCACATCTCATCATATATCCCCATCTCCACATCTGTGCTTGAAAAGAGAGACTTTGTAATAACTATGTACAGATAAAGGGGACACATCATCAAATTGAACAGGTGTGGACAGATCCTGCAGTTAAGCCAGCTTAGACTTTTATGGCATGCCACTTAAACCATGGCAGCCCCCTTCAAAAAGAAAAATAGTTCAAAGCAAGCAGCATCTGCAGAACTTCTGCAGCCATCAGCACCAGAGGCAAATTTCAACTCCCTGATACCCTGGACTGCTGGCAAAACTATGGATTTGCGGTGTGATACTGTGAGGGAGAGCTGAAACAAAGGGAATCTTTTTGATGTTCCAAAATTAAAAATAAGTTTTCAAGTCTGTCAGAATCTTCATAATTTATTATCACTTATCACTAATTAATAAATGATCTGTCAGTTAAGTAGATAACTTGGAATATATTTAGTAAAGAAGAATTTACATCTATCCTCTATACATTATTTCTGAAATTTAAGTTAGAGGTAAAGTCCTGGCTCCACAAGAATTTTATACCTGATCCCTGTAGCACAAGCAGCTATTCTTTTTGTTTATTCCTGACTTGCAATTTATGTTTCTCTACACTGGCTCAAGTATGTTTTAACTGCACAAAAAAAAATTGAAGAGGAAGAATATACACTATAAACATTGTGCCTGCCACTGCAGGCATCCACAACGATGTGAATTATAACAGTGCAAGTCCATAATTTCTAGCAATATTAGTAGTTATATCCCATTTCAAACCTGAAGAAACAAATAATAGAATACATGCTTCTGGTATAGTCAGAGCACATCTGTGTGTCCTGAAATCTGTTTCCAAGCACAGAAATGATGGGGGTTTTCTTCTTATCATTCTTATGGTATCTAAAAAATGCAATATCCCTACAACTGCCACAGTGAAAAGATAGAAAAATTGCATTACAAAAACTTGAACAGCAGATGCTGCCAGTTTGAAATCTCACACACAAGAATTTATTTAAAGAAAAAGGACAAACTGATATTGTAGATTCATGCATAGGCAACTTGTGGTGGCTTAAAAGTTCAAGTATATATAACAGCAAGAAAACTTGCATATAAATGTAGTTATTTTATCAAATGTCCCACAAATACTTCTAATAAAATTTATACTAACTGCAATAAAAGTAATATTTTTAACTTTTACCTGCTAAATTAGTGTACTTAGTTGGCAGTAAGTAATTTGTTAATCCAAAGTGGTCAAACTATTATGATTTATGTAACTGTACTCTTTTCATGTAACCACTGTTGAATACCAATAACTTCATACATGATACTTAACTTAAGACTTGGGAGAATCAGTCTCTCCGTCATGGAACAATTGTGGCTCAAAATGCCCAGATAACTTTATTTTTTTTTGTGATTCCCCATCTCTAACTGAGGGCAATAACCATTTCACACAATTTTTATTAAGCAGTGTTTGCAAAGGTAAGATGTTTTGAACCTGACAGTGCTAAGTGCTACCAGCACACTGAAATTACAGGCAAGACACAGACCTTTCATAAATCATAGAATCATAGAATGTTCTAGGCAGGAAGGGACCTCTAGAGGTCATCCAGTCCAACCTCCCTACTCGAGCAGAGACATCTCTACCTAGGTCAGGTTGCTCAGGGCCCCATCAAGCCTGACCTTGAATGACTCCAGGGATGGGGCCTCCACCAACTCTCTGGGCAGCCTGTTCTAGTGATCTATCACCTTTGTGTTAAAGAACTTTTTTCTAATATCCAACCTAAATCTATCTTTTTCTAGCTTAAAATCATTACTCCTTGTCCTATCACCCTTTTAAATAGACCTTCCCCTGCCTTCCTGTAGGCCCCCTTCAGGTACTGGAAGGTCAGTATAAGGTCTCCCAGGAGCCTTCTCTTCTGCAGGCTGAATAGCCCCAACTCCCTCAGCCTGTCTTCATATGAGAGATGCTCCATTCCCCTGATCGTTTTGGTGGCCCTCCTCTGGACATGCTCCAATATGTCCACATCCTTCTTGTGCTGGGGGCTCCAGAACTGGATGCAATACTCCAGGTGAGGTCTCACCAGGGCAGAGTAGAGGGGCAGAATCACCTCTCTTGATCTGCTGGCCACAGTTCTCTTGATGCAGCCCAGGCACCCCTTATCTCAGTTTAGATAAAAGTGGCAACTACTTGGATGCATAAAAGGGTCCACCTACAATTGCCATATAAAAGAAATATAGACAGACATTTGTTGGATGCTTTTTACCACATCCTTGAAAAATCAGTGTCAATGCAATAGGTGTGCCTGCTCTATGTGGATGAAGACCACTACTTGTTCAAAAATTTTAAGAATCTGAAATAGTAAAACCAGAACTGGAATCAGGACTCCAAGCCTTACATACCTACAGACTTCTGACAGATTAAGAGGGATTAATTATATCAATATCCAAAATATCTCATTTAAACTGCAAATAGTCTTATTTAAGAACAGTATGTCCCCTCTGTACATTTGCAGAAAAGCAGCAGTTTTGACTTTTTAGCCTATGTTCCAGTGCTGGCAACCATGCAATTACAAAGTGGCAAAAACCAGTTCCCCTTAGTTACACCCAAACTGCAGGGCTGGCTCAAGGAGTGCTCAGTGCTCCCCGCACACCCCTTGTCCAAACACCCAGCCTGCTTCCTAGGGGAAAAACAGAGGATTGGCAGGAGAAAATAAGAGGAAAGAAGAGGGTAGGCATCCTCTGTGCACCCCAGGGTGCTGCTGGGTTGCAGCTAGGAGGTGTCTCTGGGAGTTCAGAGCTCCCACAGCTCTGATGTGCACCACAGTCTGAACATCAGATGCCCCATGACTCCTGATAAACACATCCATCTAAACACGCAGTCTCTGTAAATCTCCACTTACTGATGAAGGCATGTGTTCACATGCCACAAGGTTAGAGAACTGAGCCCTGTGGGCAACTCAGTGCTATTCTCATCATTGCTATCTATATTGCAGCAGTGATATTGACAGTGATCAGATTGGATTCCTTTGCACTGCACTGCTTGTAGATACACAAGATGGCAGTTTTCCACTCAGGAAGGTTTTATGTTCTAAAATTAAACAAGATCCCATTTATAAATAGCAACAGAACAATGTGGTTAAATAGTCTCCTTTGCCAGTGTCATAATGATTCCAAATTGTATCAATGGAAGCAGAGAAAATTAACAGTTTCGCCTTCGTCCTTTTGTATATTATGTTGGGGAACTTGTCAATATGACTCCATTCACAGCACTCCTATATCTGTAACTTGTTGTAAAGAAAACAAAAAAGAATGTCCCTAAAGACAAATTATCTAAACTAGAAAGGGGGTGAGGATTAAGTTTAAAAGTCCAAAGCTGAAGACACTGCCCGTGGCAACTGCTGAGATTTGCCGTACTTCTTAAAAGTTAAAAAAAAAATAAAAGCAAGAATCACACAGAGCGGAAGCAAAAACTAACTTTCCTATTTTCTAGTGGAATTCCAATCCGTTGTAAATGCACTCTATGTCCTTACAGTAAAGCACTTCCTCTTCTTGCAAGTCCTTACTCAAAATTGAGACCAGTCAGAGTTAGGGGTTTTATATCCTTCCTTGGTAGAGTACTGTTTCTCTACAAATCTGGGTGACAGGGTGATGTTAAATAAATTTAGTACAAGAATAAACAGGCAATACCATTACTGAATATACGTTTCTCATTCTTTCAAAATGGCACTTTCCAAAAAACCAAAATGAAATATATTTAAAATATTATGTACTTGAAATAAGAAAATTGACAGGTAATTGGCTACCAAAATCAGAAAACACATACCCATTATTTTCTATAAAGATTTGGTGGTGGTGGGTTTTTTATGGTTCCATGATCTAAATTCTATCTGAAATTAATGCTTTTCAGATAAGTACTGTTTCTATGCTGGCTTTTTTTTGTATGTGAGGAAAGGTTTTTTACAAATTTTAAAGAAAGGAATAATCTGATCAATTTTAATAGCAACTTTCAGCTTTCAGGACAAAGTCTCTGCTAGCAACCTTTTGAGTTATTTGAGTTTTAGTTAGATGCATAATTAAAGGATACTTTTTGTTCTCAAAATGTTATCCAGAATTAAACATAGGTACAAGGTGCAAACTAATCCAAGCTTGACTTCTCAGTGTCAGCACTCACTTTTGTATCATGTTTAAAACATATAGGTTGGGGAGAGAGAGAAACAGATTTCAGTCATGTTGCTTGACTTGTAGAAAAACCTGTGAGTATGCATATGATACATTCTAAAAATTTTCAAAGCCATCTTCAAAAAGAATGCATGAATGCCAACCATGCCACCCAAATGTGGATCCCAGCCTCCTCCCCAGTACCTTAGAGTAGGGACGAATACAATAATGTAATTTCTCACATTTCTTGTGATCTCTCTGTGCCCAGTCACGAGGCTCCTTATATCTTTATAACTTCAACCTGTGTAAGGAAGGCTCAGTAGAAAGAGGCATTCTGTCTTGAGCAGGGACAGAAAGGAGCACAGGGAATTCACAAGGCATAAGCTATTTTAGTCTTTTCTACCTCTAGTCTTTCTCCTTTCTCTCAAAAGAAAGAGGGAGAGTCCAATATACGTGGCAAATCCAGCATGTGTTTCTTGTCAAAACTGGCAGCTCTGACAAGAGAACAGAAAATACCGCCTTAACAATGTTAGGTCTATTAGGAACATCTGAAAGCTAGCATGTTGCAGAGGAAATTTGCTAAGACTAACCCAAAGACACTTGTGATAGCAAGTAATGAAAAACTGACACTGTTTCCATACATGGGAAATAATATACAATTCATTAATTCCATAGGTTTGCTCAATCACGATGAAACAGAATTGGAAACTGAACACAAGATAAAAAACATGATGCAATTTAATTTTGTGTGGCCAACACTCACAACCAGGCCCCATGTAGGGCTGGTTATAGAACTAATAATCAATAGACAACCCTCTCCAGATTCGATAAAGAAAACTTCACTGCAAAACTTAAAAGTAAACACTACTTTTTTCTTCTTACTTTGGAGACTTTATGCTTGTTGTAGTTTCCATCTCAAACTTTTCACTGCTAAAGAAAGAATCAATATAACTCCCTGGTAACTTTAGTGACTTCACAGACTTGCTCATCTCTGAGAGCTTTAAATGAGGAATGCCATTGTAATTCTCATGCTACCGCTGAAAGAGCCTACAAACCACTTCAGTTCCACTTCATTCTTGCTACAAGTGGACAACAGCCAGCACAGAAAATCTCGGTCACTGCTGCTGACCACAACTGTTTCTGCTGCAGAACACAGCTGCCATTGACTCTCAGGATCTTTGCAGATTAGCGGAACTAAATGCATAGCAACATGAGTAGGTTGCAAAGCTGCTGCAAAACTAAGACTATGTCACAAAACAACATTTCACTGATACACAATATAGTTGTGTACATGCAACTATTTGCAAAGTGAATTGTGCAAAAATTTAAACTTGTTCAGACTGCATAAAGGGTGTTTTCCTGTGAAACTGCACTATACAAAGAGCAACATGAAGGTAAAATAGCACAAGGACACCACAATGAGCACCAGACAGAAGAGTTCACCTACCATGCAATGTTCCAGGTGAGGACTGATTCCCCTTTAATTGAGTTCTTCTTGAAACTTTGTGCATATTGATACACATGTATGTGATACCCCAAAATGCCTAGCACAACAGAAATGCTAACGCTTATCTGTCTTTTTCAATTTTGTATAGTAAAAGAAGTAAAAATCAGTCTTGTTCTCTTTTATCCTCTTTGCACCAGATCGGTCCTGCAAGTAACAAAAGGTGTCTTTTTTTCCTGTTACAGGCTGGTAGAGAATCCAGGGAACTCAACAATCAAGGCTGTAAAAGCAAGAATGTGAGGGCCCGAGTGGGGCAGAAATAGAAATCGTATCATTGTCACATACAGGGAACAAGAACACTTGAATACCAGGTTGGTAATAGGTCACAACCCATGTATGCCAAAGAGGGATGGCAAAGGAGTTTTCAAATCCACCAGCAAATACAGCCATGTCCTTTAAGGAGAGAGACTGCTATGACTTCTGTGGTAGAAGGATGGGCAGGAGAGTGGGATCCTGACGCCTGGACATCTGAGGCTTTTAAAGGTCTTTTAAGTAAAGTTGTATGAGTTACTCAGGAAGAGTGATTTTTTAATGGGAAAGGAGGAGTTAACAGGGATGATGGCACGGGCTGTAGGAATGTTGGGCAGCTTGTGAGAGCACGTGAAGATAAGAGCAGGGCATTAGGGGAGGAAAACAAATGCTATGGGGATCACTTTAGGGACTACAAAGCCCAGGAATGTACCTTTGCTGCAGAAGGGCTGAAAACAGCTGCAGCTAGAAGAGGATGGTGAGGGTGGGATGAGAGACCAAAGAAGTTTCAGATATGAAACAATGGGAGGGAAAAAACAAAAACTCTGAGTTGGCTCTGGCTAAGGCAGCTGTTATAGTGGTGTTGGAGGAATCACAGGAGAGGAGATGGGAAAGTGAGGGGCACAACGCTTAGAAGAATATAACTGAGAAGTTTAAACAGAAATTATCAGGCAAAATGGGTAGAGCAACTGCAGTACAAACCAGATACTAGCAAAGTGGGTACAGAAGCATTTGGGATTATCCCAGTCCACCTGGGTCTACTCATGTTTTACTCCTGAAAGCAAATCACCCTTAGATGACCAAGGTGGGTCAAAATCACATGGTTTAAACATCTTGTGCAGCCACCAAATGGGCCATGGGCAACCCACAGAAACATCAGCTGTGGGGAATTAATAGTGGTTACAGCCAAAGTTGAGACGTGTTAAAGCAGCTGGAACTGGTGTCTATGGATCTTAATTTGGAAGAACAAGACCCAAATGGGTCCAGAGTCACATACTATTAAAAGCAGTTACTGGTCTGGAGGGAGTTGGAGTCTAGTTAAGGTGAACTAATATTCAAAACTGTAGCACTGGAGGATTCACTCATCCATGCATATGATTATGAGTCCTCTGAACCCTGCTGACATAAACTATCTGGATTTGGAATGGTAGGCTGGCAGGCTGAGGAAGAGCCTCCAGGAAGGAAGAGAGCCTAAATAAAAAAGGAGAAGGCAAATAAATACAATAGTGAAAGAAATACAAGCAGTTATGCTTGCTATACAGGCCTTGAGGGCAAACAAGCCAGGCCCCTGGAAAGTAAGGACAAGACAAACCCCTGTGGTTCTAGTTATGGGGCTTGCCTGCAGGATGGCACAGAGGGGTTTTTTTTCATTTTTATTTTTTCCAGGAATGTTGAGCGAGTCATGAAGATGATATTTGAAATAGAACAATAATAGTGTTTAGAAGAAAAAAATGGAGCACCTGGGAGAAGATACAGACAAATGGAATAATAAGATGCTTACCACCTTCATGCATACATTGACAGAACTGTATGCTAGAAAAGAGAAGAGAGTCAAATGTTGAAACCACTGCAGGTGATCTCTAACAGTGTGAAAGCAACTCTTTCAGCTCCACTAGCTGAAAGGAGGAGCATGCAGACTTTAAGACTGGGCAGGTCCACTTGCTCAGCCCTTTGGGACACAGTAGGCTAAGGTACGATCAGCCAGGGGAGACTTACAGTTCTAACCCTACTGAGATAGCTGTAGATGTAATGAACAGCCCCAGCTTGTTAATAGAGTTTGGTGCTTCTATTGATGTCTTGAAACACACTGTGAGCCTGGTGGACACAGCATGCTGGCAAGTCTGCTGGCATTGGATTCAGCAAGAAAGGAGAAAAATGACATTTTAAGCAATGGTGTCTGATTAGGAAATGGTAACATTCTGGATCTAGCTAACAATTGTTTGTGTAGAGGTAATACAGAAACAGAAAGCCTAGTAGTAATCTTGGTTACACAATAGCAAACAGCAGTGAAGCCCCACAAACACTTGAAACACTGCAGGAGTGAGTGGCAAGAGAAGTTTGTACACATTTGCTCAAGATAAGTTAGAGAGTAGAAAGATTAATACACTTCATTAAGATCGGAAACCACATGAATGTCCAAGTCAGTTGGAGGAAGGATTGCGACCCACCATTATTAGCCTAGTGGATTACGGAGTACTGGTGCAAAGACCTGTTTTATATAATTTACCAGTGAATCAAAGAGTGATAAAAAGATGCGGAGCCCAAATTTCAGGGCAGTAACCACTCACTCCACAAACAGTACTTAGTGCTGTTAAACTGCCAAACTGCATGGCCACAGAAGTACAAAGACCAAAGCAGTTTTTAGTCATGAATGTAGAAATATTTTAATTTTTTCTGTGTTAAAGAACAGGAACAGACTAAGCTTTTAGATAGTGAATTGTTTAGAACTCCTTTTCCCAAAGTACCTACATTGTTAAAAAATCCATTTTCTGGATCTTTTTTCAGTATAACAGGTATCAGCCTCGGATCACATTTTATCACTAGACGATGATACCACTCGAAGTACTCTGCAGCCTTTGGTTTTTGAAAATAACAGTTTGGATTTTTGTAAAGCAATTGGTGCTGCAGTTATCTGAATGGCTGTTTGACAGGAACCACTTGCAACTTACCCTGGTTTCTGCTTCCCCAGAACTGATTCCTGTGGATTTACAACTCAAACTTCATGTCAGTGGTAAAATTTGACAGGAATATATTAAGAATTGTAATGTCAGTGCAACTGTACAGCTTAAAAAAAATCAATAGTAGCACCTGTATTTTGGCATTTGACATTGCTAAGTGTTTTAAAAATAGCACAGAACATAAGCCTGCTTAAACAAAAGAGGCCAGTAGTAATATTAGACTGAAGGCTGAACTTAAATTGCTGGTTTACTTCCATGTTTTCATTAAAGTCGACAATCTTTCTCAAAGTTTCTATAAATTGCTGGGTCACAGAAGGGGCGAGGACAGCAGTAAAAAGCTGAGCCTGCCTGTGTAAAGATGACCCTGCACTGAACAAACTGTAACCAATAAGCTGTCAACTGCAGTTTCTTTTTCAGGTTGATCCTGCCCCAGCATTTACAGCTTCTCTTCTGACGTCTTTGACCCTTGGTTCTGTAAGGGAGCGACAGTAGTGCCAGGAATACATAGCTGCACTGAGATGGCACTATTGCATCCCTCCGGCTGCGCCAATATTTACCACACATGGGTTGGGGAAAAGGGAAGGGGCAGTAGGAGCCTTCATGCTGTGGGTCAGAGCATTTGCAGGCAGCCCTATGCCAGGCTGTGAGCGGTGTTTGCCCTCACCATGGTAGATCCACATGGGCTATAGGCAGCTTTCTGAAGCCACCCATAGCACACTGGACTTGCCTCACTGTCTCCTGTTTGGGGGAGCCAGTCAAACAGAAGGCTGGCAGACAACTGGCTAAAATGCTGCTACTTCACTTATTTAAAAATCCACATACATATTTAGCTGAAGCTTTAATGAGCAATGTTGCCATTTCTGCCATTTTTCTTTCTCTGCTTAGCTGAAGAACTCTGCTAAGAAAAGAGTGAAGCTGAGCATGGCTGAAGGAGAGGGGAACCAGTCTAGGCAGTTCCCAGTACCAGCAGGTAAGAGGGTTTTCAAATGCCAGCATTCTCATCCATAATGATGGCCTCTTTGAAAGGCTGGAAAAGCCTCAGCAGCTGCTTACAGTCATAAATCAAAACAACAGCTCGATGCAAAGTGAAGGTTCTTTCCTATTCATCCAGCACCTTACTGTGCCATGCTTTGTGAAAGCTGAAAATAGTTTTCAGTTACAAAATAATTTTCCTTCTATAGTTTTCCACAAGCGAGACAAAGGACAATAATAATTCTCCACATTATCCAAAGGAAAAAAAAATGTTGCAATACAAAGACCACTGCCGATTTCAATCACTGATTTAGGATCAGGTACAGAATGTTTGGTTTATGTTGTTTTGTCTCTTTAAATGAAAGTCCTGGTGTAATTTTAATAGCAGTGGCATAATCATTACAGTTTAATGCTGTCTTGGAAATGAATGGAAAGTGATGCCAGCACAAGATGCATCATCAATTCTAGGGACACCTTGCTTCTTCAGTGGTTTTAAGACTCAAATCTACATATATTAAGTTTATTCTAATCTGTAAGGTAACACTTCCAAGAGCAGAGTTTGTACTGGAAAAGAAAGTGGCATCTTTTTTTTCAAAGATATCAAACTAAAATTATTCTGGAAGATTATAGCAACCAATAGACTAAATAATCTGTGTTTTCAATACATTTTCTGAAAGACTACCATACAGAAGTTTTCAAGTTGTTCCATCCCATACAAAACACCCCTTTAACATACTGAAGGAGAAAGACTAGTTTAAGTGCACTGAATGTCTCTTAGGATTTATATTAACAGCATCTTCATTAAAATAATATTTAAAACGTATTTATTTTCAGTACTTTTCTCTGGTAACTACTGTGAATTTTATTCCTTAATTATATTTAATTTCCTTCTTTATTGCTTTATATGTGTTCCTAATTGATTTGTACTTTTTTTCTTGTGGTGGTCATAGGCTTAAGTGGTGCAGGCTCCACTGCAGAACCAGTATCTTACCTGATTCCAGCTCTGATACTGTTTAAAAGACACCATTTTAACTGTTGTGGGTCCCATTCTCACATGCACCACAAACTAGCAATGTAATGGCAGCTTGGCTCCAACTACCTCCATTCACAAAGCAGAAAGCACTTGATGAACTCAAGATATTTCTGTGTGTGTACACACTGCAGGTTTTATGCCAGGCAATGATAAAGATTTTCAATTGCATCCTGTTTTAATAGAAGTGCAAGTCCTACACCAGCAGCAGAAGTATAAAGTTCAGTGTAACATTATGGCAAAATCCATTATTTAACCTTAGGATTTCATATACTGCACCACTTGAGCTTTACCCTTGCAGTATATAAGGTAATAATAGTAATTTCAGTGAAATTGCAACCTTGCAGAGCTCTGCTACATACACAGCCCTCACTGTAATACAAGATTTACAAGGCAATATGTAGGAACTGGAACATTTGAAAACCTCATGTGGATATTTGAAGTAACAAAGCACTTTACAATAGTTAATGGTAGCAGATGGATGACAAAAATGAGTCACAATCATAGCATTTTTCTGCAAAGTTGTGAGCAAAACAGATGTTAAGTCTCCTTTTCTTGATGCTCAACAAGATTTTTTTTCCCAGTATCATCTCTGACCTATGTCAGATCTCTTTCCATTATAAATGTACTCCTGTTGCTCTCTGCACAGGAGGTCATATGCCGCTCTCAGACTGCTTGCCACTAAGCAGGTTGGGTTTCTTATGGGCTTGCAGGTCTTCACATGCACTCAGGCTGCCCAGCATAGGAGCAACAGCCCATGGTGGTAGCCCAAACCGTGTGGCATGCTTCTGTGTCCTTTCCTGTTCTCACAGCCTGAATATTCAATAGGGATAAGAAAAGAATCGTCCTGGCCTGCCCAGGAGCCAAGGTCCCAAGCTGACTTACTAACATCTCCTTCTCTTGCAGATGCTTTATCTAATCAAAGAATGCCTGCTTTCCTTACTCTGTAATATACTCTGCATGTTAATACCCACAAGTCACATTTAGATCAGCAAATAATTTAAGAATGAAGAAATGGCTGAGCAAAATTGTCACTCTCCTTGAGGACAGTGGTTTTTTATTCCCTTAAGGATCATTGCTTTGCCTTGGGAAGCAAAGACCCTGAAATCTGTATTTTGTATTCTGCATGTCTGATGTGAAGTAACAGTAACTTGCTATGAAGGACATCTTGAAATATTCTGCCTTTGTGAATATGAATGTAGGAATCTGCAGAAACTGTGAATGAACATTTACAACAAACTGTGAGCCTCCTACTGATGCACTCAAATACAAAACAGGAGGCGAGAGAGAGAAGGAAAAGAGATGAATTTGTTTTCCTAGCAAACAGCTGTCTTCTTTAACAGAAGAAACTAAAAAGAAAACAGTGTGCGAAGAGGCCAAAAGCTGCATTAATTACAGTATTTTTAGATGCTACAAGCACAATTTTGATAAACACTCCAAACTGTAAAAAAACTGTACTGTCGATGCAATTAAGTCTTTTTTCTTGATGCAGCATCATCAATGCATGTGCCTGCTGAGAATATACTGTGGGCTGTGCAGTGCAGTTACCCTTTGATTAATGATTCAAGGCAAACAGTAGGGACCACACAAACTCCAGGGGGATGCCACAGTAAGCAGCACAATGTCATCATTTAATTTCTTCTCTTGACCTACATTACAAAGAGTGAAGACAGTCACTACTAAGAGCCAAATTCCAGCCATGGTTATAGAAAAGCAAGTCCCACAGTTTTTAATAGGTACACAGCTTTGGAGCAAAATTTGGCATGGAGAGATTACTTCTTGGATATTTGGAACCACATTAGTTATTTATTTAGATCAACTGGAGGATTTGGAAGGATGTCAGACTAATTCTTATGTTAGCTTTAATGGCCAGGCTGCTGTAAGATGTCCATACCAGAAAAAAAAAAAACAAACCCTCCAGCTGGAAAAAGCTAGATCTTGTTTCTTAGCTGGTTAGCATTTCTATTTAGCCAGAGCATGGCATTACAGCTGGTATTTTATCAGGATAGACCTAAAAGTCAGCCTGAAATAATCTTTTTGCTAGAGGCACCATAGCTAGTGACATCAGCCTGTCAGCTGGATTGCTTTTCTTCACTGACATGAAGTCCTCCATTTCGTGCCGATGGGCAGTTATCATATTATCTCATGAAGTATTCAGATCTGAGCAAGGTAACAGAGCATATTTGGTTTTGTAGCCTTCAGCACTTAGAAAACACTGAGAAATTCAAACTGCTGTAGCACCTTCTGCAAACAACATTGTCTACTGTTTGGGTAACAAGTCTATCCTCTGCTTCCTGAACTGTCTCCCTGGACAGTATTTTTTCCTTCCCAAGGTCTCAGTTATTATCTTCAAGTACGTCATTGTTTCAACTAAGGTTAACTGAAAGGCCAACATTAGCAAAGTTGCCAACAGCATTTTTTCTCTGACTTGCTCAAGTTTTCTAGAGTGAGAGTGAAGCTCATCTGCACTAGAGACATAATTTTCTCCAGGGCTAAGTGTTTAGAACGTATTTCCTGAATAACCAAAGGGCATCTATGTGCAAAAGTTATTTTCAGCTTTGACTTCATTTATATACTCAAGGCATCTCTAGTATTCTCATTTTTCCCATAGGGAATAGATGCAAGAATAGATATGATGGATGCTAGTCACACTACTTTCTGCACTTCAGAAAGCTACTCAGACACAACAGTATTAAAATCTACATGATAAGAAATGGAACAAAAGAATATAAATGCTTAGATATATGAGAATGCAGATAAGGAATAATTCTGGCTGTAGTACAAGTTGTCAGTTTAAGCAGCTTCACTGGGTTGTTAAACAGGAACACACATGTTAGTGGACGGTTAACATTTTTGCTAAGTAAGATAAAAGTTTTGACCTTTTTATATATAAAAAAGCAGGTAATCACTATGATGTTGTTTATGAAATGTAGTCTGCCGGGCCACATATACTGAAAACTGACTTCAAATCTGCAAATAGTCACCCATTAAATACTACCTCTGAGTATGGTCATAAAGAAGATCCAGAACAAAACAGCCCACTCGGTACTTAGGAAGCCCACAAGGAGCTGTTTCTAGCCTCGCATAAAACAATTCAGGCAGCAATACTGTAACTCCATCAAATGTCTACTAAATTTGAAATTGACCAAAACCTCTAAAGAGATTCATTATCTGGGGCATTTACCAAGCATTTGTATCTTATCTTCCAATGCATAAGAAAGTTAATTTTAAATTCAGTAAGTCACAGCAGCTGCCGAAACCATCTATCTATTTACAGGCAGTTCACCAGCTGTCATGGGCTATCCTAGCTTTCCTCACCTTCAAGCCAGAGACGGTTTAGTGCCTACACATTTACAACTGTAATGGCACAGAAAGCTTGTTGTCTCATAGAAATAGTCTCAGATTAATGACATAATTATTAAGCTTTATATGTTATGCAAAACCAGTTATTTCTACTGCTGAATCAATATAACCGGTATGTACCTCTTAAATTAATAATGCATCTCTTCTGAGCTACTTAAGGGGAATTAGGTTATTTTATATGCACCAGGCATAAAAATACAACTCTCATCCTTTTTTTTCTCCATCCTTGTGTATCCATATCTCCTTATGTAAAGAAATGATCCATCCTCCCTGAAAAGAGTATAATTTTTAACCCTCAAAATCTGGACTTCAAAATCCTTCAGACGCCTGGAACTGTGCTTCCATACTTAAACAGACCTGGCCCAAGACTGAAAGAGTTGAGGAGTAAAGTGACTTTATTGGCAGACAGTCTCTATGCCAAGGATTTGACTTACTCAGTAACTATTTAATATAAAAATAGGTCCTTGGACCAAGCATAAGAACCAATGTATCCTGCTTCTGCTGCCTTCCCTTGTGAGCCCTATCAGCTAAGGAGCTCTGTCCTCAACACTGAAAAGATTTACCTCACAGACTTACATTTCCCTAAAGATACACTTTACGCACTTAAATCCTTCATCAGCAACACCTTAAATGTGTATTTTGTAATTGGAAAAATAACTTAGAAGCAGCCAACGTAACTTTAAGAATAAACTGGCTAGTCTTACTCCAAAGAAGGTAGGATTAATTGTTCTTTAAAGGGCCCCCCTTGCTCCTCTGACCATGGAGAAAATCTGAGTGAATCCCTGGAACAAGAACCCCTATGAACTCTGTTGCTGCTCCCTTCCTGCCTCATCTTCTCATGTCTACACTCATCCTCTCAACAGTCACTGCATCAGAGAAGCCAAATTTGATGAGAATGAAAACTGACAAACTACCTACCTGATCAAGTGCCTCAGTGTCCTTAGGGACCAAATTTCAAGGCCTAAATAGGAAGAAGATAGTACATACAAAACACCCAGGTAGGATGGCAGCACTGACTGCTATGCCATGAGATATTAGAGGCAGAAAGAGCAAGAAACATGAGAATAGTAGAAGATTCACACTGGTTCATAACACAGAGATCACAATTTTACAAGTCCATCTTGAAGCAGCTGTGAAGGCAGTCCACAAAGTGAGACACCTCCTTTAACCTTGCCCTTACTATCACATGTGGCTTGGCTCAAAACTGCATATGTGAATCTAGATAAACCCTGCATCCCTACAGAAGCAACAAAAGCCAAAAATATATGCTGCAATTTTGTTCCATTTTGAGAAGTAGAGCCACACGAAGATGTAGAAACTCTTCTAAAACGAGCAGCTAAGAGAATTGTAAACTTATAGACATTGAAGGAGCAGCACTACTGAAGGCACACCACAGATTTTTTTTAAAGTATTTTCAAAATGGGTGGAAGAGTTGTGAGGACAGAACAGCAGGTAAAGGAGGTTATTAGAAACAAGAAGGAATCCCTCAGAAAACTGAAGCTGTGTCAAATCTAAGGAAAATAAAATTATCACAAACTCTAGCAGATTAAATGTAAAAACTTAACTATGAGGGTCCAAAGAAAGTTTGAAGAGCAATTGGCAAAAGAAATTGAAACTAAATACAAAATCTTTTTTCAGACACATCAGTAGCAAGAAGCTTGGCAAAGTCTGCAATGACAACTGATGATCAAAGTACACTAGAGAAACCTGAGAGAAGACAAGATTGCAAAGAATAAAATAAATTCTTTTTGTTAGTGTTCACTGTAAAATAAACAATGCAGATTTCCATGCTGAAATACTTATTTGGGGGGGACTTGGTAAAGAAGGCCTCTGTATTATATTTTACAGTTACTTAAAAGTGACTGGTAATAAACTGCAAAAACCCTCTGGCATTCAGTAAGCGGTTCTAAGATAAATTCGGGGCTAAATCAGTAGTAACCAGCAGTGGTGAGTAACCTCTCCCTACAAGTTGCCAAAATAGTTGAAAATGGTGAATGCAAGTTGAGTTTTTCAAAATTGGTTAGATGTTAAGTAGAATTGCACATCCAAAGAGCAATGAAGCTGGTGAAGGGTCTAGAGAATGATTTAGAGAACAAGTCTTACAAGGCATGGCTGAGGGAACTGGGGTTGTTTAGTCTGAAGAAAAGGATGCTCATGGGAGACCTTGCTCTCTACAATTACATAAAAGGAAGTTGTAGTGAGGTGGGTGTTGGTCTAAGTGATATGACAAGAGGAAATGGCCTCAAATTGCACCAAGGGAGGTTTAGATTGGATAACAAAAACTTATTCACTGAAATGGTTGTCAAGCACTGGAGAAAGCTGTTCAGGGAAGGAGTGGAGTCATCATCCCAGGGGGTATTTAAAAGACATGTAGATGTGGCACTCGGGGACCTGGTTTAGTGGTGGACTTGGTTAGGTTTACAGTTGGACTCAATGATCTTAATGGTCTTTTCCAACTCAAAGGATTCTATGATTCTAGATAAGGCAGATTCATAAAGATTGATGCAAGAACCCTTATATTTCAAGTAACACAGATATCGTTTTATCTTCATCAATAAGAATATGTTTGTCAAAACTTGAAATTTTAGGCTGTGATGTAAGAATTTCAGCCCCCCACTTCCTTCACAGCACACTCATTCAGACACTAATTTTGGATTATTAATTCAATGGGAGATTGAATATGACAGGTTAAAAAAAATGCCTTTCATTTTGATGAATTATTTTCCAAGCCAAAATATGTTAACACTCAAAATCACAACATAAAAGTACTATAATAAACAACCCCAAAATACCTGCCTGAAAACAGGTTACTCAGTCTTTAATGTCTTTCCTTTCATGCATCAAAGTGCCTGCCTCTAAACTGCTTGCTCCTTTCATTGGTGCAGATTTACCTAAATGACCTGGTCTTTGAAGAAAATTTACTAGAAATGACCTAGCAAAAACATAATTTTATTTTGTGTTGTTGTACTTTGCTCTTGCTCTCAATATGTTAAAAGATCCTATTTCTCGATGTTTTACAGCCTTTTCAGAGCAGTTCTTCCAAAGTAATTAAGTTGCTCACCATTTGTACCCAAATATCTGCTTGTATGGACAAAGGTGATGTTAGAGCTGATGCATTTTCCAGGAGGAACATTTTTCCTGTTTCTTTCCCCTGAAATACACATGTTGGACCTTTTTTTGTTACCTCTCAGAAATCTAAGTGAGATTTCTCTTGTCTAACTCTAGCTATCTATATTTCCTCATAAAAATATCACTACTAGACAAGTCCAAGGGTTAATCTATGTGGCGTTCTGTTTCCATCAATAGCTACAGCCGTCTTCTTGAGGAGAGTAAGAACATGGACAACTGTCTAGAATTATAGAATGGTTTGGGTTGGAAGGGACCTTTAAAGATCATCTAGTCCAACCTCCCTGCCATAGGCAGGGACAGTTTTCACTAGACCAGGTTGCTCATCGCGTTGCCCTATCCACAACCTTACCTTCAACACTTATGATACTTCCCCTGAGTACTTTCCTAGCTTCCAGATGTTTTCCACTCAGCTGATTTCCACAGCCTGTGTGGTTTCTGTGTTTACCAACCCCCAAAAGATACTTCTTCCAAGCAATTGTCCATTCCTTCCTTGAGGCTATGTTAACTTTTATCATTCACAGCATCAGAAAGCTTCTTGGTTCTGATTCCTATTGCATGAAGAACAGTCTCTTGTGTGTTTTGTAATGGGGTTCTTGTAAATTAATTTGATGCTCCTAGTTTGTGTATTGGAAGAGACAGTAAACACTATCTCCTTTTTGCCATGGCATTCATGATTTTGGAGTTATTATATCCCTGTCTCCTCTATACTCTCTATCTGTATGTTATCTGTTTTTCATGGTCTCATGGGTTGAACTTGGCTGGTTGCCAGGTGCCCACCAAACTGATGTATCATTCCCCATCCATTAATAAGACAGGGGGAAAAAATTTTAAAAAGCTCATGAATCAAGATAAGGATAGGGAGATCACTCACCAACTGGGCAAACCGGACTTGGGGCAATTGATTTAATATATGGCCAATTAAACAGTGTAAGGTAATGAGAAAAAAGAACAAATCTAAAAACACTTTCCCCCACCTCTCCCTTCTTCCCAGGCTCAATTTCACTCCAGACTTTTCTACCTCCTCCTCCCCCTGGGTGGCACAAGGTAACAGGGAATGGGGGTTACAGTCAGTTCATTACACATTGCTCTGCCATTGTTTCCTCCTCACACTCTTCCCCTGCTCAGGCATGGGGTCCCTCCCACGGGATATAGTCCTTCACAAACTGCTTCAAGGTGGGCTGCAACTCTTCACAAACTGCCCCAGTATGGATCCTTTCCACAGTGTGTGTCCTTTAGGGACAAACTGCTCGAGCGTAGGTCCCCCACGGGGTAACAGGCTCTGCCCATTCTGTGCTCCAGCATGGGCTTCTCTCTTCACGAGGTCACAAGCCTTGCCAGGAGTGTACTCCTGCATTGGCTCTCCATGGGCTGCAGCTTCCTTCAGGGCACATCCACCTGCTCCAGTGTGGGGTTCTCCACAGGCTGCAGGTGATATCTGCTTCACTGTTAACCTCCCTGGGCTGCAGGGGGACAGCCTGCCTCACCATGGGCTGCAAGGAAATCTCTCCTCCAATATCTGAAGCATCTCCTCCCCCTCCTTCTTTACTGCCCTTGGTGTCTGCAGAGTTGTTTCTCTCACAGATTCTCACTCCTCTCTCCCAGTTGCTGTTGCATAGCAGTTTTCACCCTTTCTTAAATACATTTTTAAATACATTTTAAATACATTTTAATACATTTTAATACATCTTAAATACATTTTAAATACATTTTTACAGGTGGCAGCACCATTGCTGATTGGCCCAGCTTCGGCCAGCAGCAGGTCTGCCTTAGAGCCAGGTCTGTCTGACATGGGTGCAGCTTCTGGTATCTTCTCACAGATGCTACCCCTGTAGCCCACCCTGCTACCAAAACCTTGCCACGTAAACCAAATACACGTGGTCACCCAAGTCACAGCTTGTGTGGAAGCTATTCCCTGCCTTTGAGTGCCCTCACTGCTTCTTCCTGAATCTTTTCAATGTCTGCCATATGTCCTTTTAGAGAAGAGGGGAAAAGAATGCTACAGTGTTCAAGATATGGGTGAACCACAGACTTACAAATGTTCAGCCTGTTCTTTACTTAGTTTTCTGTTATTTTCCTATAAATTCCTAATACTGTACATTTTCTGATTATTAATGAGATGGTAGTTCTATGAAAATAACTACCACAATCAGCAATGTCTCTGTGAAATTACTGACTCTCCAAAAAAGGAAGGTTTTTTCCAGACTCCTTTGCCAAAATCTCCCATCTTCTAACTTACTAATTTCTGGTTTTGTTTAAAGATATATATTTGCTAAACATGGGGGATGAAAATTAGTAGTAGCAAAAAGTTGAAAATAACAAGAACGTTAAAGTCATTTGCATAGTTCTTGCTTGCGTAAACAAGCCTCACAAGTAAAGCATTACTTTTTACTCATGTATTAATTCAGCTATCTGACATAGTAAAAGGGAGAAAAGGGAGAAATTCTCACTAAGAATGAAAAAAACATTGATTTGCCCATGACCAGGCTGAATGTTTACCTAACACCCAGATTAGGGTGCTTTACTGCTGCCCTGAGTGTAGAAGAGGCTCTCAGCAAGCCAAGTGATGCTTGGTATGCCAACCTGCCAGCTGAGCCTAAGGATGCTCTAAGGAGTCTGAAGTTTTACTTTTCCCTAGAGAAATATAAATCCTGCATGCATTCAACTGTTGTATTTCTGATACACGTTTGCATAGAGAAGATAATGAGTTATTTATAAGAGGCATGATACATTACCCTATAAAATTGATGAGCAATCCATGCATCACACTCTAAGAGAATCAAGAAATTAATCAGTCATAAACTATCCGTTCTTGTTTCTGAATTTTAATTTTTAGAGGAGCTGTGAAAACTGTAAACTATTAAGTTGAAAGTTAAAATTCTGCATGACTTTTGCATCTGATTTGAGAACTACCTAATATAAATATTTAAGTGCTTATTTCTTTCTTTAAGTAACACAGGTGAATAATGCAGTCAGCAATGCTGTTGATCTACCGGAAAGAAAAGGCATATTGAGGAGGTTTTGGCAAGGAGACAAGCTATCAAAAAATGTGAAGATACACATCTTAGGGCAGGAAGCCTTTCATAGTGAATTATACAGGCTACAGGATTTTCATTCAGGAATGGCTTTCTATAGCTCATGAAGAACTGTTCAAAGTTTGGAATAGATGGATGATGGGAGAGAGCTTACCTCCACCATTACAATATAATAGTTGGAAACTTGGCACAAGTCTTTGGACCTGAGAGTTAATTTCACTTTCGGGCTGCTCCAGAGGCCATATAAGCATTACCTGTTCCTTGCCTGGAGCTGGCTGTAATTCAGTCTTAGACAAGATGTACTAGAAAGTCCAGAAATACTAATTGCAGAGAGTTACTCCACACCAACTTTAAGCAAAACTACAGTTTATCAACTAAAAATACCTTCAGATATGTTCAGCCATGATATTGAAGAGATTGTTCTTCAGTTCATTAATTCCACGAGGTTTTGGGTTGGTCTATAATCCTTAAACATGAAGAGTAATATTGCAGAAGGAGGAATTAAATCTATCAGGTAAGACTGTAAGTCACTTTGTTGAGAAGGAAAAGGAACAAAGTAAAAGCAAGCTAAACCACATTCAGCTGAAACCACTGAGCTAATTTGGTCTGTTCTTTTACACCCCTAAGAAAGACACTTGCTTCCTGTTTATTTAGTATCAGCCTTCCACCACTGTTATTTCATTCTTTGCTTTGGACTTCAGCTAAATGACAATTCAGAATCTCTTAAATATTTAAAATATTTTTAAATATCTCTTAAGATTTCTAGAATGTTTTTTTTCCAAAGGAAGATCATGGCTTGATCAATTTATTTCTGCTTGAAAAAATAAGACTCCTTTGACCCTGTCAAGTCAGGAAAAATGTTAAAAAATTTACTTGGAAGCACGCATCATCTAAACAAAAGAGAAACACTTGACAAAAGCTTGAGCAAATTACTCTCTCACCGAAATTCACCAATGTTCACCTGATTAGTGAAACACTTAAATCCTTTTGAATACATTTACCTTTCCCTCCTGATGCCTGAACTGGTGAAGATAAAATCAGCAGAACACAGAACACAAGGTCCTCCAAGCTGCAGAGATCCTCATTGAGAAAAAGAATGAATTTTGGGGTTAAATTCAGAAGCATCTAATCGCATACTGAAAATGAAATTCATACATAATAGTACTCATTCAACTGCGAGCACACACATGTACTCTGCAGCATGTACATTCTGACATCTAATGTAGAATGTAACCTTTTAATAGCTCTAGATGACTCAAATGGATATCATAATGACTTTTTAATAATATTCCTTTTCCAAGCAAATTGCTAATCCATTTGCTTCTTTATTTCTGATTTTGTATTGGAAAGGGATAAATCATACAAATAGTGTTACATATGAAGCAATTCTCTTTCACAAATCAAGTAATTGGAAAACAAAGATTGATTAGTGGTGGAAACAAGAGAAAGAAAATGAAGTCTCTGTATATGAACTATAGGATGGAAAAAAATAAAACCCAGCCAGCTGGATAACAAGAGGCAATGCTGTCCACAAAAGCAAACCATGCATCAGACTTTCTTGACTTTTTAGATGCCATTATTTCTTACTTAAAAGTAAATTACAAAAATCATTTATATTGTAAAGGACAAGACTTTTCTGAAAAGTACAAAGATTATATGCTGAAAAACTGGAACAATCAGTCTCAGTGTCTTTCTGACTGAGCTATTCTAAATTCCTCCTAATTTGCAACAACTGTGGCAATGAATAGATTCCTTTCTTTTAATCTAAGAGGTTTTATTTACTTGCATATTTGTGTATGCAGTTCAGCAACTCTTAGAAGTGTTCCTCTCAGTCTCAACCTGTCCCCATATCTCTCATCCATTTCTTATTTGAATTTTTGCTGTTAACTCTCATCTCCTCTACCTTGACTGTTTTCCTTGTGACATTATCAAAAACTTTTTCCAAACTAATACCACAAGATGCTTAAAGTGGCTGTCTTTTAATAATTAATTGTCTGGGGTTGACTACTGAAAGAATGTTGTTTAAAGTTATCAATATTATTGTTGGGTTTTTTTTTCCTTAGGAAGCTTGGAGTTTCTCAAATTTACCTTCAACTCCCGTTCTTTGTTGGCAAGTGGTTATGATTCCCTCCCTCAACAAGATCAAAAATTCACTCTCCTTCTCAGAACTGTCTTTACTGGACCTCTCCACTGACATCATTGACATATTTGAAGATAGGTGTTTTGCAATATTCTTTTCCAGAGAAGCAAAGACGGCCTGTGAAATTTTAATGATATAACAACGGACAACATAAAAGAAATAAACTAGAAAACATCAGAAATAAAACTTTGCTTTCAGTCAGAATGATTTCCTCCTCTTCATCCTGGCCTTTTCAAAATCAGGATAGTGATTACTTTAAATGAGATGTACAAAATGATAAACACCAGCTAGTTGTCCTCCTAGCTTCCTTTGGGGAAAGCCTCTATTTGAAAGAAATGACTCATTAGTTCTGTGCTTTCCAAATGACAGAATGCCTTCACTGCACTTATCTCAAGCACTGTACTCTACTTGCCTTCTATAGCATTGAAGAGATGTCGGCAACAGTAGCTGGTTTTTGCTTCAGGATTGGATTGCCCTATGAGACCCCCCATTCTGCCTGAAAACTGGAATCAGGTTCCATGGAGAATGTACAAAAGCATAAGCAGATGTGTCTATAAACCACAGCAGAATTGCGTATTTCTGAGATGTTCTAAAATAAGCTGACAAAGCAAAGAAATTAAAAGCAGAACCAGTTCTGCCCTTTGTGCAACAACGGAGGGCAGCTACACTCAGGACTGAAGCTGGAGAGAGATTTGTTAAAGCCACAACACTTACAATTCAGCGTGCTGTCAGATACCAAGCTCCCTGAGACAACTAGTCCAGAGGGAACAAACAACTGGTATGTTTAGCCTCCCACAGTCAGAGCCCATGATGGAGCCCAAAAGGTACTGCAAGAACCAGATAGCCCACCCTGCTACCAAAACTCTGCAAATAGTACCGCTCTTAACTAAAGTCAATGAAAAAGAATCCAGGTTTAGGAAACTTGTGTAAGAATCAGTAAAATGAACAGAAAGAAGAGCAACAGAGTGCACAGGAACAAGATACAGCTCTTAGAAATGTAAAAAGTCATCTCAAAAAATAATTTTTTTTAAAAAGAGACAAAATCCTTGTCTCCTTTCTCACACACACACTGTTTTTAAGTGTCCCAGACTTTTTTTTTTTTGAGTCTACAACAAAAAGTTACTATAGCTATGCAGTGCTCAGACACAAAATTTTCAGCAACATCAGTAGTTCTGTGGATATATTTAGAGGAGTATTCAAAGACTGGAATGCATCTGGCAAAGGAGAAGTCAGTGAGAATGTAGATATTTCACCCTTCAGCTTTCCTTCAAACAATACTACTTTCAGTTCGGAAGTTCTTCTGTAGCCCTACTTGTTGCCTTCCATGGTTTGCATGTGGCTCACCAGAAACATACTACACCGAACACTGCTGCATAATTGCTGTATCTGCACCAATGGTCGACTATGCTGATGTTCAACCCAACCTATACCTACTAACTCTCGCCTGAAGACACCCAAGCCCTTATTGGCACTGCATGCTGGGGACTTCCCATGTGCCAGAAATGATGGCTGCCCACTACTAGACTACCTGTCTAATCAGAGATTTTGATGGGCTCCCATGGAGTCCTTCCTACGTGAACAGTGCACTTCCCAGGCTACTCCTGGGGTAGCACAGTAATTCACTGCACCTTTGTCTAAGCACTCGGGACTTTGCTGTGAAAAAAGCCACCAAACAGCCTTTATGACAGGTTGCTCCTAACATTTTTTCCCATCAAACCATAGCCACAGACTTTATTTCCCTTTGTTCTGAAGAAACTCTTTCCAACTCTGTCATGCCCTGAATAGAGAATACCCAAATCAGCTTCCTAATGTGTTTTTAGCAATGCTTGCACTGAATCTCTACTTCAGATGTGAGAACAGGATGCCTTGACAAAACAGTTTGACATCCCAAGCCCAAGTGTGGAGTCTGCCACCATAACTGTTCTGATTAAAATAGAAAGCATTACTGAATGCAGACAAAAAAGGCCACAAAGTACAGATTGCTGAGCTCATAAAGATTCTGCAAATAGGTCATCAAGGTTTACATTTACAGTAGAGATGCTAAACCCTGTGATCTAACTGCAATATCTGTGTGTTTCTCAACAATTCTTTAAAAAGATTTCTTCCAAAATGCTCACTGCAGAGTGAATTCTCAGCATGGACTAACATCTTCAGAAACCCCATTGAGAGGCCTTCTAAACATACAAAGTAATACTCAGCAGCACAGATCTAGAGGAATTTGATGTTGTCCTTATAATTATAGCTTAAATTTATTTTCAAATTAAAATGAAGCATTTTAATAGGAACTATTTCAAGACTGCAAACCTTCCTTTCATGAATAGAAACCTTGGAGTCTTAACTCAGGATTTTCTCAATTTATTTAGAGCATCTATAAACTTTTGCCCCTGCCCACTATGTAAATGGCAGGCCACCCTGGCATTTCTATAGTGCTTTACATGAATTGTCCAAGCAGACTTTTCAGTTAAGATATAATGTATATATATATTTCAAAGGCAGAAGCCTACAGAAATTGAAGAAATTTTAAAAGCAATTAATGAAAACCATAGCTTCACTGATCAATTGTGCTGAGAGTAACCTGTTGCCATAAATATGAGAAAGCAAAGTCTTCCAAGTTCCCAACGTATTTGTGCATCATATAACTTGACATATGAAAATACACCACCTGCTTAATCTGCTTGCCTTTTATTAATAGGGTAACTTATTTACATGTTGAAGTACATGTAGCAATTTTCTTCCTTTATTTAACAGCCATACCCATGAATAGTGGGATATTGCCTACAAGGTAACATTTTCATGTTTCATCTGGCCTCTCAATTTTCTTTTATGATGTGTACTTTCTATCATTACTGTTTTCAGAGAGCTTGGAGGAAAGCTCAGAACACATTTATCTAGAACTGAGCAAATGAATAAATAACTTGAATGTATTAATTCTTTAAGAAATGCCTACTAAATTTGTCCAAATATAAAGCAATATTATGCATGGACATGCTAATATTAATCTTGATTCTCACATACGAGTTTTATACAACTACTTCCTAAATTACTGTCCTAAAATGTATTTTTCATCCTGAAATGAAAACCTGGTTAGCAATGAATGAATTCACATTACTGAAAGAGGATACATATAGTGCTATTAGGTGAGGGCTAGAAACATGGCCAGTGAAAAAGCCAGACAAATCTCTTTTGACCCACATCATCCTCCCAAGCCCAGGAAATGAAGTCCAGACTCGACTCTTATCAGCAATCCTTGGACCGTGCCAGCACCGCAAGGGTTATCAGGCAGTAGTGCTGCAGTAGCAGCACACTGTCAACTGGGGCCTTGCTGCTGCAGAATAGAGCCCTTGTCTGTCCAGGGATAATATCTAGAACAGGCACGGCAAAGCACAAATGAAGGGCTAATAATTCCTGCCCTAGAGAGCACACCCTCTGACAGTTTGATGCTGCACTGAAATTCATGAGCATGGATCTTCAGTCCACGCCAAAACCCTGAAATAGCCATAAAACTCTACATTGTTGTCTCAGCTCATGAAATGAAGACTCAGTTCTTTAAAAGAAAAGCTACAGAGAAAAGGTAGAAGGGTGAGAGGAATGCAAGTATACAAGTAAAAGTGTTTGAATATTATTATTATTGGAAAATTTCCCATTTCTTCTTTTCCTTCTCAATCAGTTTTTTTTTCTTTTTTTTTCCTTGGAGATACTGAAAAGATCTTTAGCTCTGGGGTTTGTTTCTTCACCTAATTCATCCACTCAGGATGCATGAAGCTGGCAGCACACTGATTTCTCTCCTTGCTCTTTTCTTCCCCTAGTCCTTCAGGGTTCAAAATGGTGAATTGACTATACCAGAGAAAATATTTAGATCAAATTTTGAAAAATAGTTCAATATAGTTTAATAAGGTGATTTTTTTTTTAAGGCCATTTTTCTTAGGATTTTTGGATCAATCTGTTATCTAGCAAATAAAGGTAATCACAGAAAGAAATGTCTTAATGCACTAAGGAACACACTTTTACCACATTTGGGTGTTTTGGTATAAAGAAGTTCAATTTTTTCCAAAAAATACACTTCAATTGGACACATTGGTGTATTTTTTAAGATGGTACACACTAACTCACTCTGCAAGCACCCTTGCTGGTTGCTCTCTTTCTGTCCTCTCTGTGTTCAGGAGGTTCATTGAATCACAGCTTTTTTGCCTGCCTGAGTTTCACCCACTCATTATCAGGAATGAAACACATCTCCGTAGCATCTCCTCTCCTCCCAGCCACAGACTCCAAACAGAAGAAGCAGCCCACAGATCAGCTCCTGATTGCTCATGTGAGCACCACCCCAGTAGATGTGGGCGACCACCTGTGGCGTTTGCAGAGCTCAGGCTCTGGCTGCGTACCGCAGGGCAGCGGAGCTGCACCACATTGTGGTTTCAGAGGACTGACCACTAGAACTTTATGATACACCTAGATAATATAAGCATTGCCACATTACTGTTTGTAAGTGTATATACTATTCAGATGGCACTTTTGAAAACTGTGAATATTCATAATGCATCCCAACATCCTGGTGTTACTGGATTAAGGCACAAAAGAGGAGCAAGATGGCGGATCTAATCTAGGAAAAAGATTTAATACCTTTGACAGAAGGAATAAAGACATATGACAGATGAACAAAGGAACAACAATAAAGGATAAAAAAGAATGAGAAATAATTTTTATCTGAGGTTATATTGATTTATCTCTGTTTTGGAAGTAAGAGGAGGGATAGGAGAAGACTTGGGGTGGGAAGGAAAACAGTGGAAGCAAGTGGACTCAGAGGATGAACAAACTTCACTGCTACCTCTCTCATCACTCCCCAGAGACACAGACACATCAGAACAGTGAGGAACATCCTACTTTTTGAATGTTGTCCCACCAAGATCCAGCAGAGAGGTGGATGCAGATTTTACTACCATGCCCAGCACCTCTGACTAAATATTGACCAAGTCCTGGGAGATTGTTTTCTGCTGCTCCCTATTTCTCTCCTCTCTGAGAGTCTTGCTTTGACATGCAAGGCCATCTTTTTTACAAGGCAATGTTTCTGTGAACTTGTGACAAATGAGATAACTCAATAATATTCTCAACAGCCCAATCCTGCTACAGGTTTGCCACATTGCAGAGCAGCTGATGAGACCATGTGTTCTGCCTACGTCTTTCCAGCACCTGAGACAAGAATGGCTTTTTCTATTTTTGCTACTTTTTTCTAGTACATTTTGTCTTAAGAAAAAAACCTTTAAAGCAGCAGTCCATCTCAACTAACTTTTTCTCTTCTATCCCTTCCCTAGTACCTAAGAGAATGGTCATTAGCTCTAAATATAGTAAAAGGGAGTAGGATTTTTCCCTATTTAAAAAAAAAAAAAGAACAAAACAAAATAAATCTAGAAAAACACATTTTCTAGAAAAAAGGAAGCTTAAAAAGAAAAACAAAAATGAAAAAAATGCTGCAGAAATGGAAGTCTCCATTTCTGTTTAATGTTCCCATTGCTTGTCTTTAGCTGTTCTCTCTCTCATCCATCCTGCCTTGATAAAGATTTGCTAATGTGAACAAAGCAGCCCACAGTACCCATCGGCATCTACACTAGCATGAGGCCTACTGCAATAGGAACAGATCTGTAGAGCAAAGCAGCTGGTGCTAGGGACCTGGCAACCACTAAAATGCTGATACAGATGCACTCCTAGTTACTCAAAACTGCAAAATGATCTCTGAATACGTCATCCACAATGAGAGAGAAACATTAAGCGTCTTTAATTCCCTAGGTTTATTTATAGAAACACAATGCAACTCTGCTTTTTCCTCTATGTACAGAAGTGTTATGCTAATATTAGTAAAACCAAACAAATGGATTCCAGATTTACATGGATTTCAGAATTACCCGTTCCAGCAGGTGAAGCACTAAGGTAGTGAAGTAAATTTATGACACCGTATAAGCCTTCTCATCATTACAGTAAATTCAGAGAAAACACTCCTCTACTATTCTCTGCTAAAAAGGTAGTTCAGCTCAGCAAAATCTCACACATCCACTGTTTGTTGGTATGGAGGTTGGAATACCACTGTAGCTTCTTATTTCAGATATCATAAAATCATAAAATTGTTTGGGTTAGGAGGTCCAACTCCCCCTCCCCCCCCCCATCTCAGACAGCAGGGACATCTTTAACTAGATCAGGTTGCTCAGAACCCCATCCAACCTAGCATCCAATGTTTCTAGGAATGGGACATCTACAACCTCTCCGGGCAACCTGTGCCAGTGTCTCACCACCCTCCGCATAAACAATTTCTCCCTTATATCTAGTCTGAATCTCTTCTCTTTTAGTTTAAAACCATTACATCTTGTCCTGTTGCAAGAGGCCCTGCGAAAAAGACTGTCCCCATCTTTTGTACAGTCCTCCTTTAAGTACCGGGAGGCTGCAATAAGGTCTCCCTGAAGCCTTCGTTTTTCCAGGCTGAACAGCCCCAACTCTCTCAGCTTGCCCTCATCGGAGAGATGTTCCAATCCTCTGATCATTTTTGCAGCCCTCCTCTGGACCCACTCCAACAGGTTCATTTCCTTCTTGTGCTGAGGGTTCCAGTCCTGGATTCAGTACTCCACATGAGGCTCAGCAGAGTGAAGTAGAGCAGCAGAATCATCTCCCTTGACCTGCTGGCCATGTTTCTTGTGATGCAGCCCAGGGTATGGTTGGCCTTCTGGGCTGCAAGTGCACATGTATATCTTTGACTATCACTTGTTCCTGGATCAATATTTTATTTCTGTGTTTGCTGATAAGTATCTTTTGTTCATTTCTCCTTAGGTCCATAACAAAATATTCACACATTTCAAAATAATCACATCCTTTAATAAATAGAGAAAACAATTGAAGAGGAATTCTAATTAAGGTGCCTGTCCTGATGGCACTTTGTAGCCAGTAAAGCCAGCTACATTAACCAGCATGCCTTTCCCAACATGCTAGTTTTGGAGCTCCGTACTCAAGTGGTATTGAAAGTTCAGTCTTCTAAATCGACTTTAACATTCAGCAGAGAAGGGCAAAAGTCAAAACAAATCTGCTTTCCTTTTCAAAAAATACAGAGGAGAAGAAAAAAAGCAGCAGCTGATTTTAAACAGAGTGTTTGTGACCAATCCTTACATGGATGGAAATCACCTGTCTCCAGGAATTGTTCTTACAGAAAGAGGTCAGGCTTTCTCCAAGACTTCATGTTGTTTTGCTTAAAGTTTAAGGAAACAAAATAAAGCTGTCTCTAGAGGGAGATCTGGTTTTATGCACCTTCAATCTGCACTATACATTTATGACCAACCTACAGGGATAAACAAATGATCAGCACAAACTGCTTATGTAAAATTAACACTGCAAATCATTATATCAGAATGTGCTAAAATTGCAAATAACATTCATTTGGAATTCAATATGGAAACTTACCTATAAAATCTTAATTCAGTCTTTTCTGTACAGGCAAAAAGTATCAGTCATTAATCGCACTTTCATTTCCATACATGAGAGTGGCTGCTTACTGTCAGCACAATTATATATATAAAAANTTTCTGTACAGGCAAAAAGTATCAGTCATTAATCGCACTTTCATTTCCATACATGAGAGTGGCTGCTTACTGTCAGCACAATTATATATAAAAAAAAAAAAAAAGCTGTGCTTGTCCATTTAAGATCTAGGATGAGTCATATTCAGCTATGGATCATCAAAGACCTGCCAGAGTACATACAAATTGAAATTTCTCAGTATTGCATGACTTCTGTTTCCCTTCAGCATATTCCCTTTGAGGTTTAAAAAACCGAAAGACAAAAATTACTAAGCAAACCAAAGACATTCTGAGGCAAACACTCAGCACCAATAGTTTCACTTTTACGTTTAAATTTGGCAAAGTTGTAAACCACTCAGAATATTCCCACGCAAAAACAAAGGAAAGCAAAACAGAGAAACAAAATCCCTCTTTGGTTTCTTAAAAAAAAAAATTAAAATGCATCATTTACATGATATAAGTCATCCTAACTGCTTAAAAAAAAAAATAAAATTAAATGCGCCTTGCAATGCTGTGTTTTCCTTTAAATAATCTTTTGCAAGTGCTTGACTGCCTTGTGTAGACAGATTCCACCTGAAACACAACTGCAGTAAGTATTCTTCAAGAAGTTAGTGGATTCCTGTGGGGCTCTGGTTGCCTCCCTATGGCCTCCGCTGAGGGTTCCTTTAAAATACAGGAGCATCTTCTGTACGGAGGTACAGAAAACTCATCAGTCCCATCCGGCCCTGATTCCAGAAGAGGCTTACAGGGTTGTTAAAGCTTGTGCAGCTCAAATGGATCTTTCCACCTCTGAAGGAAAAGCAATTGGCATGCATTGCTAGCTTTCAATTTCTTTTCTTCTAGAGGTGAGGTGTGCTACGTGATCAATCATTACAAATGCAGGGAGGAAAATAATGAAATACACTTTACAGTGTATAATGAGTGGTTTATTCATACAGTTATGGAAAACATTTTGAAACAGTTAGGATTAAACACCACAGGAAGCTGCAGAGGTACATTATTTATCAATATGATCTGAACATGTATTTGGCCCCCTCATACTGCAAATAATTTCCCCTGTGCAGTGCTTTACCAGGCACTAATTGGTAGCACTGTAGGTAACCTTACAGTATATTTTCCCTTGCCTTCAAAAGTCAAAGAGTGAAGAATAATATTCTTAGGTTTATATTTTTATCCTTTTCTTTTTATTCCTTAAGGAATGACTACAGCAATAACTGCTAAAATTTGAAACAGGGCACACGTGGTCCTCAGTGACTACTAACTTTGGAGTTTACTTCATATTTTTAAAAAACTATTTTTCACATGAGCAAAGACATTAATAGCTTTTGCAAATATAGCAGAAAATTTGTTTTAGCCTTTCAGTGGATAAGGTTTGAATTTGATTTTACAAATAGTTTAATATTGCAGTAAATTTAGGCACATTATTCTGTAACTTAATGGCACTTGCCTGTCAAATTAGCAATGAACACTCATGCATTTCAAGTGTGATTCAGAACCAACAAGTAAAGCTCCTTTACAACACGGCATCTTCTGACAATATCCGTTTACAGATTCAAATGTTCTGCCATCCAAAGGTGATGGACAACACTTGCTGGCTAAGCTAATCACTTTCACAGCATGAAGAAAGCAAATTTTGGACTTCTCAAGCGGCTCATCCTGATGAAGACCAAAGGAAGAGATACTCCATAGGCTGTGACAGTAAAATTCCTCTGCAGTTTGCTGAGGTTTCTTTTCCAGCAGATCTGTGATCTGTTGCTTACATAAAGTCTGGGAAGCAAAGAATTTCATGATTAAGTGTTTTAGGAAGCAATCATGAGATGCTTCCCAGTAACACAAGCATCCAGAGTTATTGCTTTGCCTCGGTGTTTTATTTAATTTCCAACAGCCCAAGGTTGGTCAAACTATGCAGCTGTCTAAGCATTTCCATGATGTTATATATAGTAGTTCTGTAGTTAAGACTTTAATTTTAAGTAACTATGACAGAAGCCAGTTGGAACGAAGAGGAGAAAAGGACAAGTGAAGGCAGAAGATTGCAAATTTGGGAGGGATGCCAACAATGTTATACTACAGGTTGAGTAGAGTTCCCTCGAGAATCATGGATATGGGCATTTTGTAAGAATCCTTGCAATTCCTCCACCTTGTCAAAATCCATGCTGAATGTGATGGTGGGCCTTGAAGATGTAAAGCTTAGATGTATACACCTGTCACATACACTTCTAGACTTGATTGATCATCTTCTGGAGTTACAACTAAGGACTTGATCCTTACATTTTAAGATCAGACTCTTTTCTTCACAAGCATCCAAAATCTAAGAGAACCAATAATACAGGATATAGGAAACTAATAATACATACCTATCATACATCTAACCCCATCATTTTCAGTTTATCCACCCTGAAACACAATTTCTAAAAGAACAAATTACAAATACACAATACTGACCTGAATCTGTTTTCTACACATTCAACTATATAGAGCATGCTTTAAATGCTTGTCCAAGCACAACTGTTTCACAGGATATCATATTCCTCACTGGAGGCAGCCTTGTCACCACAAGAAGTTTATTTTGATGACACACCCACAACAACCAAGGGATCAAAAAGCATTTGTTCTACTCAGAAGCCTCTTACTTGACTAGAACAGTTGCCTTCATGACTCTGATACGTTTTTGCTTACCAGCTGCAAGCAAGGGCAGGGATGAGGACAGAGGAGTTACAGCAGACTGCTCTCTCAACTTCCACCAGCCTTCATTTACCTTGAGCAAGCTCCTGTCCACCCCAACATTGTGTGCAGCATGGTGTCAGCTCAAGACTAACAGCTTTGCCAAATTTTCCTTCCTCTTTTATAGATTATTCCTCCCTGTCCAGATCCTCATACATCTATTATACGGTGAGGACCCTGCAGACTGGAGGCACCTTAATTTCCTACAGTGAACACCTACATAATTTTTGTTCATGTTTTTATTCAGTCAACACCACAAATGTGTACGCTAGTGCTAGATGTGCCAAGGGTATTTGACAAGCTGATTTAGCCCTCTACCCCCACTCCAGAAAATGAGATACATGAGTGTGTACTTCAAACTACAGTGTAGTCCTATGCCTGTAGAACGCTGCTACGCATTAACATTTCTGTACTTTGCAATGTTTGTAGCAAAACATTCCCATCAAGCATTAGCCATCTGGCAAGGTTTGCTTATCAAATCTTCCTGCATACCTCATGGGAGAGTTGTGGGCAGATATAAGGCAGTAACAAATACATCAGATTAGGCCCTTTGTCTTTTCAGATTTTATGTGTTTCAATGGAGAGTAGGGAGAAGAGGAATATTCAACATGAAACCTTATACTCTCCATAAAATTGCCTTGCATTTTGGTAGCACATACCTTTCCTACACAAAGCACAATCTGTGCTTTCAAAGCACTTAAATAAATGTAAATTGGAAACACTAGCCAGAAAGGAACTGCACAACCAGGCTAGGTATAATTATGACTCTAATATTCACATCAACTCAAAATATCTTAGATTGTTCATCACATCACAGTCAGTTATAAAAACCTGACACCTGAGACTGAGATGCTGGTTTACTAGAGGAATATTTGTGTGACTAACCAACCATGTGCTTGAATTCAAGTTTCAGAATCAAGCCAATAGTTGGTAATTTATTCTATTTCACAGATTCTTCTATTTATTTCCAAAACACAGTTGCAATTTTTTTCTTTAGTCTTCAGAAGATACAAATCCAATCAGAAGAAAATAACATCAGGCATAAGGGAAGAAAACGCAACCCAATGGTGGATTTATGATTTTGTTGTTTGGAAGACTGCTAATTCAAGTTCTCTCCTTCCCCTTTTATTTTTGCATGACTACAGAAGAAACTTCTGTCAGAATAATCAGTCAAAGAAACATTAAACACTATACTCAAAGGAATACATCCAGTAAACAATCATGCTGAAATCAGTTTATCTCCAAGAAATTGAAGGGTATGAGCTCCAGCTCTTATATAAAATACTTTCTTTTGGCTGCAACCAAGTGAAGACACCACCAATTCAGAAGATGAATCTCCTCTTCACCTGTTCTATCTCTGCATACCCAGTACTTATTAATATGGATGTCAAAACTCTGGAACGAACACACATTACAGATTAAGATACCTCAATCCCTCACTTCCCAATTTAAAAATCTTGCCTGAACACAAAAAAATCAATATATTACCTGCCATTCTGTGAAAACTAAATATAGTTTTATTTCTATTTAATCACAGAATCATTCAAGTTGGAAGGGACCTCAGAAGGTATATAGTCTGGTGTACTGCTCACAGGAGTGTCAACTCTGAGATAAAACCAGGTTGCTCAGGGCTTTACCCTGTTGCATCTTGAAACCCTCCAAGGATAACTCCTGTACAACCTCTGTGGACAACCTGTTACATTGCTCAAATGACCTCCTGAAGAGAGAAAGTGCTGCTTTATAAAGGTTGTAACCTCCCATTTTTCAGTCTGTGGCACCATGGGCCTGCTATTAGGTCCTCAGAAGCCATCTTGTCCCATGCTGAACAAGCCCCTCTTCCTCAGCCTGTCCCACCACTGACCAACTTGGTGGCCCTCTGCTATGCTTGAATTTATCAACATATCCCTTGTACTGGAGTGGGTAGGAGCCATAGGCAGGAGTCCAAGTGCTGTGTGGAGCAGAGAGAGACAACCACTGTCCCAGTATCCTGGCTGTGCTCCAGCTAATACAGCTGTGGGTACTGTTGACTGTCTCTGCTGCCACATCTCACTGCTTGCTCTGTCCAGCCTGCTGTCTGCCAAGACCTCCAGCTCCTCTCTGCACAGCTGCTACCCAGCTTGTGTCATTGCAGAGGGATGGTCCGTCTCAGATACAAGCCTTCGCATTTGCACTTGTTTGATTTCATGACTCCTGTTAGTTGTCTAGGCTCTTCTGGATGGCAGCCCTACCCTCAAGCATATTGAGGGCCTCAGTTTGTTGATGGTGCCTTCCATCTCCTTCTCCAAGTCACTGATAATGATATTAAACAGGATAGTACCCAGGACAGACCTCTTGCAGTACTGCACTTGTAACTGATCTCCAGGTAGAGTACAGTCACTGAACTTCAGCCTGACCATTCAGCTGTTTTTTTCACCCATCTGGTAGTCCATTGATTTAGTCTGGAATGTCCTAACTTGGATAGAAGAATACTGTGGCAGATGGTGTGGAAAGCTTTGCTAAAGTCGAAGGTAAATGACATTCACTGCTCTCCCCTTGTCCATCAATCCAGTAATTTTATCAAAAAGGCAGTCAAATTTGTCAGACACAATTTATCCTAGGTAAATTCATGCTGGTTGCTCCCAATCACTTCTTTATGTGCCCAGAAATGTGCTCCAAGATGACTTTTTTCTACAATAACCACAGGGGTCGTGGTAAGGCTGAACCTCTGTAGTTTCCCAGATCATCCCTTTTGCCTTTTATGGAGATAGGTGCAATACTTGACTTTCTTCTCTCATTGGGGACCTACTCTGACCTCACTGACTTTCAAAAATGATAGGGAGTGGCCTTGCAAGTACATCAGTCAGCTCTTTAGGCAGTCTTGAATGCAGCCAACCTGATCCTGTGCACTTGTATAGGTTGTGCTCTCAAAACTGATCCCTGGCTCAGTCTTCACCCACTGCTGGGCATTCTCTTCCTCCTCCAAGCCTTTCACTAAGCACAGATACCTGGGAGACCTTTCTGGGGAAGACTGAGGCACAGATGTTGAGTCTGTCAGCCTTATCTGTTCCTCCTGTTACAAAATCACTGATCCTATTCATCAATGGGCTCACATTTTCCCTGTTTAGCCTTTTACTGTTAATGTAGCACTAGAAACTTTTATTTCACTGGGCATCCCTTGCCACTTTCAACTCCAGCTGAGCTTTGGCTTTCCCAACACCATCCATTCAAGGCTGGATGGTGTTTCCATATTCCTCCTTTGCAAGTCATCCTTGCTTCCATGTGCTGTGTACATCCTTTGTGTGCTAGACTTCATTTGTGAGTTCCCTTTTTAGCCAAGCTGGTCTCCTGATAGAGCTAGAAGCTTTCCTAAGTATCAGGATGGCATTTTTTTCCATTTGGAGGATGCTGTCCTTAAGGACCTTTACATGCTGTCCTTAAAAGACCTTCCAGCTCTGTTGAGCAACTTTGCCCTTCAGAGCTGTCTTCCTTGGGATCCCATCTACCGGTTCCCTGTAGAAGCCAAAGTTTGCTCTCCTGAAGCCCAGGGTCCGTGCTTTGCTACCTGCCTTCCTCTGATTTTGAACGGCAGTATTTCGTGGTGTCTACAGTTAAGGCTGTCACAGGTTAATCATCACAGTTGAATAAAACACCTTGTTTTTCATAGCAGATCCAGGACACTATCACACTTGGCAAGCCAATCTAGCATCCAGGTGATGCAGTGATATTTGGCATTGGTTCCAAGCCTCCTGGATTGCTTGCACTCTACTTTGCTGCCCTTTTAACAATGCATCTTATAATGGTAATATTTTTTCCCCAGCAGGATTTCTAAGAAAATCACGTAAATTTTTTTACATATCTCTGTTTTTCTATTTTCATTTCAACATCACAGTTCAGCATTTCTGAGTATACCTCAATCCTACAACATTCCACTCTGGTTTTCATTCTGCATATACCTTCATGTGTTGTTTTTTTTATTTGGTTGTTGGGTTTTCTCCCACATGAAAATGAAAATTTTACACAGATGTGTACCTTTTACACAGATGTGTACTTGAATCCTTAGAAGTATCATTACTTCCTCAAAGTGAGCTCTCCTTCACTCTATGTATATCTTTCCAAATGGTCCATATGAATAGTTTTCCATTGGTGTATACATTGCTGAAGTTAAGCTTAATAGTTTAGTTGCTTGTCCCACAATGAAAGTGGGACCCAACTGCCAGATCTTCTCTCTAGGTTCATAAGAGCATGGAAGAGCAGGATGATATAGCTATTTCAAGTCAGAAACAATTAGCAGAAAGAAGGAAGGGGGGGTTCAGTTTCCACTAGGCCAATCTGGTACCTAACATCCAAATGTCTTAAATAATTTTTTTTCCTATTTGCAAACGACATGATAGAGTCCTTCACATACAAGAAGGCTCAGTTTGGGAAAGGACTAGCAGTTGGGGAGTTTTGTTCAAAGTTTGAGGGCTTTGAGGTTTTAGTTTAGTATTGCTGTTGGCTTGTGAGACTCAAGGTGGCAGCTTATTAGTTAATTCTTTGATATACGTTTTTTTTTTCTATATGTAGCCCCAAACACTAAGCAAAGGACTGGGAAACTGTGTAGCACGGCTCAAGTTATTTTATTTCAAGCTAAGTCTTTCTTTTCATATATGCCTGTACTGTGTCTGAATGCAAAGATCATTTTAGCATAAATTGAATCTGACTGGTCTGTTAGAACACTTGTTGCTTGCTACTTTGCACATGCCAACCTTCAGCACAGTCAATAAACAATTGTATGGCAAAGGGGAAGTATGGATGATTTGTTTCTTAGTTGTTACTCAGGCAAAGGGAGCTCATGCAAAGGAACAGTACAGATAACTCTGATGGAGGCTGGGAAAGGGACCCAATGCAATCAACAGACTAATCTTTTACATGCATGTTTCAAATTTTCACTAAACAATGGTATACAAGCTGAAAAGAATAATGTTAAGAAATGAGAGATTCCTCAAGCAGGCAGACTGAGATGCAGAAGTCAAAGAAGACAGTAAAAGGGTAATCAGAGCTCAATGCTGCAAAATAGTAAGTATTATAAACATGCATGAATACCAGAAGCACTTTTGAGGATGTCACATGATCACTCAGCACCTTGGAGAATAAATGTGGCAAATACCGTTTTGAGCAAAATGTTTTGCAGAAGAGAGTGTTTGGAGAGAAAACCAATTCCAAACCAAGAGGTCATGGCACACATTACATCAAAAACAAATAAATTTTGGGGTAAGAATTTATAAAGAAATGGGGCAAGTATGGAATATATATTTTTTCACAGCTGAGTAATACTCTGATCAACCACGTGCTTTGTAAATGCCTGCCTGAATGTCAGGTCAGATGAATCAGTCACATCTGAGATTTTTCTTCTTCAAATACAATTAGTTTTTTCTTCTAGACAATGGGAAAGCTTCTTAGAGATGACTCATGTATGTATCTGTAGTTGAGTTTCTATGATGTGAAACTTACTCATTGCAGGACAACTTGTAGCTAGGTAAGAAATAGCCTCAGTGCTCCACCTTGCAAACATTGACTCCATCCATTCAATTACAATACTGATACATTAGTCAGCATAAAACCACTCGGACAGTGTACAATCAATCACTAATGTAATTGCAGGTCTTAACTCAGCCTTGCTGAGGCAAGCAGACCTTAGGAGAGCAGTGAGTGAAGCACTCAGCGAGACCTCCTTGAGCAGAGTGTCCCTGATCCAGGCCCGAAAACAAGGTAATGCCCTGAAGAACTGCTTGCTTCTCTTATTTAGATGAGTAAGCATTGAAATTTAAAATAAAATCACATTAAATCAGAGCAACTGCATTTGTGCTTTTCTGGGCACCACTATATTAAGCAATTCTTTGCTCTTAGGCTTTTATAATTATTACTACTTTGTATTGTGAACTCAACCCATATATAAAGTGCTATAAGAATAATTGTAGGTTTAGGTAGGTTGAAATCTTGAGCTAATTAATTTAATGCTTTGTTGACTAACAGCAAGATGGAAGCATCTGAATGAAAACCTAGTAACAGGCAAAACCCCGAAGTAACTTGTAGAAAGAGATACAAAGCACACTTCTAAAACATGACACTCAGACCAAATTTTTAACAACCTCTTTGTCTGATCAGACTTGGTGAGCACACAAGTGTCACAGAGCAAGTCTGACTCTTGTTCCCGCTCCTCAAGTATAGTTCTCTCCGTATAATTACTTTAGGTACAGCTTTTTCACACAAAGTGCAAAACAGATGTTCCCACACAGGTTACAAGGATCATAGCACTTTGGCCCGGGGCACAAGGAAAGGTGGGGTTGTGTTGGTGGAAGAACATGTGGTCCTGTCTCTCAGCGATTCTGCATCCTTGGGCACTGAGGCAGGGGATGCAATGTAGGTATGAGAAATGCTAGCACCCAATGTAGCCTTGCTTCATTGTCTATCACAGAAGTTGTTTGTCCCTATATGGTTTGGTTGCTTTGTGAATTTGGCAACACCTAGGGAAAAAAAGCCCTTTCTGGGTATCAAAGTCCGTAAAGACAGGCTCCTAAAAATGTCATTACCCTTTCTCTCACTCAGGTACAGCTTTTCACAATGCTGCAAATCTGAGAGAGTCTTCTGCTCCTGGACATATACTGCTTACTTTAGGTCTCACAGTGACATTCCTATCACTCCTTTCTTAGGACCCTTTCTCTAATCAGCTATATTTCAACAACTCATTGTTTGCTCATCTTTTTCTGGCTGAACACTCAAACAAAATGACCCCAGGCATTACAGCACCATGCTATATATATATCTGAAGACCTTAGCTTCCACCAGCCTTCATATAATTACAAGTGGAGTCCTCTCATCCTACCTGAAAAAAGATCTGAATCCCCAAAGCATTTTCAAAATAAATGATGTTTAATACAAAATTATTTTCAAACATAGGGGTTTATTGTTTTGAGGTGGATTTAAAAGCCTACAAATAACAAAATGCTTCTCAGAATCTGAAAATTTGAAGAACAAAATTAGTCCAAACCTCAAAGACAGAGGTGCTAAAAAATTGGTGGTTGTGTACAGTATTAATGCAGCAATAAAGCAGAAGCCAGTATTCAGCCTGGCTGCTGGTTTAAATTATGTAGAAAAGCAAACCAGTTCAAAGTAGACTCCTTTGCTTCACTGACTTACTCACGTGTACAATTTCACTAATGCTAGCACAGTTCATGAATGCGAGATTAAGCCCCAAAAATCCTCTTCCTGAAAAATTTGAAAAGATATCAGCAAATGTAACATCTCAGAGTCCTTTAACTGAAGCATCTGCTCAGTAGCACAGTTAACAAAATTAAAATTGTATATCTATTCAAGTGCCGTGTAACACAAAATAGAATCACTAAGTTGCCCTGCTACCTGAAACTGTTCTTCAGAATTTTTTAACCACTGCAATAGTTTTCTGTCTGAACATAAGACAATTATTCTTCTATTGGAATTAAAATTGCATAACTACTGTGAGGCTTTTTCCCCCTAAACTGACATGAAAAAAAGAAAGACCTGATTTGGTAAGTATAACATCATCCTAAAACTCAATTCACTAAAACATTAATTTCCTATTTTGACAACCCCACAGAATACTAAATCAAGAAGTTTACCCATTTTGATACTATGAAAAACACTGAAAGGGGAAAAAATATTAGTACATTATTTTTCCTGAAGGGTTTCATCTTTTTTCATCTATTCTCTTTTCATGTGATATTCTTCAAACTTATTCTGGTTGTATATGGGTTCAAGAGTACTCACTGTATTTATAAATCAGGAAAAATTACCTTTTCAGATATTCATCTGGCCAAAAAACTCACTAAGATGCCATCCTATCCATGTGAACAAAACTTAATAATGTGAAATACATCAGATTAAGTTAATCAGGAAAAATCTATTAGTTTGTATTGTGTTTGTCTATGACCAAAAAACTAGGACTTGTGATGCAAATACCAAAATAGCAGGCAAAACATTAAAAATGGTAGCTTGGGAAGGAAGAAAACAACAGTTAAACGGGAAGAAAAGGAATACAACTGTTTAATGCAATTAGGTGCACGGTAGGTTAAAATATCAGCTTGCAGCTATCCTAAAGAAAGGAGATACTCCCAGGTGGTATTAGTCTATCCAGCTTTATGCCTTATCCTAAAAAAGAGCCTTGAATTGTTCTTCTCCGCATCCAGCAAACGCTCATGGTCTCACAAGAAAAGGGCAGTATTTTCAGATTATTATTGTCAGCTCCCTTTACGTGTTGTTGTAACTGCCAGTTTTTAAAATATTAAACACCCTGGAAGAAACACTAACAAAGCCTGAGATTTGAAAGAAAGAGCACTAAGGTGAGCCCACCAAGCAAGCAATTTATCACTACAGCTTGCATTCACCACATCTCCTTAGCAATTTAAAGATCATGTGCACTTAATGAAGTCAGCTACCCAAGGGAATTATGGCATTACCCTTTACAATGAACATAAATATTAACAAGCATTTTCCTTTCTACCCATTAAAATCTGTAAGTTGCAATAACTCCAATTAGAATAATAGTCAATTCAGACACTAATTCCCACCTTCCCCAAATCCTCAGTTTTACAATCAGAATGATTTTTGTAGATTTAAAATCTACTTTTCTTCCAAGATTCAAGTGTCTTCAGATGTAAAATTACAACACACCACTGAAGCACACGTTGTTCCCCCCGCCTCTCAAAAAGGTGCTGTAGTAAGCTTGAAGGTTTGCCTACAACAGGGAGCTGATGAGGCCAATGTGAATTTACGGCTTCCCAGACACTTCAAGGCAACTCCTATGCCCACATCATGAGCATGCCAGTAAATACAGCCACCTCACAGCACACCTAACCAGGACTGATTGCCAAGAGGCCCTAGTATAGATGGGGCAACGTGGCCACCAGCAACCCATGTCCATCCCCATTCTGCTCAGCATTTTCAGCTCGATCAGTGAGGTGGCCTCACAGGGCCACAGTGGTTCTTGTTTAACTCAGGTTGTGTGCCTGGTCAGGAGATGTCAGAGGGCTGAGTGGTCATGTCAACACACACCCTTTAGCAGCAGTGTCATATTAGATCCATTTAAACTACATATAGAATGATACCTTACTCCGTTTTAACATGCTCCATGGTAATGTCTCTGTGTTGCAGGCTCTGTGCAACTTGCCCAAGCCCAAGAGAATAGGTATATCCATCCAGGTTACTTTTGCAAGACAAACAGAAGGTAACAAAGCCAGATCTGGGCAGAAACAGAGGGACTTCCCTGGAAAGGTAAATGAATTAACTCAAGGTGTAATTTGAGGACAGCTCAAACTAGTCCATGGTGGAGCTGCCACCCTCTTCCTTCAGTCTGAAACCTAATCTCACCTGAAAAAAAGTATGCTTCAGAAAACAAGACCCCCTCCAACTAACAGTGCCCTCTCCAGCTAATACTACTTATTCCACCACTAATATTGCAGCTGCAGGGTATTTGCAATAAGTAGCCAGATGACAGCCCTTCCCATATGTCATTTCAGCACAAACACAAACCACTTCTTTTTCCCTGAAACCAGTTCGTAACTCAGCTAATCCTAACGTAACACATTATTGCCTGCACTGGGTCCTAGAATTCTGGGCATATAAATGTGGACTAAAACCCAGGAAGCTTACACTGCAACACATTTCTGAACATGACAGCGCATAGCCATTCCATCTGGGTTCACATTAGTTGGTGAAACACTGGCTGATCCCATCATTTCCTACCAAACTTTCCCTCGAAGTCCAAAACTACAAGTCTGACAGTCACCCTCTGAATTTTCTTCTAGTAGTCACTCCATTTAAAATTAACTCCAGCATTCTGATTACCATCCTTTCTACTCCAACACACTAAAACTTATTAAATATGTTATTAGGTTATAAAAGTGATACGTATCTAATAACAAAAATATGCTATTTGCCTTGACTTCAGCTTTTACTTCAGCAGTATAGCAGAAGTACAATCTTGTGCAATACTGCTTTTAGCATTGCAATAAATTATAACATGTTGGAATAGTCAGTCAGCATACATTTGTATGAAAACTGTATACCAGCTTTCATGCCAGCTATTCGCTAAGTATTTGCAAGAGAAGATTCAGGTAAGCATGCCATTTGGAAGGGACAAGTTGCCAAATACTCAGCTCACAGAAATCTTTTTCTTCTAATTTTGTATATGGTAACTCCATTTTTTTTCCATCTTACATTATGCAAATTTACTTCCAAGCCTCTACATGATGCTATTTACTACACTTCTGTCTTAAACTTTTCACAGTGACTATGACTGTGTCTGACATTCAGAAGCTAAAAGGCATTTTTAAGTTACATTTAGAAAGGGTATGATTTATATTATCAATTAGGATCTATCTTTACTTGTCATATACAAATCTTGAAATTACTCATATACAAAATCATATGCACATCTACCAAAAAACTTAGATTTCAGACTAGACTCTCCACACTTCTCTACACAAGAAATATGAAGGAGAAAGGGGATCTTCACGTAAAGGCTATGAGCCTGCGCTTGAACCACCTCTGTCAGGAGGAAAAAAGCCTTTGTAATTTTCCTGCGTCTTGTAACCTCATTAGCAAAATACAAATAGCAACTGTATGACTATACAGGTCACTGGTGTGAAATAAAACTACAGATAAAGAAAACATAGACAAACTAGCTTGAGTTAGCTTTGAACTAGCTAGTGTAGTTTCTGTAAGCCATATAACCTCAACCATACTTGGTGGCAGATTAGACATTTATACTCCTGTTTTACAGAATCCCAATTTTAGAAGCCTAAGTAATCCCCAGCCACCTTCCCAATCCCTCCCCACAGGCAGTGAAGAGAAGATGACCGGAGAGTCACCACTGCTGACTGTTCACCACTCAGAACAAGGAACAGGACCTATGCAGTGCCACACAAAAATAATTGTCTCGGATGAATTCAACAGTGAAACTTGTCTTAGAAACAATATGTTTATGCTTTACATAAGACAGTTACCAAATCATATTGTATTGTTAATACATGTAGAAGTCTGAGGTAGAAGGCTTTTACATCCAAAGGAAAATATGTCAAAGCATTTACAACTAAAATTTCTATGTGTATTCCATATGAGATATTGCAACAGGCATTCAAGTTCACTGTGGTAGATGTATCTCTGGTAATATATATTTTCACCTTTTCACTCTGAATATCAAATCTGTTTTACACTGGTCACTGGAATGTAAAATGAAACATTTTAAAACTGCAGTTGTATTGAAGTAGTATTTTGTAGCTGATGTTCCTCCATAACTGAGGGCGTCACATCGGCAAGTTTCCAGTCATCTGGGACCTCCCCCATTAACCAGATCACTGATAAATGATGGAGAGCAGCTTGGAAAGTTCCTCCACCAGCTCCCTCAGCACTCTGGTGGATCTCATCCAGCCCCATAGACTGTGTCCAGTTGGTGTAGCAGGTCATTGACTACCACTTTGTGGATTATGAGGGGATTATTCTGGTCTCCATCCCTGTCTTAAAGCTCAGGGGGCTAAACACCCTGAGGATAACTGCCCTGGCTATTAAAAACCGAGGCAAAAGTGTCATTAAGTACCTCAGCCTTTTCCTCATCCTCAGTGACAATGCTCCCCCTCTCATCCAATAAAGAATGAAGATTCTCTCTGACTCTTTTTTTGTTATTAACATATTTGTAAAACTGTTTTTTATTATATCTTGCCACAGTGCCCAGACCGATTTCTAGCTGAGCTTTTGCTTCTCCCAAGTTCTTTCTACATGACCTAGCTAAACCCCTGTATTCCTCTTGAGTAGCCTGCCCCTTCTTCCAGAGGTGGTAGGCTCTCCTTTTTCTCCTAAGTCCCAGCAAAAGCTCCCTGTTCAGCCAGGCCGGTCTTTTTCCCCGCCAGTTTGTCTTGTGGTTCATGGGAACAGTCTGCTCCTGTGTCTCTAAGACTTCCTTTTTTGAACATGGCCCAGCCTTCCTGGGCCCCTTTTCCTTTTAGGATGGTCTCCCAAGGAACTTTCTCAACCAGTGTCCTAAACAGGCCAAAGTCCGCCCTTCAGAAATCCACGAAATTAGTTTTGCTGTCCCTCCTCCTTACTTTGCCTAGAATTGAAAACTATCATTTCATAGTGTGAGAAGAGCAAGGGAAATGCTCCCTTCTGGGAATGAAGCCCTGTCTGTACTGGTCTCACATCTAAGGATGGCCCAAAAATAAATTAAGAATAAGAAAAGTGCAAAAACTGCTTCAAGGAAGAGGGATAAATGAGGACAGTTCTCCCTCCCAAGCACCCAGAGGCCAGGCTGTGCAGAGGGCATGCAGGAGTGAATAGCCACTTAGCCTGCCTTTCAAATCCAAAAAATCTGTCCCTTTCTTATTTTTGCGACAGCACTGTTGAAGAATGGTGAAACCGCTCTGTGAAATGTACCTCTTTCAAGAGTACTTATCTGCTCTCTAGTAAAAATCTGTTCTGAAAGCAAGCTGGAAGCCCTCTTGATGCCTTTATATAAAAACACTCCCTTTCAAAATAGGCAGGGTTACCTTGGTGTACTACTAGTAATTACCTGTTGACCTCAGTAGCTGTTTTTATCTTCCTGCCTTGGGCTTTATGGACCACATAGAACCTTAGCTGGGAATTAAAGAAAGAAAGGGCTACTGCTATTGTGCATTAACTTCCTAGTTAATGTATGGTTGCTTTCCCTGATTGTGGAAAATACCTGAAGATTTTATATTTGTATGAAAGAAATCAACTACAGGTAAGTGGAAAAAGTCACCACGTGTCATAGGTAGGTTTTTATATAACAAGAAAAAGAAAACATAATCTATCAAATGAAAATAGTGTATCCAGATAAACTTACAGTCCTGAGAATACAGCAGTGAAATAAAAAATACTATCTCATCTTCATTTTTCTCAGACATAAGAAAAATTTTCTATTTATAATTTTAGGAAAAGAATTACAGAAAAAAATGAGCATTTTTTTTAAGGAATTAGATACAGCAACATGTTAAGGTTAGTATCATACTAATTTTCAGGATTGTTTAATTTCTAGGTGTTGAAAAGTTAGGAATGTTAAGAAACAGCTGATGTTGTCTAGGGGAAAATGTATTATTTAATTTCAAGTTTTCAGGATATATTCCCTCCTGACCCTTAGCAAGTTTTTTGTCGGTTTGGAAGGATGAAAGAAAAGCCTCAAAAATTTTGACTCCTGAAATCTGAGATAATTAGTGAAAACAAGGTCTACAGTACACTTGTTCTGTCTCCAGTAACTGCTGCATCTGACTATTAGAGACATGATACTGTGCTAGATGACACATTGTGTGGATTTCTTATGTTACCAAATTATCTTTCTCCAAGAATGCCTTCCTCTCTTCAAAATAAAAATATGAAAAGCTGGATCTGAACTTCATTCATAATAAATGCTGCCAGCCACGAGTATGATACATCATCAAAGACAAGAAATCATTTTTGTTAAAACAGAAAAAATACTCTAAAGTGTAATTCAGCAAAAAACGTAAATCATCAAAACAAGCTGAAACTAAAAAATAAAAACATAACCACGAAGTTTAAAAGTAATGTCATGGGAATGAGCTACATAATTCAATCTATATACACAAAAAAGGAATTCCTACTATCTAGTAACTAAACTTCTGGAATTTACACCTCAGTCTTACTCTCGCAGTAATGTATGTTTATGAATCTTTTACTGAAATGAATACGTATGAGTCTTTTAATTTTATTGGAAGACATATGGATGTTCCATTCAGGTAAAGTTATTGCTGAGTCTTAATGATTTATTTTTTTTTTTAACAGTACAATATTATTACTTTCTCAGTGTTCAAGATTTTTCATTTTGGCACTGATTTCCAATACCTGTTAATAATGGTACTGCTTCTATTTCCTGGCACTGGTATAGTCATTTAGGTGCAATCTGTACCGCCTGAGGTACTTCGGCAATGCTGCTGCACATGCATTTTTTAATTATGTGTCTCCACCAGTTAATCTGTCCTGTTTGGCCAGTATAAAGTCTAATCTAGCTCAACCAGGAGGATTTTCAGGTTTCTTGAAGATAGGCAATATCTATTTCCCTTTACTATTAATTTGTAGATGGTTGTGGTTCACTGAATGCTGAAAAATATGAATACACTGTCCTACGGACACAGGTTAGAGAAATATTTAAGCACAAAATTCTGTTTTTTTTTTTTTAAAAGAAAACAACAAACCAAACAAATCAAGATTGCTCACTTTTTAAGTCTATGAATTAGTTTTTGTACATGGGACTCATCTCTGCAGACTTTATCAATATAAGGGTTAGGCCTCCATTTATGAAAGATGGAAACATAACTTCTATTTCCCTCAGTTAATTATTAAAAGCTAAACTCCCTTCTGATGTCATTAATTAAAAGTTCTGACATCTTTAAGAAGTATTATCCCAGCTAGTAGCATATATATAGACCACCCAGGATGAAGAGGTTGAT
>VZZY01014499.1:367426-380789 GCA_013400335.1 Eurystomus gularis | reverse complement strand
TGAAGCTGGTATCACAGCAAAAAGGGTACTAGAATAACAAGACTGCACACTACCTCAGGGAAGCAGGAGAATTTTTTCCCTGGTGTGTTTCAAACGTGCCTCTCTCCAGAGCCGTCCTCACTCAGCTGCTGATCAAAGCCTGAATTTTCTGAGCTAGTTATTTAGACAGTAGGCTTCTTAATGCAAGGGCTATACTTTTTATATCTAGGCCTTTAGGCTCAAGTCCATCAGGGGGAAAAAATCCAAACACTCTAATCTTTAATAATCCACACGTCTATGCTTTAGGTTCTTCTAATTTTTGTATGCCAGTGGTTGGCAGAATTAGAAAATAATGACTAGCACTATTTTAAAGTCAAACAATAAAGTCTCCAACCGGTTGTATTTCTAAAACCTACATTCACCTACCAGTATCTTGATTGCTGCAGACCATTAATACCATGTGGATTGTATGGCACAGTTTATGTTGGAAAAGAAAGGAAAAGTCCATGAAGCCCTTAGATAATGTTAAGAAAGGCAAGACAAGGGGAATACAGAAAAAGAAACTGAGAAGAAATGGGCTGAGATATAGAGCCCTTGAACTTTGACCAAAGCAAATAAATATTTTATTCCTTAGTGCATGAAAACAATGCCGTGGTGAGACCCTGAGCTCATCTTACCTTGTCTCCTTGTCTTTGTTCATAGCATTTCTATTTTTAGAATACACTTATAATTGATAGGATTATGATATAACTAGGAATTTCATCTATCTCATTACCTTGAGATTGACTGCTATAATGATGCATGTGCCCATTCATCAAAGTTTTGTCATGACTTCAGAAAACCATTCCGTATTCAGGAAGACACGAGATATCAAATGGATCGCTTTGTTAGTAGAGTATCTTTATTGCTCCTTTCCACACAGCCCATTGTGTTGTCACTCTCAGTTAACAGATCGGGCAAGCTGCTACTCAGTAGACTTCTTTTTCCTGCAGAACTTGCATCTGAATTCAAATAACAGCTTCTTGGTGATTCAGTGCTGACATACTGCACTAGCCAGTTAGTAGAAGTCCTTTACTATTTTCATTATCTCTAATCCAAGGAGAAAAAAATATTAAAAGACATGTTAAGTAAACATTCTCTCTCTGTATGTTCCTCTTGTGAGGAAAATGACCAAGATTTTCTAAAAGCTTTTCTAAAAGCTACAACTCCTTTGGCAGCAACCTTTGACAGACTTTAGTACACTGGGCAGATATAGTTAGCTTGTTCCTTTTCATTTCTTCTGCAGTAACCTTTTTTAGAGTTATCTTTGTTGTTCAACTGATTATCTGATACTAAAATACTAAAAATCAGCCCTAGCAATAATTTTAAAGCTGAGACAGCATTTTCTATTCTCAACTGCTTAGGCTGGGATCTGATCTTAATGTTAGATTGCTTATTTTTATTCCAAGCTCAGCTGCCTTTGTGTGTAAGCTCCATCTGAGCTCCTCCAAGAATTAGAGCCCTGTTGTGGTAAGCACTGTAATGTATCTTAAGAAATTCACGACTGCTTTGCTACAGTTAACCATACATCAGGGGCCACCAGGTGCAAAAAGCGAGAGGGATGGACTGGAGCAGGGGGCAGCAGGAAATGGTGATAAATACTTGAGCGCAGGGTGCAAGATGTCCTCTGAGCAAAACATCCATCGCCTGCACTGCTGCAGGTCCACCTGACCGTCTCGGCATTACCATTCCCTGTCCTTCTCTTTTCTGCTTAACCTGAGAAAGCAGCGTATTCACCTCACTATGCTTCCATTTCTGTAAGCTGGGATCTGTATTTTCAGTAGATTCTCTCCACTCTATTTTTATCTCATTAGATTTGATATATCTATTGATTAGATCAGATTGTGTACATAAAATACACAGGAACCTTGTATCTTAAGTTTCAGCAATTTTTTATAGCTTCATTATAAAATCCCAGAAAATTGCACTGTATTAATAGAAATGCTGACATCCCTTTAGCTGCAGTGACATTAATTGAAGCTACCATAATTTATCATCATTCTGAAGCATATAACCTCTAAAAGTACATTAAATAAGAGTGCATTAATGAACAATTATACTAATCAATTTACCCTCCCAACATAACTCTCTTAACTGCAGCAGAGGATTGGAAAAAGGAAAATCATCAACAGCAGAACTGCCTGTGCAAGACAGGAACCTTTGGCCAACAACATGAGGCAATCCTCTGCAAGGGCAGGTGGGAGTGGTTAGCCAAAGTCACTCCTAACACAATTTGTTTTCTGCTTATTTATATAGTCTTTCTGTTTATTTCTTTCACTCGTGGCTATTTTTTCAGTACTGTTCCATTCTCATTTGAACAGCCTATGCTATATATTGGCCCAGGTTTGTTTAGTGGCTAGACACATAAACACTTAATGCTTGTACAATTATAGAGTAAGCTCACTTTTTCAGCAAGTTTAGCAGTTAGGGGTTAGAATAGGAAACAGGATTCCTGTGTGAACACAACATAGAAACTTGGGTAACTTGCCTAATTTTAGTAACTTGGTTCACTCTTTTCAGTAGGCAAAATGTAATATCTTCCATCACAGCAGCATTATTTTTTCAGTGAAATAATAGGATAGTTGGACAAAGACAATTTGGAAATTCTTTAATAATGAAAGCACTCACCACTCTGCAAAAATAGTTCTTGGTGGAAAGGGTGTTTCTTTCTAAGCCTTTTTATTTTAATGGTAGGCAGTGGGAGAAGATGCAGTTTATTCTTATCAAAATTTATAAGTAGCTCCTTAGTACTCTGAATGCTCCCAATGTGGAATAAGCAAAAGAGAAATGAAACAAAACAATTTTTCACAAACGATCATTGTTTTTTCACATTTGCCCCACTTTAGATCAAACAGTTAGGTACATGTCACTGTCTCTTTGCCATTTCCTGTTAAATTACTAATGTGGACACTTTATACTTGACCCCTTAAGAAGTTCCCTAATTAGAAGCAGAATTTAAGGTTTTACACACAAGATTGCACAGGTGTTAACAAAATCTCTCTCTGCTGGAAAACACCATTCATTAATGTCTTTACCGGATAAAGGCACCCCCTGGGACACCACAAGCACCAGTGAAAACCTGTGCTATGGATGGCATGTCCTATTTTCCCACCTACTAAACACTTTCCATCCTATTATACTCCCCCATAGTCTAGACTTGGCAGCCTGTGGCTTTTGCCTCCCAGAATCACACGAGGACTGAGACAGGAACCAGCCTTGAAATGCTTTGGCATTGATCCCTCCAGCTGCAAGACAGCCACAGTCCAGAAGCTGCGTAGCTGCACTCTCAACTCCCCGAGCAAACCTTTGGCTTCCAGACCACAGATGGACAGCCTATGGCAAGGAGAAGGCCTGACCAGATTTTGGCACACCTGCCACAGTGAGCATGCCCTCAGACTCTCTAGGAAGCTGCGCTCTTAACTAACTCCAGATGGGTTTACAAGACTGCCATTAGCCTCCTATTTCCAAAACATGTAGGGTTGTGTTAATGTGCTGAAAGCCTAAATAACTTTTAATTACTAAGTTGGTTTTTCTTTCCTTGAAATGAAGAGGATTTTGGCTTTTAACTAAAATAAATAGTCATCATAACATTAGATCTGAACATCACAGATGTGTATATACATTTTTAATTCTGAGCAAATGAATAGCCCTTTTTAGTCAACAGAATAAACCACACAAGTTTTATACCTACTGAAGACTCTAGTGATGAGTTTGTTTTGCAATGTCTGTTTTTCTGTGGCTACACTTGTACAACAAAAGGAGATGTTCTGCAAGATGTGGCATCTGACAAGACCTATTCGTAGATCTCCATGCTGCCAAGGTAATCTCACCCTGCGCCACCCCACATTTTCACAATCATTTTATGAAAATTCAGCCAGAATGAGGTCAGTTATCACAGGATACAGTCAAAGCTACTTCAGCTAATGGTTTAAACCATCTTGACTGAAGCCTCTTGCCCTCCCCGCTAAGCTCCTCCTGGAGCAGGCACCAGTAGGGCTGCTCCCAGCAAGCCGTGGGGCAGAGACCAGCCGCCTTGTCCAGCCACCCCGATCCCCATGCTGCCAGCTGGCTGGCAATGTGCTGGGGTGCCTCTTGCAAAATTTCCCCTGCGTGAACAGGAGATCTTGGCTACTCCCTTAGGGCAGCCCTCTCACTGCTTTGTGCAGCCGTGGCCAAGATTGAGGTCTGCACATAGCAAACACTGTGGGTTTCCCAGAAGGATGAGTACTCTGATTTTTTTCTAGTCACTTGAGAGCGCTTGAAAGGAGCACACGGGTAAGATTTCCAGAAGTGATGGGGAGCCACAACACCCAGAACACTGGGCAGTACTGATGGGCGTGAGCTTCACACCTCAGACATGCAGGACTGTGAATGGTGCCCTCACTCATCCCATGCCTGGCACGCTGGGGCCATGGCAGCCGGCTGACTGCCATGGGAATTATGTGCCCAGTTCAAGGAAAAGTGTTTGGTTCAAAGTGCACAGTTCTTCAGGGAACGAGAAATTTTCTAAGAGATGTTTGCTGGTTCCTTAAATTATTTTGCAGCTAGTTAAATAACTGCTGTGCTAGAAGCTCTGCAGGCAGTAATTATTGCTCCATTTTCTTCTATTAGGCAGTCCCGAACTGAGCCATGAAAATTGCTTTGAAATCACAGCAGACAAAGAGGAAACTTTTGGACATCATTTATTTTGGGATGTTCCAAACCAAAGCTATCTTCCAAACCAAAAAAGAAGTCCAGCCCTGCCAAGTCCTTAATCACTGAAATGAAGAGACCACAAAACTGAATGAAAGGATGATTGAAACCATGTTCCTACTCTGAGAAAGCCTTTTTTGGAGTTAGTCAGAAGAAAATGAGGAAGCAACAAAAACCCTTAATGCATCACTGATGTATCTAACAGGAGGTGACTTGCAGAGGCCAAGCTTTTGAAAAGGGAGCAATGCTAGAGTTTGTCCTTGCTGTGAAAGAGCTTGTACATGGACTTTGAATTTCAGAAAGGAAAGCCTTCCAGAGAAATTTCCAGCCATGTGAAAGCATGAATCTTCTTAAGCATATCCACTACACTAGACCATAATTGTAACATAATATCTGAGCACTTACGTTTCAAGCACTTACGGACTCATCTTAAAACAGTTACCAGGTACAAGACGAGGTATTTATAGCACCGAAGTACCAAAGGCTCACTCCGTCAGGATCAGGTGCCATTAAGCTCAACATTATGTAAACACAGAACAACAAATTCCCTCAACCACGCAGCTTGTGTCCGGCCCAGTCTAAAAACTCTGTGACATGATCTGACAAATGCTATAACTACTGTTAAAAGGACCAATGTATATTTAAAATACAAATGTATCCAAGCTCTGGGAAATTCAGAGTTTGAATCTGGTCTGAAATATGATGTGGTGAACATGAAAAAAAGACAACAGCAAACCAAATTGTATGACTGGGAACACTAGCTGGGAATGAAACTTCATTTTAGCAAATCCTGTGAAACATTAATTATGAAATATGAAATCACCTGTTCTTGCCCTGAAGTAGCAATCACTGGCTAGCAACATTTTGTCAGCATCAGACCAGGAACAGTCCTGACAAGGAATGTGAAGAAGGGGAGTGCAGTATAAAACTGGTTTTAGCGAGTATACAACACACTAGAGATGCAAATGCTCACAGCAAAGTTTTGCTAGGTTCCCAAATACAAGGGTACAGTTCCCAGCAAAGACCCCTGCAGGCTCACCCTCTTCCTCCCCCCGCCCCTTCATCACTGTGTTTGTTTAAAGTGCTTACCTGCATGAAACTCCCTGAGACATGTTTGTGGGAGACAGACCGCGGCAACATTCCTTGGACTCTCTGGGTGGGATTCAACGAGCACATAAGACATCTCACTTGAGGTAAGGACCCAGACACTCCTATGTCCTATACCTCTGTGTGTTTCTGTGAGTCCTGCCTCTCAACCCACTCTCCAGCAGGCTGGTGGCACTGGCCAGGAGAGATGCTTTCACTTCCGTTTAATCTACCACATCCGTTAACTTTTTCTGAAACAATCTTTGAATTATTTCTTTTGTGTTTTGAATGATGTCCTCTCTGTCACGTGTGGTACTGAAGCCCACACAGTACTATTATTCTGTAGCATTTCTTTCCTCGGGAACTGGGAGAGTTTACTTTTCCACAAAAAGAGCTTTGCTATTTTGGGTGGGGAATGAGGTGTGTGACTGCTCCTGGAGGTCCTACTCCAAGAAAGAGAGTAAAGTAAAACCTTAGATGTTTTGCAGTGCACTCCTGAGCCCAAAGGGGTCTTTGTCAAAAAGCATCAGCAAAGCCTCAATTATGAGTTCTTAATATATCAGAGAGAACTATTAAAATATCAGAGCTAAGAGTATTACTGCAGGCTCTGTGATGTATGTTATGAGATGTCCACAGCCCACCACGCTGTCAAATATTGAGGTAGATGTGCTGCAAGTGAGACTGCCCCAAGAGTGTTTGTGGCAAGGTTTGCAGGGAGCAGGAATAGCTTTGAGATGACCAGCTGGCAGAGCTGGAAAAGCGGGTGAGCTCTGGGCACATGAGCAGCTCTTCACTTCCTAATATTATACTGTTTTCCTGTGTTCCACTACATATCTCCATTTGTTATTTCTTGTTATTTCTTAAATGCTTTGTGTTGTTTCAGTGCAGTGTTTCAGCAGTGCCCAGACCTCAGCTGCCAAAGAATGTGACTCCTCTGTCCTATGGTTACACCAAGAGTCATGAATAACAACAATGAGAATGTGTGTATCTCTGTTACATCTGCAGGCCAGTGAGGCTTTTTGTCCTATTTCTTCTTTATACCTCCTTAGACGTAAATTGTAACTACAGCAGGTCAAAAATAAAAACCAAACTTTTAAAGATCAAGATTCTTAACTTCAATGCCATTAAAATAATCTACCTGCCTCGAACGATAGATGACTCATTCGTGAAAACTGATGATTTATTTATAAAGATGCAAAGTGCAAAGCTGCGCCCAGATCTCAGAGCGGGAGAGTGAAACAAGCAGTGCGTGATGAAACCCTCTGCTGACACAAGCAGAAGATGAAGTATGTGGCAGAGGGAGAAACACAACAGGCAGAACATCCCGAGCCTTAGAACAAAGCAGATCAGGGTTTCTTCAGGCTCTTCCATTTCTGCCAGAAATAAACCAGTTGAATAACTCTTTTTAAAATAGCTGTTGGCCTCATTTCTAACGTTATCCAATGCCACAAATCTTCCAAAGGGCCTTCCTCTGTTTTCCTACTCCATGTCTTTTTCCCACGAAGGCCTGGATTTGTTTTTAGGAATAGCAACCAATAAACAGAGGCACAGTAACACTAGCAACGGGAAAGAAATGTTACCAAATTCAAATATGAAAAATGAAGGAAAACAAAACCTTTTCAACAATGCCTGAGGAAGTCTACAAGTCCTACGGCCGATCAAGAAACCCTGTTAATCCAAGGACTGCTTTTCACCTTTAGGATACACTTTCAAATTCAGCCAAAGCTGTCATTAATAATTAACATAATACTAATTCTTGGGTGCTTACCCCTAATTCAAGATTACACCATTCCAGCGTGAAATATATACCTAAACAATACAACTTTTTTTGTAGAGTATTTCTGTGGGTGGTGCAGCGATTCACATGCTCTCTACATTCTCCTCACAGGGCCTCCTCTCCAAACACTAACCATGCTCACTCAGTTTCAGTGCTAGCTCTGATTTTTCCCTGAGCTTCGCTTTGGTACAGTGAGAAGGGAACAAGCAGGGAAAGTAGTGAGGATCCGTGATTCACCACCTTCCGGTCTGACAGCAGGAGAAACATCTCTGCATCCCTCACAGACAACAGGCACAGTGGAATGGCACCAGCCCATGCTCTGGCCTTATTCGGTTTGACCCCAGCCCATCACTAGTCTTTAACAAGAGTTAAGCCTCTACTTTTTCTTCCTTAGCAGGAATTTTCCATCAAGTGTTTCAGCTGGAAACCATCCACCTTCCTGCACCAGGAGAGGCAGAAAGTGCTTAGGGAGAGCAAGCCCCAAACACTGTGTAAGGCTTTATGTTTGCCAGAGGCCCTAGTAACTTTGCCAGTCTCCCTCAGCTGCAGGGTAGGGTCCCAGAGCCACCAGCAGAGCCAGCCACTCGCTCTGCCATCAGCGAGCCAAAACAGCTGGAGATGTTGCTCCTGTCAGCATCCACAGTTCTGCTGCCTAAGAAGTTTCCAGCCGTCGCAGACTGGTACAAAGAGGCTTTTCACAGAGGTCCAGATTGCCTCCAGAGCCTGTCCCTTCTTTATTTACAGGAAAGCTCTTAGGTTTAGTCTGGGGAGGCCTGCAGATTGCCGGGGGGGTTAAGGGAAGAATTTTGTCAAAGAACATATGTTGCAATGTATCCTCAAAAGGGCCTCCTTTCTGATTCACTTAATCTTCCCTGGAAATTAACTTCACAGCCCCAGCTCCTTTGACTGTGCACGATTTATCTTCAGACGATATTTGGCTTCCATGGCCTTTGTGATCCACTTTGCTCCTTAACAGCTCAATTAATCTGGATTTTTAGAGCCAAAGACAAGACAACATGCAAGACCATGTAGGTACCTAACCAGGCAGTTCTGTGATAGGGCTGAGCCAGAGGGTAGTTGCCAGCTCAACAGACACTTTCTTTTCTCACTTCTTGTTCCTACTGGGTCTGTTTCTCCAACATTGCTGTTCAGCTGACTCCAAAGCAAACTGCTTCAGCGCTATGAGGAGCAGCAGAATAGCGATGCCAAGCACAAAGAAAGTAAATGCATTGCCCACCAGTATACCTACTCAAGCATGCAAACTGTACCATGGAAGAAGTATGATGAGAACAAGAGCCCAAAGCAGATGGCTGAATGGACCCAAGCAACAAAACCAGTGGTGGTGACCTCAAACTGCTCTTTTCTTTGTATGCTGTTTCCAAATGACACAATAAAATGATTTAGTAACATTCACATTGGTATCCAGTCCTACTTAGTCACCCAAGGAAAGGTGACATATGGGGCTGAGACATCTATAGGCACCCAAGGCATCTCAGATGGCACCAGAGTGCTACATTTAGGCAGCAAAATCTCACCAGAAGCTTCAACCTAGAGCTTTCAAACACCTGGACTGCCCAGGACAGAGCAAAGTTCCCTTGCAAACAGAGGAAGAGCCACTGCCTCCATCCATCTGATTGCTGCTCTGTGTGAGGTGAGAGAAATGGCAATATCATCAGCTGATAACAAGCTCCTATTTTTCTTACCTTTCATGCACTACTTTCTAATTCTACAGAGAAGGCAAATATTCATTATTTCTTTGAACTGGAACAGGCCTTCTCTCTCTTTGTGGACTTGGCAGTGCTGGGTTAACAACGGAACTCAAACGATCTTAAGGGTCTTTTCCAACCTAAATGATTCTGTATTTCTCTCTCTGCCTATGTATGTGTAGACAACGGGGCCAGCAACCCGCAGTAGTATTATCTGACCTCACTTTTACGGATTTTTCCATAGGAGTATAAATGCAGTCAGACTCCCCAAGAGGTGGAGATATCAAATGAATAAAATAGCACTGAATCCATGTCACACGCCTCCATTAACTACAGCTGGGACATGAGGACAGCAGTGTATTTAAGCAAAAACAGTAATGGAGTATTTGGGGCACAGACCATACAAAGGTATTTGTAATAGCAATGTTGGTGGGATGGCCTAAGGATAAAAAAGGAGCAAGATCTGAAGAAACCTGAAATAGATTTTATTGGACCAACAGATACACATAAGAAAGGTAGACAGGTTTTCAGGCACAAAAAAAAAGTCAGGAAGCAGTTGCTTTCATGACAGAAAGGCATCTAGTACAAAATGCTAGGAGCAGCAGTATGGAAATGAGGGGAAAGAACATTGTGGAAGAAATTATCCAAAGATTCTCATCAAATAAAAAAATCCTGCATTATCATGATGGGATAACCTAGGACACTTCCAGAATTCTGCACATGTGTGATGAAATTGATACTTTTTAAAAACAATCCTGCTATCATGCTAGGAAGAATTGCTAGGATGGTTTCTAGTTTAAAATGACAGTGTGGCTAGAAAGAACTGGAGCACTAAGAAGATTTCATTTTAGTGAAATTGCCATTAATGCTTCACCTAACATAAGCCAATTTTCTCCTTCAATTAGGAAAATGGATCCTTTCACACTCTACATTTTATTTGATTGCACTAACAGAATACTATACCACCCATTCAGAGCAAATCAGCGATGCGTTTCTTCTGCATAACGACAGACTGAACACCTGTCTTTTTTATAGTTATATGACAGTATTTTTGTCGAGTAAAATAAAGCAAGTTAAATACTAACTTGTTTGGAACAAATACCTTTAAATCAGAGGGACAGTAACACGTAGTTCCACTGCTTATCTTGTTTGCGGATTAGAAGTCACTCTCACGCTGAGGTTAGTTTGGGTGGGACAGCATTACAAGTGTTTGAGCCATGAGAACAGCATTCTTCATATAGCTCTTTGCAGCTAACACAGTGGGTGGGATTCCCAGAGGAAACTATCAAGTAGCGTTACCGTATGTTAAAATAACTTCAGTTTAAAGCCCGAAATGCTATAATCATTGATAGGACTCTGCCTGGAGAACTGAAGTGCTCAGGAAGCAAGTGTTTCAATGATAAAATCTTCACAGCAGCAGACGTCAAAAGTTCATATAATCAGTACAAAAAAGTGCAAAAGGCTTTGTAACAAGTAGAAAACGAAAATAAAGGTATGCTGATGAATACAAACAACTACCATGCAAGGTAATTACACAAATTACATTCTGACCATCCTTTCCACAGAGATATCAGGGTTTTACCATATTCCTCCCTACTTATCTTTAGAGATGGAACATGCTTGGAATGCAAAATGTTTTTATCTAGAAATGCCAAATCCCTTAAAATACCAGACCTTTGATCTCTCTGACCTGTAGTGCTAATAACAGAACTTAAGAGATGACAGCTAAATTAGCCATTAGTCATTAGCCGTGGCACACTTGCAGTAACAAATGTATAAATGTTCTGAATGATTCAAAAAATTGTGCAAGTGTGAGGCTTGGTTTGAGAGCAGAATCTTACAGAATCAAGTTTTTTCACAGAAGGCAAATTAAATTTCTATTTAAAAAATGCAAGGAAGTTGTGTTTTATAATACCTGTGTCAGTTACTAATTATGAAGTGCTGTGCACCTGCATTTAAAATGTCATTTATGGATATTACTTAGTCTAATCCTTTAGATTTTCTTGAGAAAATTTCCCTGCAAGTACAGTATTTGGCTAAGTTGGAGAGTATATGCAAAAACAGCACTCGGTCTTGACAGCTTTGGCACATGTGTTTAGGCATTGTCCGCGTCAATCAGGCCTAGGAGAACTGGGTGCACGTAGGCATCACATGCCACACCACCAGCCTTTCTGCATGCTTCTGTGATTCCACTACCACCTGCCTCAAACTGCAAGGAAGGGAAACCTCCTCCATCGCTCCCTACTTGGCAGATATTTCAGGATCATGGCAAGGGCTGTGATGAAGAAACTGGAGGCACAGGGCATCAGAAAGGGCCCTCCATCTGAAGGCAGAGAGGAGGGCTCTGGTACTTGGCAATCTCTAAGCTGCTGGTCATCTACCAGAAGCCACAAACACTAAGTGAGCAAGATTATTTTCAGTATGTTAAAAGAGAAGGAGGGCTACATGCCAGAAACAGACATTCCTCTGGGAAAACAGCAGATTTAAAAACCTGGGAAAGCTATATTTAAGTGCAAACTGATAGGGCTCAGAGCCTGGGTGAACAAGAGACAACATCCACGAGTCACAAGAGAAAACAGACAACCTCCCATAAATAGTTCCACTTTTAGTTGAGTCTGACTGGTTTGTTATAGCCCTCGGGCTGCTCTCTTGCTCTGCATAAGGCGGGACATGCCTGAAGCTCTGCACGATTCCCAGACTTTGTGCCAAAAGTCTTCATACAGAGGCAGCTTTCAGACCACCTGACATGTGGCCATGCAACCCTAAATCATAGGCGATGTTTCCAGTATCACCTTCCCACACTCTGCTCCTCTCTCCCATGAAATAACTACAAAATATAAACTGTTCAGTAAGGCTAGAAGCTTGATAGTGCCTTCTGCCAATGACTAGACCATGCCTGCCCTCCTCCCCAGGTTTCTGGGGCTGTCCATGAAACCGGTGGACTGTCAAAGCTCCTTTAAACTCCCATGCTGTCTGCTTCCTGCACCTGGGGATGTCCACCAGCCAGCAGCCAAGTGGCCTCCAGGCAAAAAAAAGGGCAGATCAACATAACAAAAATGAATGAAAGCACCATTTAAATGGGTGAGTTCTCCCACTGACTTCAGTGAGAGCAAGATCATACAAAAAATATGAGGAACTGATATAAAGCACACTGGGGTTTTAACCATACCATTCCCACTAGTCTGCCTGGAAAGTTCTCCCCAGACATGGTAGCTAAACCATGGTGTTTTGTTTCCTGATGCATATCCCTGATAGAAATACACTTCTGCCACCTAACAGAGAAACAAGAGCATGATTCAGTAATCGAACTATACATAGATGTAACTCCTAAGTATGCAGGCATATCACCCAGCCTGCCCACCCTTGCTCAGCTCCACTCTCTGTTCAGCTCTGCCCCCATTCTTATATAGGGATTGGTGGTACCTGTGGAGAGGGTAGCATTGCCGACTGTATGCCAGTTCATTCCTTTCAAAAGTTGTCTCCACATTGACAGACTAAGACTGGGATTTAGTACAAGGTATCAGAAAGGGTACATCAATCCTTTAAAAGGCAAAGAAAGCAATGGGGAAGAGACTGATTCCTTCTCAGAAGTGCTGCAGGACATGGATTTGTTTGCCCACTCAGAGCCTGACCTTTCTGACCCTTGGCCACTGATCTCCACTTACCCCTGTGGCGGACCTGGCCCTTGCCAGGGGCTGAGCATCACTTGCCCACCCACCAGCTGCCTCCCCAGCAGGCTGGGCTCTGCTGCAGCAGAAGACTCCCATTAGGCTTTCAAAGAGCAGTTGGTATTTCAGGGCTTCTAGTCTTGCATAGCATGTGTTGGGGGTTAGATTTGTTTTCAGTTGGTTCCTTTTCACCGGTAGAATTTTGTCCCATAAGTTACTAGGATACAAATGGCTGGACACTTAAGAAAGAACAAAGGCCTGGGGAGGGGGGTGTCGGAGTTTCTCGTGGTGGGGGGACAGAGATACCGCGAGATTTGGGCAGATAAAAGGGGAGGCGGAGTCAGCTGCGATCTCTCTTTTGCTCTGGGCTTCGTAAGAGGACAGTCGCCGTTTTCGCTACTGTCGCCGGCCTTCTT
>VZZY01014499.1:336477-356626 GCA_013400335.1 Eurystomus gularis | reverse complement strand
AGGGCGGCGAGGTGCAAGGCCTGCCGGACGCCGCCACGCCGCCGAGCGACTGCGGGGTCGGTGGTGGTCCACACGGCCCAGGGAGAGCCCGGGAGAGGTGCGGCGCCGGCGGGGATCATCGGGGGAACCGCTGCGGAGAAGTTGCGCCGATAAGGCTCAGGCCACCAAAAAGGAAAGCGGCGCAACTCGTTTTTCTCCGCCACCGCTGCCTGGTGGAATATCAACTGGCAGGTGCTCTTGGGAAAGCCTGTGTGGCACACTGACATTTCACTTATTCCTGCCTGGTTGTTACCTGGAATATATCTTCCCTTGCTAATAGGAGGAAAAAGAAACCAAAGAAAGTCCAAAATGACCAATTATGCTTAATTAGTAGAAAAAATATTGCAGAGGAAAGATTTCTTGCCAACTGGCACTGCATACCAGGTCTACGGAAGCGCCTGTTGCAGTGACCCCCTGTTAGTGCCTGCTCTGGGACCTCCTCCTTCTTCCCCCCAGTCAGGAAGGGAAAGGCAAAGTGCCCCATCACTGGCCTTCCCTCCTACTGGCTCCACTACTGCCACCTTTGCTGTCTATTTTCCAGAGGAGAAAATGGACATCCTCCATCCCACCACACTGCCACCATTGAGCCTGCCCCCGAACAGACAAATGTTCAGTACAGCACAGGTTGGGGATGTTGGACAGAGTCAGCCTCAGCAAACTGGAGGGGGCTTACAGAGGCCATCTGTTTCTCCAACAAGCAGAACATGAGCACGTACCCTGCTTGGTTGTTAGACACCCTGGTTGTAGGTAGCCCTCTTTAAGGGGTCCGGGCCTTGAATTTACAGGCTGCAGGTGATGCCCAACCTCTTCAGCTCTTAGTGCCCTTATACCTCCAATAGGCTAGGTTTGCTTGTAAAGTAAAATACTTTGCACATACAATGAAAGTCGATTGTTAATATTTTACAAATGCAAAGAACTAATGTGAAACTTGCACCCTCTTTTTCCTTGGTTTTATTCACACCTCGGAGCCTATTAATGAAGGAACAGCTCTTTGGCTGCAACTTACCATGCTGTATCATTTGCTTGGAATGAGCATCCCACCCCTCGCTAGCATTGCTCCCCATTCAGTTAGGGCTGTGCCTTTCAGCAAAGGTATTGAGTAGAAAAATGCCATCAGTTTGGTTATCTCAGTCTCTGTTCACATCTAACATTTCTGAGAAACAGCCTTAAGTCAGAAATTATAAAACGTTACTTTTTCCTGTTAAAACTTCGTGCCCTAATAGTGTAAGGTCAGGTGTGACAATGGAGCTGTCTTAAACTGGCTGTTACTGGCTTCAGCTCAACTATTACGAAGACACTATGTAATATGCTAGAAATGCAAGATAGATCTGCTGCCTCCTCACATGCTAGAGAAACGAGTACCATGGCTCCATGTGAAAATCACATTGCTTTGGATTTAGACTGACTTTAATCACTACATACAGTATCTATTAACTGATACTATTTCTTGCCTTCGTTATATCTGTGATATTTCTAGAGATAGAAACACAACCATGTGTAGCTCTTCCCTTTTTCAGATCAATTCCAAATATCTACCATGGTTCAAAAATCTTGAGAATGCATTTTGTTTTCAAGAAATTATGAAATACAACCCAGGTTGTGCATTCAAAACATCCTTAATGTAGGTTGGCCTCCTTAGATTAGAAAAGCACCAGTTCAGTTTAGCTACTCACTGCAGTCTCTGGTTTTCTCTTGAAAAAAGAAGGTATCTGGATCCTAAACTAGGAGCTATACTTTCTAGACGTTGCTCCCAAGACATGTGCCTGAGATGCCTGCTCAAGTGCATCCAGAGTCTGAGTCCGTCGCATTGAGGTAGAAAGGGTTCAGCTGCCATATCTCTAAAATAAGATCCATGTTTAAAAAAAAATGAAACAAAACCACAAAAAAAAACCCCAAACAAACCCAAAACACCACCAAAGAAAACCCCCAAAACCAATTCCCATAAGATGAAGTGGAGACTCATACACATATCCAGGATGTTCAGTGTTCTATATCAAACATTTTATTTTGTAATAGGGGACTTTTTTTCCTCATTTGTATTTATGCAGTATTTTTTAAATATTTTTTTATATTTTAAAAGGTGTTCCTGGTGGCCAGTTCTTTCTCCTCAGAAAGTGCTGAGATTCACAGGGTTTTATTGTGAGGATTCTGCTGCTTTCAGTAGGAAACAAAACAAAAGTACCAGCAACCCTAAAACCTAAAGCAGCCCCTCTCGCATTTTAACAGCTTCCTCCTCCTACCCAGCTATAGGGTTTGCCACATCAGGGAAAGGAAAATAACCCCCAACCCATAGCACATGCTACACACATCTCTATAGGAGTCGTCCTGACTTTCAGAATGAAAAGGCAGCTTTCCTTAGCGAGCATGAAGATGCCCATTCTGTGGCTTCTGTTATTACTATGCTAACATATTATCAAGCTACTGTTATCATCTTCCTCCACTCATCCTGTGTGGCATGACTCTTCGCAACCATAGCGTGATCGGTGTTTTTCAAAAGTCTGTTTAACGGTGACTAGGCAAGTTCACAGGCTGGCATTCTTACACAACTGAAGGATAGAAAAACCCCACAGTATTAAGCAATGAACACATTTGCAAGGAAAAGCATTATTTCTTCAGTTACTGGAAGTAATTTTTAAGTGCCTCTAATTCACAATGCAGCTTAAGAATAGTTTTAACAGGTCCCAAGCTGGTTTTTCAATGATTCTCAGTTTCTTTCCTGCAGCAACAGCCTTAAGTCAAGAGACAAGATCTCCAATTACCTTTCTCTTCATGCTTTTGCTCTCTTTCCCCATGCCTCAACTCAGACGAAAGATTTGAATATAAGATTTGCATTTATACTAATGAAATAATCAAGATCTCTCAGAACTGTCAGAGTAAATTTGTATTTTTTCTTGCAGTAGGGAATCATCTTGGAATGCATGAAACTCATTTTTCATGGTTTTTATAGGGAAAATTATGGGAAGTCTATCTCAATATGCAACACATTTGATTTACTGTGGCAACAAATATTAGGAGGACTCTCTTTTTTAAGGCATTGTTTAATCTCCTTTCATCAACTCAGAGTTTAGTCTGGCAGCTTTTAAACTAAACTTTGACACTGCAAGAAACTATTCAGAGCTGCTAATTCAATGTACAACACTCTGCACTTTCCGTTTTTCTTATTAAATCTTTTATTCCATTTGTAGACATACTTATGTGCAAAAAATAAACCAACAAAAAACCATATGCAAACATTTTTATCAAAAGCATTGGTGAGTGCTAAGAATATGCAGATGAAATGAAATACATATTTTATTCTTCGTTGATTTATGCCCATAGGCCGACCCTCAGAGGTTTAGGGTATTTCTCTACAAATGCACAGTTCCATTGAACTTGAATGGCAGTACCTATGGAGTAAATGACATTGTCTTCTTGAGTAGCATCAAAACTACTGGTAATGGTGCCAGCTCAACACCCTCCTTTCTCCCACTTCAAGTTTGAACACTGGGTTGCTGGAGAGGTCCTCAGGCAAGCATAATACTCATGTCACCAGGACATCACAGAATATCAGAATATCTTCTAGTTTAGAAGATGAGCGTTCCTCACTCGTCCATGTTATCACAGACAGGTGCTTCAGCAACAGAGACTTTAGTTTCTGAGAAGAGTTATCCATTTAGCTTCTGTTTGTGTAAAAAAGCCTGTCTGGCTAAGAAGCACTTCCCACTAGAATATGGAAGCTTGGAAGTTGAATTTATTTTGCTGTTTTGTTATATCAATATAAATAGTAAGAAATGTTTGGGTATCTTTTCACATATAAAATTAGTGTGCAAAAGATCAGAAGGGAAAGGTTTTATTGCAATTCCAGTGCAGGAAGAGGGCTATGTGCGTCTCCTGAGGAAAACTCCCAAATACAAAATATTTGAAATGCTTAAATATATTTAGTAAAATAGGTACAAACAGAACCAGTGTTTTTAAAAAAGTCACTAACTTCTGAAAAAATATCCTGCATTAATTCAAAGGATAGCAATAGACCACAGTGTATCAGAAAGCCACCTAGAAATATTAGTTGGAAACCCTCCAGAAGTAGGAGTTATAATCACTCAGCAGACGTTATGAATGCATGTTTCACTGACAATGCTCAGCGGTTTCCAGAGCTGCAAATTTTCTATTCCCTCCTCATATTCCAAACCTACTGCGAGCAGACTCCTCTTGCACAAAAGGAGAGATTACTTTTAAATTTGAGAAGATCCCTGAAATGGGATGAAAGTGTTGTTTTCTTTCTTCTTCAGGTGTACTGAAGAAATATGTCTTATTTTCTTTCCCAGGTGGAGATTTCCTAATAATGGGACAAAAGTCATCATTTTTGTACACCAGAAAAATTGTGTATTAATACATTTAATCCTTCATGTTATTTAAAATAGAAATTAAAAAAAAATCCATACTCAATCAATGCTTATAAAAAATAAAAATCTATTGACAGGATAATCCTTCCACTAAAACTGCTTATGTGTGTATGTGCCAGCACAGGAGCCCCTAAAATGCTTTCTTGACCCCCGAGCTGTTGTCTTCTTATGGATGCTTCTGCAGAAGGCCACATCATGCATCTCTTCTGGATGAAGTGTTAACTGGCAGGAAAATGTATCAGAACCATACAAACATGGCAGTTTTGAAACTGAGAGTACAGTCAGTGGCTCCAGTTAAGTCCGTGAGATGCTGCATGGTTCCAGTGCTTCTAGCCACCTTGACAAAGTTGTGGGTACTCAGCCTGGAGAAAAGCAATCACTTGCACAAAAACAGAGCAAAATGTGCATGTTATCATTCAAGGTGCTGTTACTTCTGTTAAGAATTATGACAGGTGGAGATCAAGTTGAAATAAAAATGAGTTCTGTGTCCTGCTCGGGCCAACAGGCTCAGTATTTTGTCAAATCAACAGAGCAAAAATCTGTTCAAGTATTTGCATCAAGCAGGCTCCAAACTAGTTTAAATCAAAACTTCCTGATTCTATGGTGCACTGTGTCACCCCAGGTGCTACGGCTGCACCACCTCTCACTTTGACAAATAAGAATAAAGTTACTTCTTGAAATCTCTCATCTCTCCTAGGCTGGGTTCTCAGCCCACCATTCACTCCTCTTTCTTGCCTATCTGAAACAAGTATCACTGCAGAGATCTTACTGCACCTCTAGTTACAGCAACAGAATACATTTCAATTAAAAATAGATAAAAAATAGTTTTATCAACGTTTCTAGGAGCTCTCAAATAGAACAGCCTTCAGCACATTTAAGAAAAAGACAATAAACAAAATCAACTGCAAAATACACGCACACCCCCCCCATTTCTAGGGCTTGTCATTGTAGAATAGTCACTGGAAAGGATGCCTGATTGTGAAGACGTTCAAGTCGGTGTGTGATGGCTTCAGTGGGACTGTCACCTTCTGCAACAGGATAAGCAGCAGCAAAGGATTGTTCTGAGGGGGTGTTTCCTTCTGTATTCTAAAGCTTTTTTCACTTGCTCTTTAGCTTCTCCTACATAGTCCTCAACATTTTGCATATTTATTTCAATGACATCAAAGGTGTCTGCCTGTTCCTCTACTAGCAGGGCCACCTGCAGAAAGAGCTCATGAACTTCCTTAATGCGACCTTCTAACTTCACCAGCTCCTTATGACGTGTCTCTATCTCATTCAAGGCTGACCGAGCCCCCTTAACATCTGACAAGAGGTTCTCAGAGAAGACATCCCACTTGCCTTGCTCAATCATCTCCTCAATCTGGTTGCCAGAAACATCCTTGCCCATGATCTCCAGCTGCCGCTGAATTCGAATCTTGCAGTTCTCCCGTTGCTTCATCTCTGTTTCATTGTATTCAAACATAGCTTCCTGAAATGCATGCATCAGGTCAACATAGTGGTTCTTTGCTACTCTGGCAATGACAGACATGGCCCCATATTTTGTTATTGCATCTTCACAGAAATCTCTCATTATCTGGAGCTTCCTGTGGATGCCTTCTCCACGGGCCTTGATGTCTCTGGCAATACAATTAGTATCTCGTTTGATGCTACTAAGACGGCGCATGGAAGTAAGGAAGCGGGTGTTTTGCTTTCTGAGCCGCTTGACATCCTCTTTTAGGTGGTCATTTTCTGTCCGGATGTTCTGTATGTCTTTGTGAAGAATTTCCAAGGCATAATCAGTCTCATAAAGGAGAACATCATGGGGTGAATTTTCATCACCCTCACCATCAGAGAACTGTTGGTTGTGTAACCTGGCAAATTCATGTAGCTCATTTAGCCGGTCTTTCATCCTGCCTGTAAAACAGAGAAACAGGAGGAAAGAAGTTTAAAGTAAATAAAATACTGGTTTACAGGGGTTGAAAGTTCATAAATAATAGCTACACCATAGTTATTACTATGTCAAAGATAACTCAAAATATCAGATTTTAAATTTGTTCACAGTATTTTATACAGCGATGGATCTCAGATCCACAACTCTGGTGCTAGAACACTCTTCGAGAAACTACAAAGCTTAAAACTAAAAAAGTGCCAGAGAGAAGAAGACAAATCCTGAAAAGAAATCCAAAAGAATATGAAGACAATCCCCAGCCCTCAAAATGCCAGTCATTTCCTTGGAGAAAAAAACCAAACTCTTGAGCAAATGATAGGAAGCATTCAGCTATCGATATGTATAGATGTGTTAATACTGAATGCTTCCCACCACTGCTCACTGGAGAAATCTCTGGATCTTGATTCTTCATTCCATCAGCTGCCCCAAAAGCCACAGGTCCTTGGTCATTCTAAGTTTGCTTTTCTTGGGAGAAGAGTAGGAGGCCTCTGAGAAACAGAAATGGCGTTTACCAATACAGCTGGGAAAGAAAAGTTTTGAGAAATGGTGTGGAAACTATCAAGATAGAATTTAAAAAAAAAAGAAAAAAAAAAAGGAAAGGCAAATTTAAGGTCTCCAGATGCTATCATTGGACCAGGCATCAAACAAAACAGCATAGTGATAGCAGCACTTTGCAAGTAAAGGCATCCATCCAACCCTTCTTTTTTTGTAGGATGGAAACATCCTACTGAAGGAACGAAGTAACGCCATTGTCACAGATCAGCATCTGTTTTCTGTGTGCTTGCCTCAGATGTACTTAATTACAAATTTCATTAAAACGCCACAGAATGAGTAATCTGTACAGACTAGTTACATGGTAACAAAACATAAGTCTCCTTTATATGTGTTGTTTATGTGAAACTCTAGACCTGAAGTCTTTGCAGAAAGTGAAATCTGAAAGCTTCAGCAAGAACCCTGCCCCAAGTGTTACAGCAAGCAGGAAGCTGAAAATTTCCCAGCACAAAAGCTGTACATCCCATGACCTCATTTGAGGGTCATTGGTTCATTATTCATTAATAAGAAAGAGAACCAAGTTAAGAAGTAGCACCAAGCAGGACACCTCTGGATCTCTCTGTCTGGAGGGTTAATTTTTGTTTTTCTGGGAATTAAAGTATCTTCACAGCATTTACAAACATGCTATCTACCGTGAACAACACATCCCTGCATAGGATCATCAGTTATTCCCTGGTTAAGAAAAGTCATATGTACATGTGCTGGTTTCAGCTGGGGTAGAATCACAGAATCATTTAGGTTGGAAAAGACCTCTGGGATCATCTAGTCCAACACCTCCTTGACCCCTAGACAATGTCCCGAAGCACCACATCTACCCGTTTTTTGAACACCTCCAGGGATGGTGACTCCACCACTTCCCTGGGCAGCCTGTTCCAATGGCTAACCATTCTTTCAGTAAAGAACTTCTTGATATCCAATTTAAACCTCCCTTGGCACTAGAGTTCATCTTCTCCATGGTAGCTGGTATGGGGTTATGTTTTGAATTTGTGTTGGTAACAGTGTTGATGATTCAGGGACGTTTTCGTTACTGCTGAGCAGCGCTTACACAGAGTCACGGCCTTTTCTGCTTCTTACACCACCTCACTAGCAGGTAGACTGGGGGTACACAAGAAGCTGGGAGGAGACACAGCCAGGACAGCTGACCCTAGCTGACCAAAGGGATATTCCATACCATACGATGTCATGCTTAGCAATAAAAGCTGGGGAAAGAAGAAGGAATGAGGGGAGGGTGTTTGGAGTGAGGATGTTTGTCTTCCCAAGTAACAATTACGTGTGATGGAGCCCGGCTTTCCTGGAGATGGCTGAACTCCTGCCTGCCAATGGGAAGCAGTGAATTAATTCCTTGTTTTGCTTTGCTTGCACACATGGCTTTTGCTTTACCTGTTTAAAAAACAAGTAGAGGTAGCTAGTGGCTAGAGAGATGTTAGGATGAAGGTTGGACTTGATGATCCTGGTGGTCCTTTCCAACCATAATGATTCTATGATTCTAAAGTGTCTTTATCTCAACCCATGAGTTTTCTCACTTTTACCCTTCTGACTCTCTCCCCCATCCCAGGGGGGTGGAGTGAGCAAGTGGCTGGGTGGGGCTGAGCTGCCAGCTGGGGTTAAACCCCAACAGTACATAGCCAGTACAATAGGCCTAGACCTAATGTGAATTAAAACTGCAAGTTTATAATCTGTTTCACAGGATTGTTAGATGTGTTAAAGATGTTAGGGGGAGATGGGAAAGACTCCATCGCAGACACAGCCCCTTGGGCTCCTATAGTCCATCTGCAGTATATACAAGTCTTGAGAAGTGTCTTGATTGGGATCACATTTACACTGAAGGAAAAAAGTGAATTTAAACTTAAACCAATTCTTTTACAAGCAATATAAACCAAGGAAGTCCACTAATACCCTGAGAGAGGAGTTTTCATTCAAGAATCCACACGTAAGATAATTGTTTGAATTTAAAACATATGCCACATAGATTCAAGTCAATCATATAGAGAAGGCTTTAGGAAATAAAAGGTTTTCCACCTCCTCCCTCAGCTATAATAAAATTAAGACTTTCACCTCATGCCACAACATCCAGATGAAAAATCTTCATCTAAAAGAGAAAAAAATATGTGGTGCAGCTTAAAAGTCAGGTTTACTTGGCTTTAACATTCTATGGTCAAATTTGCCTAGAGGCACTGACCACTGACACAGTGAGAGCATCCACCCTTCCTGTCTAGATATAGTGGACTATTTTCTAGACAGCATGGTGGAAAGGGAACAAACAAAGGCATTTGGCAATCTCAGGATTATTTAGATCTCTTCTAATCACCAACTGTTTCTGAGATGCTTTTCACCTGAAATGTAGACTTGGCTCTGAAAACCAGTCACATTGCTCATCTGACTGCATTCCTGACTCTTACTGCTTCCCTAGAGTTGATGATCCTCCCTCTTCTAGTCTGATCCTTGAACTGCCATGTGTGGTATTCAGCAGTTTATTCTTTTTATGTTTAGCATCTACATTTGGAAACAACAAACAATGTTTTATATTCCTTTAAAATGACAATCCACAGCAGCAAGGGGCTATTCATGTAAACTAAATCATATGTATGCAGGACTATGTTGCCTTTGTGCTTACCGTTACTTGAACTTGAGAAAAACTAAATTTCATCAGCCTTCCACAGAGAACAGTCTGATGACTGGCTCAACAATAATTACTTTTTTTTTTTTTGTGCTTGACAAAGAACATAAACAGAAAACTGCACTGAGTAAGAGCTCATCCATAATAAACTCAGAATTTTGTAGGAATACATCTAGACTTCCTTCCCCCTACCCTCAAAAGTGTAATGTGCAGTTTGTCTTTCTGACCCACAACTATTTTAAGATGTTAGATAAAATAAAAATAGGATGAAATGGAGAAGCAAATACATGGCAATTCACAAGACGGAAATACTAATGCTGTAATAAGTTGATGTGTATAATAATTCCGTATCATCTCTGTAAAAAATATCGCTAATTTTTTTTAATACAACAGGAAAGGTTAAAAAGTCAAGCACTAAAAGAAGAGTAAGGAGCTGTCAAATGTGGCCTCAGATTGCACCATGATGTTGCCTACACACAGAAAGATCATGCAGTTAAACGCTGGCCTATGCCCTATCACTTCCACCAAGTCTCTGCCCACAGTCTGTATGTGCTGAATAAGTGTTGTACAACATAAAATTTAATATACTTCATTCAGTTCATGGACGGATATCTCACTTACTGTGCTATTAGTGTTCAATTCCTCAGGGATTTCTCCTGTGAAATCTCTGGAAAGCTCTATAAACTCGTATCAGTCTTTTAGGGGAGGGCAGATCTAACAGCCCCATCCACAGACACAGGTTTCAGCCCAGAGTGATTAAGGTCAACACGATCACTCTTGATGAGTTATGATGCCCACTTGAGACACCTGAAGCACAGTTCTTTGTACCTGGCCCATTCAGAAGTCAGCTCCTTCTGACTTCAGTCACTGCTGCAAGCCTTGGGCACTTTGCCGAGTACAATGATGAAGTAACAAGCTAGACATCAGCAACTGAACAGATGGATTGTGGCCACTTGGGAGAAGCTCATCTCCAATGATATGTACAGCATCACCCGCAATCTCAGTGATCCAGAAGATCCAGTAGAATCCAATTCTAAATGTGAAGAGAGGATCAAATTAGTTACATAGACAATCTTCAGCCTGGGATCTTTTGACTTTGCATTGAGGATGTGTACTGGTGTCAGGGTAATGGCTCCACAGCTAAAGTGATCACAATTCTGTCCTAACAAATGGGTGCCATCTCTTCAAGCCTGACTTCAGAGTCCTGCAAAATCAGGGACTTTTGGACATCTTCTTTCATTCTTTCTGAGTCCTGTCTTTTTCTCTGTTTCTGAAGTGTGTCACCTAGCCTGCTTCCCACTTCATCTTTGCATTGTCAAGATGTTCTTGCTTATCTACATACAGTGCCTAGACAGGATGGAGGACAGGAAGATAAAGACTTTCTGCCTGTATTTCAGCATCATATTAGGCCACAAACACCACAAATTGCAGAGGACACCTATTCAGCTTTATGCTAGAGCATGCTCAATTACTCTGGAGGTTAGCATTTGCAATATTTGGCCAAAGAGTTCTGTGAGGTTCAGGAAAATGTTTAGATTTCAGCTTTCTTGAGCACCTTTTGGTCAAGAAACACAGTAAATTTATCTGGGGTATTTGCAAACTGCTGCTGTGAGAATCTCACCATTTGGCTAAATGTTAAGTGTTTTACATAAGGAAAACCGGAGGCTCAAATGCAACGTCACCACAGGGGTCTTTCCCCATTTCAAATTCCCATTTCAAAAAAAGGGGAACCAGGTCTTCCCAGAAGAGGACAACAACTTCCAAGTATTCCTTAGATAATGTCAGGGACAGAACTGACACTGAAGAGCTGAAACAAATGAACAAATGAGTGGAAGAGCAGGGGAGGAACAGCCATTTGAAACACTTCAGCTTAACAGATCAATATTTAGAAAAGTTGACTTCCTTTATCAGATGCTGTTGTTACTCAGGAAAGTTTGCATCTACTTACATGTTGATAGCATTGTTTGTAATTAAAACAGTGATATATTAACGCATATGCATTAATACTAGTTGTTAGGGATAGCCTTAACACTTGATCTTTAAAATGAGTGGCAGTCTTTCCCTTTGTATAGAGTCCAGTGCAGCAGTAGAAGTTGGGCTCCCTAGCTAGAAAGCAGCACTGCAGAAAAGGACCATGGTGTGCTGGTGGACCTCAAGTTGAACATGAGTCAGCAATGCGCCCTTGTGGCAAGGGACATCATCCTGAAGCAGCAAAAGTTGTCGAGGGAAGGGACCCCTCCCATCTGACACTTGAGAGTCCACATCTGTGCTGTGTTGGTGCTGGGACTCCCCAGCACAAGAGACATGGACACACTGGGGTGAGTCCAAGAGAGGCCACCAAGATGGTCAGAGGTGCTGGGGCACCTGATGTCACAGAGAACTGGGAATCTTCAGACTGGAAAACAGAAAGCTCAAGGGAGACGTTATTGCTGTCACCAACTGTGTAGTACAAGAGTAGAGCCTTCAAGAAGATGTACAGTGACAGCACAAGAGGCAACAGACCCAAGTGGCAACAAGGGAAAATCCAGCCAGATAGTAGAGGCGGGGGGGCTGGGGAACCCCAGCTTTCTGAAACACTGGTAAAGGTGCCCTGAGAAGTTTTGGAATCTGCTTCCTTGAAGATCTTCAAAACTCAACTGGACATTACCCTCAGCAACCTGAACTACTTGTGAGTATTTTGAGGGGAGCTGGATTAGGTGACCTCCGATTGTTCTAGCCTAAATTGTTCTAGTATTCAGCCTTAGGTCAAAAAGCTTGCTAATCTGAACATGAGTGCCAAATATATTCAACTAATTGCACAGATTTATTTAAGATACATCTAAGACATTAGAATATCAAGACTCCAACTACTCTGTACTCCAGAGTAACAGCCCCAAGAGTATAAATACCTTAATACTAGGAGTGTGTGTTTTAATAAATTAGCTGTCAGATTAATAATACTATGTCTGTTTAAACTGGAACATGTACTTCTATGTTTGTATGTTTGGGCTAGATTAATCTGTCATTGTAAAAAACAAGTTCCTTCTGTAGTCCACCATGGTGTGTACACCCAAACACACACTCACACACACTGGAAATACAGGCCAGGTAATGACTGAAGAGGCTTCAACTTGGAAGCCAGATACCCACCAAGTACAATCAGCTGAGGGCATGTTCAGTACTCATCTCTCCATGTTAGCATGCTACCTCTTGGCATTAATCACCACAATGACTAGCTTTCACATGATGCATGGGGAAGATGCACTGTCCTATTGCGGTAAGACTGCAGCTCCACACAACTCTGCTTGACATGGATTTCAGATAGGAAAGGAAATTCACTCTGAAATTCAAAAACTGTGCATATACATAAACCTCCTCTCTGTTAGCCCCATATACATACAGATAGGAGTCCTGCATTGCTGTGCTAATGTTCTGCAGCCTGTTATCTACATAGAAATATCTTAAGGATGAAAAGTTACTTCTATACAAACAAATGAGTTGCACACGTGCATTTATTTCAGCTTTAACATTTGTACCTCCACATCACTGAGTTTGGGGACAAACGGTGAAATAAAGCAGCAGTTTCAGCGCAGCATCCGTATTTCATCACCAGCAGCAGGGAAGGAAGCAGTGTACATTTTTTCTTCTTACAACATCCCTAAAAGGCAGCTGCTAGTTAATACCAGTTTGTGGATTACCAAAAGTCTAGTCAGTAATCTTTATAGGCTTGAGTAGGGTCTCTGGGGCTAGTCTGAAGAAAAGGAGGCTGAGGGGACACCTTCTCACTCTCTACCACTACTTGAAAGGAGGCTGTAGAGCGGTGGGTGCCTGTCTCTTCTCCCAAGCAACAAGTAATAAGACAAGAGGAAATGGCCTCATGTTGTGCCAGGGGAGATTTAGGCTGGGTATTAGAAAAAAATTCTTCACTGAAAGGGTTGTGAAGCACTGGAACAGGCTGCCCAGGGAAGTGATGGAATCACCATGACTGGACCTGTTTAAAAGTAGTGCAGATATGGTGCTTAGGGACATGGTTTAGCAGTGGACTTGGTACAGTTAGGTTAATGGTTGGACACGATGATCTTGAAGGTCTTTTCCAACCTAAATGATTCTATGATTCTTACAAGATGAAACTTTACTTCAGCTGAAGTGGCCTATTTGAGGAACAACAGATATTTCAAAATAAGCCAGTTAAAAAGTAATTTCTATCAGCAGTTCTCTCCCTCAAAAGGTAGAAGTCCTTTTGTGCTCCATTACTAACACACGTGGCTCACGCTGTGAACGACATGTGCTCTTGGTTGCATGACACACAATAGATGTCACCCAAGAAACAAGTGGTAAACAATCAGGAACTAACCTGCTCCAAGGCAGAATTACTTCATAGCCAAGTGTGCATCAGCACATTCCACTAACTTCCCATACTGCTTGTCAAGGATGCAGTATTGATGGAAATCCACTCACATGCACTGGCTGCTTTGAACACACTCCATTACAAGGCAAATAGTGTCCTGCCGTTGGACAAAAATGCAAGTCATATATATAAAAGAAGTGTTAAATGCAGATGAAGCTCTTCATTTAAAAGTTGGAGTCTCAGATTTAATAATAATTTTCTAGTATCTTTCTGTTTTAGAAACAACTCTCTTAGGCCAGATTTAGTATTTTTGCCTGATATCTGTTGTCCAATAATAGAATTGTCAATATTCACTAACTTGGAAAACAGACTATTGTTTACAATATGTTTTCTTCTTTCCAAAACAGCTTCTCATTGTCTCACAGCGGAGTGCTAGTGATCTTTTGAGACCAAATTCCCTGTCTTCCCAATCACTGATGGAACATCAGGCTTGAATTTCTCAAATCACTCCTCTTTTTTTTGCTTCTCATCTATAAGAGCTCCAGAAAAACCAGGAAACACCAAAATTATAATCTAATGATTAGGATAGTTTGCCTTCTGGAGCTGTTTTAATATCACATTTGTATATTAACAACGACGTCAGAGATCAGCATTCCAAAATATTTTTGTGGCCTCACTGAAAGGAAATTATCTTCTCTAGAGTTTCTTGGATTGGGCAATGTTTAAAAATAGACAAAATAGGTTCAGGATTGAAAATACATCAGTTAACACAGAACACCAGTTACAAAACTACAGAAATCCAGCAAGAAGCCACAAATGTATCTGAAGACTATTAGACACTACCCCACTTCATATTATATTCTAAGCCTATGTACAGCAGAACATCTCCTTTATACTTTCAGTCACTCTAGTAAGAATTATATGCAGCAGCAAATCTCTTGGGCTGGCATGAAGTGTCAACTTCTCCATTTGCACCAGAACAAGTCATTTATTACAAGTCGATATATGCAGAGGAGTAGGGATGGTGCCATTCTTTGCAGGTTATGTCTGCAGTTATCAGAATCTCCAAGTATTCATTGGTTCCTTTACTACCATAAAGTCTAGGAAAGGCCTAGGGGGAAAAAAAATAACATTCTAATAGTTTGTTGCCTCTAACTCCAAGTAACGAGGCAATAATTGCTTGGATACTGATAGCTTTGGAGGTTCTTTTTTGACTTATCCCAATTTCTTTACCACTATTCAATCTCTTCAAAATAAATTTTGGTAGGACAGCATATTATAAATTCAAGGACCTAGGGTGCCTCTCATACTCCCAGATGTATTCAATAAGGTTAACCATCTTGGTGTTTTCCACAGACTGGTTATCAGGTTTTCCAGGTATCAGTATCAAAAGTGGGAGAAGCTGCTGGCAAGCATTAAATGCACACATAATATGTATTGCATTTCCCACATATTTATGATGGGACTGACAAAAAATCAGAAGTTTCTACTTGTTACTACACAGTAGCACATGCTAAGTAAACATTCTTCTTGCATGGGAGGAAGGACATGCAAGGACATGTGAGTCCTTGCATGAGGACAACTTGTTCTACAGAGGCTGACTGTTACTTTTTGCTGGGTTGTCTAAATTTTCTCTGGAGAGCTGTGGATCACCACTGACAAATTTTCAGTCCAGGATGGATGATAAGATAGATTCTTAGTATTTCCTCTTGATATTCTTCTCAAAAGTCACACTAATGAGCAGTTTTAACTAGATTTGGTTTTGTTTGGTGAGGGACAGGAGGTGGCTGTACCAAGGCTGTAGACAAAATAAGTTTCTCCATCTTCACTGCATGGCCCTCTGAAAAGTGTTAAGTCTTCACCTGCATTGTTTGAACTCCCTCTCAAAAGTCATTATGCTTCTGTATACTAATGGAAGTTAAGGACAGGAAAGGCTAATGCACAGCAGAAATTTAGCCACTTCCTTTTTCTAAGGGTGCTAGAAACAGAGTAGATATTAGCAACAGCAGATACTGAAAACCTGCTAAATCCTTGGAATCCTTGAGACCTGCAAGCTGACTCCAATTAGTTTTAATGTTTATGTCTTGCTAAAAAGAGAGTGCCACTACAAAGAGCATGGAGCTGTATTTTACCCCAGGGGGAGAAAAACAATCCCACCATCACTCTCCATTCAGTACACAGGGTGCACTGTAGGCTGACTGCTGCAGCGTGCCCGTCCTTCCTGCCATAGGCAACGCTAAGGCCTTCAGGTAAAATTGGCCTGGATGGAGACAAGGAGAGGGTGAACTGTACCTTCATGGGCTTGCCGGATAGTTATGACAGAACCATACCACTAGCATAAACAGTGAGACAGCCATCCATGCATTTCTTGGCAACTACTTCAGCTTGGCATCGTTGAGTCACTGTGCAAGGAAATCGGACGCCACACTCACAGGCAGTGGCTGTCACTACAGTGCCGTGAGTATATACATTATGTAATTAATCACCGCAGCTTCCCTTGAACACATTGGCTCAGCAAAATACCTATGTACATACCCCATTTATATAACTACTATTGCTACCACACGGTGGTATTTAAAGGCGATTAAGACATTATGTTGACATCCAAGTAGAAATATGAGGTTGCATGTGACCATCAGTCAGAAGCAACATGTTCTACAGACATTTTTAAATGAGCACAACAGCATTACATTTTAAAATACACATATATTTAAAGCTTGTAACACAGTGCTACAGTCTGAGATCAAGTACTCTTTACTTTAAAAAAATCTCTTTAAGGTTAAATACAGGATGTTTTATTGGTATTTATTCGTGTGGGCCAGTACACATAAGGCTCAGTTCTGGATCCTACTGCAAAATCTACACAACTGTAACTGGACCAAAACAGTTCCAGTCAGGAAATAACCCCCACAGCCACACATGCGTACCCACAGCCCCAGCTCCAGGACATGTCAGGTGCTGGCAGGCTTTATGGCAATTACTCTACACTACTGAACAGCCCATGCGTGTTCACAGGCCCATTCAAAGTACCAGTGAAGCCCAGACAAGATATAGATGTAATTAGGGACACACTGGCTAGTGGTACTCAAGAGAATCTGTTCCTGACTGGGCATATCCAATGCTCTGGGCATATCCAATGCTCAAGCAGGCTTTATTCTTGCTTTCAAAAATAAATGATTTGTCACTAACACAAATAGAGCACAGAGGAACGGCATAGCATGAAAAGCTGGAGTGTTCAGTACTTTCTTGGCTCTAGTGAACATGAGTGTGTCAAGAATAATCTTGGCAATTAATGGGTTAGCTGTCATAGTTGATAAAGCAAAAGCTGCATGCATGATAAGCCTTCTTTACGTCCAGATATATGACATCATTCCCTCTATGATAAACTACAGAAATATGATCTTCATGTGATAGGCTAGATCAGATATCAAGACGCTCGACACAATCAGCAAAAGCTATCAAAACAGATGCAGAAACTGAACTGCACTGCTCCCCTCATGCAGAGCCCTCACTCTGCTTCCCAACAGGGAGCCAGCCCTAGGCAGGAGAAACACTGCCATTCCCTGAGAATTCACCAGAGATGTCTCACGTGGGAGCCACGTCTTGGGGGGAGCAGCCCAAAATGCAAGTGTAACCAGAAATGGCTTCTCTGCAAAACTGCATAAAAGTAGTAACCCTGCATTTGGTGCTGAGATGAGTTTATTGAGTCAAATTAACATTGCCTCTGTAATTTCTGCACCGTGCTTTTCATTCCTGCACTACAGGGATGACCAAAGAGTCAAAGAAAACTGATGGGCCAGACAAAAGATAATGGAAAGTGTATCTAGTCCAGCACCTTCATACTTGACACAGCAGTTGTCTTCTCACCATCAGAACTGGTTTTGAATATGCCAACATTATGATGGGTTTCTTCCACACTTGGAGGTTATCCATATTTTCCATTAGCAGCTTGGAAAGTAGAACAAGCATGAACAGTCTCCAGGTGACACTGTAATGGAAGTGAGTGGAAGCAAGTGTTTGATCATGGAGAGGAGGGCAAATTATCAGAATTTAAGATGATCTTGGCAAGTAAGAAAAGTGCTACAAAAAATAGAAGGAAATTCAAAAGCAACAAGCCTGGTATGGTACATTTAGGAGAAATTATTCGCACAGATAGATAGTAGGGAACATCTAGTTTGGTAGCAGGAAAGCTTTGGTGGGCTTATAGCAAATTGCAAGCTAAAAATCAACTTCACAATATGATGTCATTGTAAAAACTCCCATGTTCTATATGAGAGACAGGATGGGAAGGACTGGTTTTACTCTGCTTGGCATAGGTAAGGCATCAGCTGGAATAGTACATCCTGCACCAGTTATCACATTAGGAAAGTCAGAGCATACTGGGCATTGTCTCCAAATGGTTTAGAAAACACAACCTCAGAGGAAGAGAAGTTGAAGGAATTATGTTCATTTCATACAGAAGACCAAGGAGAGAGACACAGCACTCCAATGGTTAATGAAATGGTTAATTTGTTCCATGTGCTGACATTGGAAACACATGAAGTAACCCATTTGTTTCATACCTGAGATCTATGTTGAAGTTGCTGTGGCTAGCCGAAAATCAGTTCATTTCTCTGCAGGAGCACTGTGGGACCCTTTTCCTTAGAGGATCTAGAGAAGCTACAGAAACCTGTCTCAGGTCTAGTTTAGGTGCACTGCTACAATGAACTGAATGGATTAGGTAACATCTTACAGTCTCCCCATGGTCCTGTGTTCTATCATGTGTTCAGAGCCCTCACTCCCAGTGTCCCTGTGTACCCAGCACAGTGTACCTGCCTGCGCAGGCCTGCTGCCCAGGCAGTACAGCCATTTGGAGGACTCTTTTCACCCAGCAGATTCTGTCCGCTCTGTATTATTTATGCACCATCAGCAACTACAATTTCTCCTTCTGGAGCAGATCTTGGTTACTGTTATAATATAATGGAAGGTGCCACACATGAAGCCTAACCCCACAGCACCCAAAATCTCCAAGACTGTGATATAATATGCAGTTGCGTTCCATAGCATCAAGTTTATCTGCAGTGCCCAAAAAATACATCACATTATCCCCATTTTAATGTCGCAAGAGATCTTATGTACCATGCTTATTTTCTTCATTAAGATCTCTTAAAACAACAGAGATTAACCTGCACTTTTAGACTTGGCCAAAACACCAGATACATTTGCCATATGCCTTAACATGCAATTTCAGTTTCAGAGCAGTGGTCATACAGGGCAGTCAGTGAAAAAGGAAAAAAAGGGGAAGAAGAAGGTCATCCAAGGTGTTGGGCATCTAAACCATCCTTTCTTAAGGATGAACTTTAGTCTGTTTGTCCGTTAGACCTTTGGTCTGTATTGAATAATAATAATAAAAATAGTTATGCTCATCTTGTAGTCTCACCACTTCCCTGTAAAATTATTTAAACAGCGAGTAACACCACTGGTGAGAAAGCAGCATCCTTCAAGTTGGATTCTCATCTTAAAAAGCCATATGTTACCATTTTAATCCCTGACAGTTTAAAAAATGGTTCCTAAAATACCATCTAAAGAACAGGAACAAGAAGTGTGAATGTCCCTTTTAGGCCAGTTAGTCATTTCCTTTCCTGGTATCACACAGTGACATGCAGTTACCATAGGCACACACAAGTGCTAATTCTTCTTGGTAGGAAAGGAAACGAACATCAATTAATAGGAAGCAATCAAAGAACGCTAACTTTTGCCCCCGTTCACAGATCTGGCCATGATGATGCCCAAGAAAGGCATATAAACCAAATTTGCTACAAAATCTGCTCTGGAGCTGTTAATAACCACATGTGAGCACATTCATAACCACATGTGAGCACCATGAATGAAATGTTAAGACTTGTTAAGCCGGACAAATAAGGCAGCTAGAAATGCAGACACCCATTGGGACTAGACGAGGAGACACGTATGTGAAAGCACCTCTGGTTTTCCCTCAGTCTGCAAAAAACCCCGGCCATCCCTTTTGCCCCTTCTGAGGGACCAGAGCTGCCCGAGGGCAGCTGCGGCACCCCCGCACCCCAAAGCCCAGGCTCATCCCCTGCCGTCCCTTCTGCCTCCGGGCTTCAGCCTTCACCTCTCGACTCGAACGGAGAAGTTTCTCTTACTCTTATGCAAAATCCGAGGTGCAAAGCGCTCCGAAAGCCCCGCGGCCCCTCCCGCCTTGCCGGATGGGCTGGCTGCCGAGCACCGGGCACGCACCGGGACTCCCCCGACAGCAGGGGAAGGGGCGGGCGGGCTCACCGCCACCGCCGGAGCCCGGGCCG